>CM033715.1:64281366-64881366 GCA_019671005.1 Hibiscus mutabilis
TTGGATTTTCCTCCGCCAAAGTTGTCTGATTAGCCAGTTTCCTCGTGCAAGGTTGCAGGATTGGTCGTGGTTTCCTCAACCATAGTTGGAGTGGCCTGAGTTTCCTGACCCAAGGTTATGGGGATGGTTGCAGTTTCTTCATTGAATGTTGGAGTAGGAGTTTCTTCACTCGAAGTTGGAGGAATTGTAGGAGTTTCTCCACTAGAAGTTGGAGGAATGGCCTGTGTTTCTTCACTGAAGGTTTCAGGAATGGCTGATGTTTCTTCGCCTAAGGTTCTGAGAAAAGTAGGGTTTTCTTCTGCCAAGGGAATGGCTGGAGTTTCTTCGCTCGAAGTTGGAGGAATTGTAGGAGTTTCTCCACTTGAAGTTGGAGGAATGGCCTGGGTTTCTTCACTGACGGTTTCACGAATAGTTGATGTTTCTTCGCCTAAGGTTCTGAGAATAGTAGGGGTTTCTTCTGCCAAGGGAATGGCCGTTGTTTCTTCGCACAAGGTTTTGGGAATACTAGGGTTTTCTTCAGCCAGCAGAATAGTTGGTGATTCTTCGACCAAGGTTTTGGGAATACTAGTGGTTTCTTCAGCCAAGGGAATAGCTGGAGTTTCTTCGCCCAAGGTTGTAGGGGTTTCTTCTGCCACATGAATGGTTGGAGTTTCTTCGCCCAAGTTTCTGGTAACACTAGGGGTTTCTTTGACCAAGGGAATGGCTGTTTCTTCTGCCACAGGAATGGCTGGAGTCTCTTCGCCCGAGGTTCTGGGAATACTAGGGATTTCTTCTGCCAATGTCACAGGATTGGCAGGAGTTTCTTCACCAAAAGTTGCATGGATACTTGGAGTTTCTTGACCTTCGGTAACAATGCCTGAATTTTCCTCACCCAAGCTTGCGGTGATGGTTGAAGTTTCTTTGCTCAAGGTTGTTGAGAAGGGATAAGCTTCCTCAAATGTTGAAACAACCATTGAAGTTTGCTCACTAATAGTTGTGACAACTGTTGAAAATTGTTCACCTACACTTGTAGCAATCATAAAAGTTTGGTCACCAATAGTTGTTGCGACATCCATTGTTCCCTCCACTGCAGTTGTGGAAATGGGCAATGTTTCCTCATACATGCTTGCGGCAATGAGCAATGTTCCCTCATACATGCTTGTGGCAATGGGCAATGTCTCATACATGCTTGTGGCGATGCCTGAAGTTTGATTGCCTAAGGATGCTGGAATGGACAAACTGTCCTCACCAAAGGATGAGTGAAGTTCATCATGGAAAGTTGTAGCAATGGGTAAAGTTTCCTCACCAAGGGTTGAAACCATGAATGACGCTTCCTCACCTAGGCTTGGAGGAAAGTGTGAAGTTTCCTCTCCCAGGGTTGAGACAACAAGAGCATGATCCCCACATAGGGATGAAGACATGAGTGAGTTCTCCTCAGCTAGGGTTGGAGCATACAATGAAGCTTTGAATGATTCAGATATAGTGTAGTTGAGTTGATAATTAACAGCCACTGGCCCAAAGATGTTGAACTTTCCAGCACTATTGTAGGCAACTTCAGCATCAGACGATCTTCTAAACACAACTCTTGCACGGCTGGTTTCACGATCAACTTCTGTTTCTGATTCCTTTAGTGGTCCAAAGTGCTTGAACATCCTATTTAGCTTTGTTTCCGAAGGGACAGAATTAATCTCAGTGAAGTTCATGACAAGTTCTGCTGGAGCCCTCTCATCAACATAACCAGGGGGTTTCTGAGTGGTCAAATCATGATTACCATCAGAATACCGTTTTCGAGACTTGCGGCCTTTTTGAAGTGGCTTCTCCAATTGAACAGGCACTATTTGATATTGTCCCCTTCCATTTCCATGTGACAGTTGCTCTTCAGAACCATTTTGAACTATTCTGTCAGTCCAGTAAGTGTCATTCATGTCCTCAAACTCGAAAGTTTCTGGAGTACCAAAAATAGAATTGGGTGACTTTTTCCTTTTGTCACCTACTTTGACCCCTGGATGTTGATCCACAACAACTGAATCTCTGAAATTAGAGAAGAAGTTGACGATTAAACTAAAAGAATTTTTCACTGGATCGCATGCTGCCTCGTGAAGTTGTAATAACAACTCCTCTACTGATGAGTAATTTGCCATAAAACTCATCATATTTTGCAGGGCATCCTCAAAATTCTCGATAGGAACATCAATTCCATCTGCAGCAGGATTTTCATTGCCTCCATCAATCTTCTGTAACCTATCCCCACTAGACTTCAGAATCGATGGAGATCCAGTCATTTGACTCGCAGCTCTATGGATACAGTCACCAATTTTAAAGGAAGACTTTGGGAATTGAGGGGGAGGAGTTTGAGACACTCTGGCAAGAGAAATTGTCTTCCTCCCGTCTTGCATCGACTCCTCAAAGGAATCAACACCTTTTCTTTTCTTTCCAAATGATGGTGAAGGAAGCTTATTAGCCATCCCATCAGGCCCATTTTCAGTATCAGGAGAATCAAATGTCTCGCCCATCAAATCAGTCCAGCTTCTTTCCTTTTTACTAGGATACAACCCATCCTTCAGATTATGCTTACTGTAGCGATCTCTTTTCTTAACCTATCGCTAAAATAAAACGAGGCGCTTTTTGGAAAGGGTGTTTGAAAGGTGTTTGTGATTTTTTGGATATAAAATATTTATTCCGTGGGGTTTTTTAAAAAAACCGCATTTTAAAAAAATGGAGTCGCCACCGGCCACTTAGGTAGGCCGGACACCATAAAACCAGAGATTCAAAAAGATTGGGTTCAGGGAGTCGGTTACGGATGGGGAAGGATTAGCACCCCCACACCGCCCAAAACTGGTACTTTAATAATTACTGCTTTATTAATATTGGATTTTCCGGATTAAAGTGACGATTATTTTAAAATTCGGTCATAATTGCGAATTAATTTTAAGGGTCCCGTTATCCGAGAGTAAACGCCCAACCACTATCACTACGCCTGATACTGGCCCCGTTTACGCTCGGATAAAAGGGCACCGCATTGACAATTTATATTCGTTATGCAAACTTAAAAACATGACAAACATAAATATAATACGATAAACATATAAATACCAACATACTAAAACACTAATCAGACATAAATACATGAATATTAATTTGACACATAAAATATAATAATAATAACAATAACGATAACAACAACAATAATAATAATGTTGGTGATAATAATAGTGCGTGAATTAAGATATATACAAAGCATAATGTAAATAAATGCTAAGAATTAAAATGCACTAGTACTTAATTGCATGGTAATGACATAAAGAGGACTAAAATGCATGGATTAATAATTTACAAGGCATAAACAAAGACAATAAGGACTGAAATAAAACAAATGCGACATGCATGGCATAACTATAAATGACAACAAATAAAGGGCTGAAAATTAAATAAACAAGTGACCAAATTGAAATAAAACAGAAATTAAAAGCCAAAACAATGACGATATTAGACACGCGTGAAAACTGAAGGATCAAAAACATAATTATCCCGTGACCAGAAGTTAAAGCGGGAAAAGAGTTTGGGGACCACTCGTGCAATTAACCCATTTTAAAAAAACGCGGATCATCCCCGGGTTATCGGGTCACCGCGAGTTGAGGCACACCAAACGGTGTCGTTTCATTCGTATGGGTTTAAAATAGATGGGTTTCACTTTCAGTTAGAAACTGAAATAATAACCTAAGAAAAAATCTATCTCAATCCCCTCATTCTTTCCCTCGACGGCGCCGCTCCCCATGGAACTTCTGTGCTCGGCCGGCCTTCACGCGCCTTACACCGGCGACTTCGGCGTCACAAAGAAAGAAAGAGAACGCGGCAACTTAGGACAACCGTGTGAGGTTCGAATTTCCCCTTTTGTTCTTGACTAATTCAAATGAAGCTTGAAACAAGAACAAAGATTTTGGTTTTAAAACTAAAAAAAAATTTGGTTGTGAGATTCAAACTAAGGAAGAAAATAGAATAGAAACAGAGTTATAAACCTTCTTCTCAAATTCTTTTTTTTTTTTTGATTCTCAAATCTCTTTACAAAATTTCAATAAAGCCCTCCTTTTTCCTTTCTTTTCGATCCAAAAAAAAAACCCCCGTTACAATCTGTTTTTTTTTCGATCTCCGTAACCCCCCTTTTTTGTCCCCTTTTTTTTCGATTTTTCCGATACATATATCCTTTTACATACAATAAAAATAATATCAATCGCTTCATGGTTACTTGTCAGAAAAATGTTTCCCCATGCTTTCTGTCTCTTTTTTGCGAGTTACCATGACGGTGGTGGTTGTACGGTGGCATGCGAGCCAAGGGACGGTCACCGTTGATCGGACACGTGGCGCCATCGGTGAGGGCGCGTGGAAGGGCGAATGGCTATGGTCTTCGTGCCCGCGCGCGCGCGGGTTCACACGACAAGAAAGGTCCCCTTCCTTTTGATCTGGGCGTTGGATCAAGCCTTGATCCAACGGCTTAGATTGCATGGCTGCATGGAAGAAAAGATGATATTAGGTCACCGGGTTCGGGATTTTAATTAGGTTTGGGTTTAGGTTAACATTATTCTTATGTAAACATTAATACATTTTTTGGCTTTATGTAATTTACAATCAATTTGTTAGCATTTGGGTTTTATTTTATTTAGTTTCTGTCTTAATATAGCCCAATAATACTGATATTAATAATTTTCATAATAATAATTATAGCACTAATATCGTATATGTATACATGCAAGCACACACATGCATAACTACATACGGGTACACATACAAAATATCACATGTAATTAAAATAACATACCAACTGGTATATAATGGCTTAATCACACACACTTAGTATGAATATGCACATACTGACATATATACTAACAATACACATATAGCACACATACACCTCCTATCGTATTATACATGCATTTACACATATCACACATATATTACACGCATATTAATAACAAACATGTTCATATGTAAACATACAATAGCAACACTAATTAATTATTACATTAAAATATTAACAGAAACAGATAAAAAAAATGAGTGATTACACTTACGCTTAAGGTAATAGCTTCTCTTAGTTTTTGAAGTTTCCTGGCCGCTGGAGATTTGATCACCATCAGTATCCATAGGAGTACTATGCTCAATTACCTTGCCAGTGTGCATTTTCTCTTCAGAATGCGAGGTATTTGTCTCATTTTCACTTAAATCTCCACAGGATTGGAATTCAGGCAATTGATGATGTCCTTTTAAACGATAAAAAGCCAACAATTGAGATTTAGCAATCACAAGGTCGAGTCGATCACCCCCAGCAGCTGGAGACTCTGCTAATGCTTTCATATAGTCAACTAATTTATCAGGTTCAAAAGAACAAGCACTCAAAGACTTATCAATAACATCTCTTATACTCGATTCTTGCCTAACACCTGCATTCTCAACTTTTTGGAATTTTATCCTGTCATAAACATCCTGTGGTATGCAAGAGCAAGCCAAACCTAGCTCTGTCCGTCTAGACACTTCTTCCAAAGCACAATCAACTGCATTTTGGAATGATTCTGAATTACTCTGCTTCTCAATCCGAGAGAAATGCGATCGAAATGGCTTCAAAACAGAAGTTTCATTCCAAGCAAATGTCCGATCCCCAAAGTAGGCTACCAGATAGTTATCTTTCTTATGATACTTAACTGCCTTCTCAGAAGCATCTGAAGGATCAAAGATCTGTCCTGGCCACCACGGATGGCTCCTCACCTTTCCCCAGACTAAATCAGAAACAGACAATTCACCTTCTTCCTCTGGTGGAAGCTGGTACCTAGCTTGATGCACCTTTATTGCACTCGCAGACCTTAGAGCCATTCGTTTAACAGTCTTTTCATCGAAGTTGGTTAGCTGTTCAGGATCAGAATCTTGTTCTTCAACTTCCATTTCTTGCAATTGGTCTAAACCATCATGTTCATCACTAGTAACTTGTTCTTCAACATCCATGTCTTGCACTACCCATGAATCATCCTTAGAAGTTGCACTCTCAGCTAGTGTATCTTCATTTCCCAAAGAATGTGAGGAATGCACTTGGTTCAAAACATTGTTATCAGCTTTTGAGGCTTCATGATTTTCAGAGCCAACACCCACTGTCTCATTTTCAACGGACTTTTCTTCCACTTTAACATCTTTATCAACATCAAAACCAACATTTTTTGAATCAGGAACCTGCTTTTCAACATCCATTGCAGCCCGAAGACTTAAATCAACTTCCTCTGTCCCACCAATGACTGTAGCAGCCTTTAGGCTTTGGTCATTTCCTGAGCAAGATAAACTTTGTCCAAATCAACATTGTTGTAACCAAATATATATATATATATATATATATGTGTGTGTGTGTGTGTGTGTATATATGTATATATATATACATATATATATATATATATGTGTGTGTGTGTGTGTATATATGTATATATATACATATATATATATATATGTATATTAAGAAAGAATACATGATCAACTGATTCAACTCTAGCAACTTTACCTGCATGATTTTTGGAGCTACGGTGAGGAAATCAGCTTCCATAGACCTTTGTTCAGAATCAGCACCTTGCTTATCGGTTTCCTTGTTTGTCTTAACCTGCAGAAGAGAGAGAGGAAAAAAAAAAGTCAGGCTGGGTTTACACACTAGTGTTATTACCATTGGCAGAATCAAAATTTTGAAGTACCTTCTCGTCCAATCCACTTTCAACAACCGATTCAGTTGGTTGACATGAATAAACCGCATCTGCATTGATATGTAGAACATTTTTCAGTGCTACCCTCTTACTCTCAAAACTTCATTGCTCTCTTTCAACTTGAAATTTCAAATTATGATCAAAAGAACTAATATCCATAACTTTAGCACCAGAATGTGGAACATCTGCAGTAATCTCTGTCTTCACACCTGATGAGTTAGCATCTACACCAACACCAGCAGCGTCCTTCTTTGTGGCAGATATAGTTTCACAAGAACCATCCAGAGTATTCAAATTGTCCCCATCAATCGTGATTGCGGCTTCCTCAACAACTTCAGTTTGCACTGTTGAATCTTTGGATGCAACGGTTGAACATTCAACAGCTTTCTGTTTTCCATGGTTTAAGTCATTACCATCCGAATAACCAACTTTTTGTGCTTCCAAAGCTTGATTTGCATCTCCCTCACCTTCTTCCTTCTCGTTAGTATGTTCCGTATTCTCACCAGATTCAACCCCAGAACCAGTAACCTCCATACCAACTTCGCCAGAGTCACCAGTATCATGGACCGCTTCATCATTTGAACCAGTCCCAATCATACCTCCTTCTCCCCCATCAGTAGTACAAATACCATATACATAAACATGAGAACCCAGAACTTCCACCATTATATCATCTCCATTACTAGGGCCCTCTTCCCCTCCTTCCTCCATTGGAATTTGACCCTCGCAAACCATAGTCTCTACTACAGTTTCACTAACAGTTGGTGCAGATTCCGTAGCAACACTCAGGGAACCGCCTTTCTCTTTAGACTCATCCATTCAATAACCGACCTGAGTATTTTTCAAAATCATTTGGAAACCGAAATTAAAAATAAAATAAAGCTAAAATACACATTTTTATAGCATATAAAAGTATAGTGATAAAACAGAAGAGAGAAAGAAATTGGCTATAGGCTCAACAACAGTTCACAAACAACAGCTAAAAAAATTTCCGTAGCATTACTAACTAAACTAAACCACCCTTCTCTTTAGTTTTATCCATAAAAGAACTAATCTGGGTATTTATCAAAATTACGAAGAAAAAAACTCAAATATTGAAATTTTCAAAAGAACGAAATTAAAAATAAAATCGATAAACCCTAACAACAAAACTTAACCTAAGACTGACATGAGCACGAAACAGAGGAATCGCAGGGAAATGGAATGAGAAAATATATATCTAAAGATGAAATCTTTATATCATGAATTACAAAGAAAAGGTGAAGAATTTATGTTTACCTTCGATAGATCTCGGGGGAAGAACACAACAAAAGGGGGCATTGAGGGTTTGGGGTTTTGAATGTTTTCTCAAAATTAAAAAAATTGACAAAAAATAATAAAAGACATTATTTGTTGGAAGGAGAAAATACTACATTTTTTTTGTTTAGATTTTCGACAAACAGAAATATAATATAACTTCAGTGTACTCTGAAGAGATCCAATGACAGTAAACATATATTCCCACTACTGTTATCATTCCACGTGGCATGTTTCCATTGGATTCTCTGGGGTGGGACATTCATATTTTTACGTACTAAAACGATTTTTATCCCTTTTCGGTACGTTTGATGGGGGTAAAGTTATATTACGTCAACTTGTAAGTAAAAATCAAACTGTAAAGAAGTGATCTAAGATGAAGGGGGGCAACTGTTTCGCATAGTTTTAAAAACTTTTTTATTTTCTAAAAATATGTTTATATTTTCTTTAATTTATTTTTAGTTTCTAAATATTATTAATTTTATGTTCGATAGAACGCATTGGATCCAACTATATATAAAGTCAAATTAGGTTGAATCTTTATAATAGAATACATTCTCATTTATATTATTCGAATATAAAACTTAAAGAAAACATTAGATTTCTTATCACTTGGTTTGATAAATATTGATTACATAAATTGTTTTTAAAAAACAATACTTAAAGGGTAAAACTTTGGTACACCGTAATTATGGGATGGGTTTAGAACGTGCGACGTACACCGTAATTATTTGATTAATAAAATTTTCCTAAAATATGTCAATGTGTAGTTTCCAATTTTGAGTTATAACTTCAGAGACAAAATTTATTTATATATCTTCTCTACAATACATGCATAATAAGATATTTTTCTAAGAATTATCAAGGATTTTAACCTAATGATGTTAGCACCATCAAGGCTCAAAGGAAGTCCATGAACAATGAAATGGAGGATCTTTGGAACCGTATACATAACAACTGCAGTAACAGATAGGAAGATAATAATAATAATAATAATAATAATAATAATAATAATAATAAAGTTGAAGCAGATGATAGAACTATTTTTTTAACATTATATGAAAGCTAAATTCGTATGAACCCATATCATTTACAAGAAACTGTCATGTGATTAATCCAATCGTTGCAGCAAAAGCCACTTTTGATCAGAAACTGTTTTGACTAATGACTCTTTCATGAACTGCAACAGGTATCAATGTGAGAAATTACCAACCTCTATCCAAGGGTCATAGCGACCGCTTGATGAGATCATAAAGAGAGAGAACGATTTCAGCGCTGATCAGCAGAATGATGAACCACTCCAGAAAATCTGATTTCAATATCTGGGAAAAGCTTTATGGCTTCGTTTCCATTATATGTATATGGGACATTTGAGCGTCTATGCTTCTTCGTATTTCCTCCTTCTGTAAAGACAACATTTCTAAGAGAGCAAATATCATACCTCAACGAACTTCAACTTGAAATCAAGACTTGCAAATCTTTGAGTTAATTCAAATTCATCTCGTAGAAATTCCCAGATCATGGCGTATTTGGCATCTTTCCAGGCAATATCTGATCTGTTAAAAAATGCATGAGCTAAATTACAAACACTCATTCCTATTCATATTACAAATTCATTTGGAAATAGTAGCCATAGAGAAAGTTCCAAGGTCATGATACATACTGGGGGTTGATTAACTCTCTGTAATGGGTAAAAAGTTACCTCTCAAAAAGTCCGAGCTTAAGAATCACATCAGCAAGATTAGAGTTTGCCTTTCCCACAATCTGAAAAAGTTTTTGCTGTCCATGGTAAATGTTCCTGTTTTTTCCATCCCACGATTTATGTCGGTAAATTCCGCAACCATCCCATCAACCTAAGGTAAAAGTTTTGATTGTCATTACAAACTAACTGTTCAGAAAGCAGACATTGGCAATCAAACACTACAAACCTGGCGCACATAGTAGTCCAGAGCAATACTTTGACCAAGAACACTTCCAATGGTACGGATTCCATCAATATTCAAGAACTGCAACATGATGTAATCCAATCCTCCTTGCATCCATGTATTTAGAGCAGGCATCTCTCTCACCTCATACTCTGTTCGTAACACATCAAAGAGAAATTAAACAATTAAACAGAACTCCTTTATTGCATTACCTTCGGCATTTCTTTGTTCCTCATGAAAGAAACAGGTCTAATCTCTAATAACATGGCATCGTGCAGAAGAATGATTGACCCCAAATATGTTCAGAAAAAAGGTTTAGTCAGAAAACTGAAAAGATGAAAAAATAATCAAATGATTGAGTCATTAAGAAGAAATCCATTGAAAATGATAGTAAAATGTGAGGTCGACACCTGGAATATCTCAATTCCCATCAGAACACATTTAGCATGCCTGCGTATGTACTCATGTGCATGTGTTGAATCATATATATGAGAAACCACAATGCATCTAGTGAATGCAAGTATGGCACATGCATAAGCAGGAGAGAAAGAAACTGGCAAGAAATACAGATTAGATATATATAATGGAAGTTATGAACTCGCCATCCTTTCTCATTTCAGGAAGCAATCCTGATGCATGTTTTTCAACAATTTTCAGATAGTGATCCACATCACATTCACGAACATTAAACAACACAATGGAACCATACTGGAACACCACCATGAAACAGCAGTCACTTCCCCTTATGGAAACACCAGGACCCTGAAAAAAAAGAAATTACAAATTCAACAACATACTGTATTTGATTATTCATACATGACAATCCAGAAAATATATATATATAAATGAAAAGAGACTAGAGAATCCTAAGGTGCATAATTTGAATGATAGAGCCGTTGCTTTCTAGAAAAAAAAATAGTCAAGACTGGCCATGCCTCATACAGTGATGGTCAAATCTAACATCTATTCAGAATTTTCGTGCCAATTTAAATCTATGATCTATCCAAAAACATTTTAACAGAAAACTGTTTATGGGATGCAAATCAGATATTGTATCTGTTCCTCCAGTTGACATTAGGTAATTTAAGCTCTCAATGTAACTCAGAAGGCGTAGAGATATATACCGCTTAACCCAACTCCCTAGAGAGCAAATAAGTTATGACAAATCTCAAAATTAAATCTGGCTTACAGCTAGAGCACACCTCATTTTTACTGTTTAAAGTTTAAACTAATGCATGCATTAACTATTAACTTATTCTTTAACTTTTCCAATATTTCATAGCAAGAGGAATGATATTAATAAGATCTAGGTTTATAACAAAATAACTAAAAACTTTGCAATTTTACTCGCAAATCCCCCAATACGTCATCCCTGTAAGAAAAATGGTAAGCTCGAACTGGAATAGAGCGTTTAGCGCCTTCTTCCATCGCTTCATCATCGCCGCCATCGCCGACTTCCGAGCAAGAAACCACGTCGTTCCAATCAACCACCATATCCGGTTGCGGAGTCGAGAACGATGAAATGCATCTGGCGCCGATACTTAGGCTGGCGTTGCTGACGCCGCTGAAGGTCCGTAAGATGATGGCGGAGGGCGATGAAGTGGCGACTGAGCGTGGGGTTTTAGAGGGAGCGAAGAAGAAAGCGGAGGTTTGGGGTTTAGGGAGAGGGGAAGAGAGGGAGATGAACGAAGAGTAATGCAACGTTCAGGTGCGGGCTGTACGGATGGAGAAAGAAGGGAGTTGGCGAATTGAGCGCCACATTGTTATTAGATCCATCGTATTTTAACGCTCCATATCAATGAATTTGATCAAAAACATGAGTTTTTACCCATCCGGTAACTTTCTCACCACAACAGTTTTTTGTTGTTGTTAAAAGAGAATTGAATATCTTACATGACAATTTAAACCATCGTGCACAATTCTTAAGACTTCATCAAGAGGCATCGGGTAGACCTGCAACCATCACATCTCAGTTAAGATGAATATAATTAAAAAAATTAAAATATTTTTTACTAATAAACAATCTTCAAGACTATAAATGTAATGCAATTAATACACTTTTCATTAATGAACAATTTTCAAGACTATAAAAGAAATACAATTAATACAGCTTTTATCAATAAACAATTTGTAAAATTATTCAATTATATAACAAATTACGACACACAAAATATTGATTATAAAATATTAGTATAATTTAAAATATGTTTAATATACAAATAAGTGCAAAAATTATATCTCTTTTTAATTTTAGAAGACTAAACTATTTTTGGGTAAAAATAGGTGACTAACGTTTCATTTTGTTAATTTTAGGTGCCCAAAGTTTCAATCAGTTATCGTTTTAAGGTTGTGTTGTTAAAAAAATTTACCACCCAATCAAATTTAGACATATGATATGTATTTTTATTTTTAAATTTTCATTTTAAAAAACTAAAAACAAAATAGTTTTAAAAAATTTTCAAAATCATCCAAAATAGTCCAAAATCTCTAACCCAAAACTCTCAAAATTGTCATCGTTGTCCATTTCCCCCAACCACCCATCACCGGTAATTAACGGTAAATGTGCCAATCGAATGTTGTTCGATTGGGCCTTTCATGTTCGTTGTTCGACGTCTGATTGTTACATCTCTCGTCGGTTACCAGTGATGGGTGATTGGGAAAATGGACGACGACGTCCGGCGGTAACAATGGTGAGGTCCGATAAGGTTATCGACGATAGTAGTAAAGACAATTTCAAGGTTTGGATTAGTGATATGAGACTATTTTGAGATATTTTAAAAATATTTATTCTCAATTTTTTTGAAAAAAATATGTCACATATCATGTTTTGATTGGATAACAGATTTTTTTACTGCCAAACACCTAAAATTAATGAAATGAGAATTTGGGCACATATTTTACCAAAAACAATTAGGCACCTAAAGTTACAAAATGTATAGTTTGGACACTTTTATATTAAGCCTTTAAAACAATCATTTTAATTTTTATTCTTCTAAACAAATTTTATTTTAAAATAAAAAATCATAACATTAGCATTGTACAACTAAATTACTCTATTCTCATTTTAGCACTGTATAACCATAAGTAGTCATTTTTACTTTCCTTTTCAATGGTGAAAAAAATCAATAATAAACAATGTTTATTTTTTGTGGTTAAAATTTATTTATCACGGTTTGAGCCAAGGGCAGAGCTAGAAAATTTAATTTGGTTTTAAAATTTAAAAATTTTGTGAAGGAATATTTTTTAATTATATGGTACAAATAATGGGTGTTATTTTCCTTTAAGCGGTATCAAATTTATTTTAATAGATGTTGATAATCATTTAAAGTCGTGTTAAATTTATTTTTAATATTATTTAATATTAAATTTATAGAGAGAAATTTCTCTAAAATTTTTTGGGTGTCATGTGACACACCCTTATGCCATATTGGCTCCGCCCATGTTTTGAACATTCTAAAACAACAAACAAAGATTATTCTCGGCAAAACCTGAGAATTCGAAAAACAGAGAAGGATAATAGAAATATGAAATTGAAAAAAATAATTAAAGTCACTCCTTTCATTCATAGTAGGAGCAGATGAGCATAATCATTAAGTCTAAGCGGTTGTGAGCACATTTGGCTGGTTGGCCAAGCTTGTAATGCCCCGTTTTGGGCCTAGCGGTTTTGAGGTTTGTTAGACGGTCCGGTGGATCGGGTTAGAGATTCGAGTTAGACTCGGGACCGTGTATTTTTCGGTGAGATAAAAATATGGGAAAATGGTTAAAAATCACTTTTTAATATATGATTAATATTGGTGGAATCAATTTTGGAAAATGATATTTGGAGGTATGACATTTTGGCTAGTGACCAAAATGCAATGTTTGAAAACTGTTTTTAAAGTGACTAAAATGAAAAGGGTCAAATTCTTAGAATCCTTATGGAGCTAATTTACCAATTTTTTGCAGGTGATTTCTCCCTTCAATTAAATCATTTTAACATGTGTTTTAAAAGTTAATTAAAAGGGATTTTAGATATTAAAGTTAGTTATTTGGTTTTAATAAAAATTGAAGTAACTTTTCTCTCCACTTCTTTTCTGCCAAACACCCAAGTTTTCATCAAAAACCAGAGGTGAGGGATCCTTTTAACTTAGATTCTTGATCTACAATTGATTATTTGACTTTGATTTACAAAACCTCATTGAAATCTTGTGTTTTCCTATCTTTAAACAAGCTAATTGAGGGAGAAATCACACAATAGGGGTAAGGTCCGTGATCTCCTCTATTGAATGGTTCTTTATTGATATTCTCAAGTATTTGATCCTTGATTTATGGTTTATAATCTGATTTTGTATTTTTATACTGAATTAATTGATTTAATTGGGTAAAATTGATGAAATAGCAAAAGATCCGAATTGGATCTGTTTTCCAGTGATTTAGATTGATTTTAAACATATTATGGATGTATAATAATGTTGATAAGTCGTTTTTAACAATGGAATCTCGAAACTCTTGAATCTCTAATTGTTTAGGTTGTTAGAATTGTGTTTTTGTGGAGTTGTAGTGGTTGTTTGGTTGCTGGAGGTGTTAGGTTGTTTTGATTATGTTTTTAGGTGTTATTTGATGATAAAAGTGATGTTAGATTGATAAGTTGTGGTTGGGTTGTGTTTGGAAAGGATTAGATGGTGTTTTCGGTTGTTGTGATTGGGTAATTGTGAGGTGAATGTATGACTCCGTGAGGATCTGTTGTTGCAGTGTTTTAAATGCATGGAGATGCATTAATCCTCTATTGTAATGTGGTTAAAACAGGGGAGATGGATCCGGAAGTGATCGGGGAAGCTTTGGAGGCTTCGGACGCTTGTTTTTGCATCGGCAAATCGAGATTTCGCGTATCGGTGAGTGAAAACGTGGTTTAAAGCATTTTGTTGTTTTGGAAACAGAGTTTTGGGAGTTATGGTAGAGCTTGAAACGCTTACCTAGACTCGGAAGTAAGTATAAAGTGGATATCTCTCTAGGTCATGCTAGTTTGAAATGTTTTATGCACTAGTTCTAATTTACATGTTACCTACTGTTTAAGCATATTTTAAAGTATTTGAAACACTAGTTTTAAGCATGAAATGCTGAAGGATGCACATGGCAAGTGATCCTTGTAAGTATGTGGTTTATACTTGTGGTTTAAAGCATGGTTGTTGCTTTGGAAAAGTGTTTTGGTTAATGCTTGTTTAAAACAGTGAGGTAAATGTTAAATGGTTAATTATATTGGCAAGTGATGTGGTTTTAAAATTGTTATCGGATATAGTTGGTCGGTCATAGGATTGAGTGCACTGTAAATTAAGTCGCCTTGGATGTTGAGGGGTTTATATTGTGTACCGAATACTCCATTCAAGTACCCTAACGGTAGAGGGGTTTAACGGTACCGAATACTCCATTAGTGGGGTTAAGCATCTAGCCGATGAGAGGGAATGGTTTCCCTGTGGGTTGAAAGTGTACCCGGTTGTTATTGTATCGCTATTCCGGTTGAGATAGCTTGAAGTGTTGGGTTAACACTTGTTGAATCCGTGTATCTGGTGAACACTTTTGTTAATGGACTTGTTATTGATCACTTGTAAGCCAATATAATTGTTAATGTATCATTGAAATGTTTTATGTTGTATAATGTGGTTTATACATGTTTCTCCTTAAGCTTTGCATTTGGTAGTAATGCATGGGAAGGCTTAAGTGGAGGGTTAGCAATGAGATTTGCTGTTGATTAATGATACATGTAGCATATGGTTTATTATGCTGGTTTTAATGATATAAAGTGCATGTTTTCAAAAGGGGCATGATGATGATGTTTTTTTAAGGATGATGTTAAATAAATGGCTTTAAATGCATTGATGGTGGTTGTTTTGAGCATTCCTCGCTAAGCTTTGTGTGCTTACGCTCTTGTTGTCCATCAATGCAGATAACTGAAGTCTTGGAAGGTAGCAAAAAGCAAGGGGATCTTGGCAAAACTTGTTTCCAAAGTATGTCTTGGTTTAGACTATAATGAATAAGGGCAATGGGGTACCTATTGTGTTTTGGGAGATGTTTTGTGGAACTCCCTGTTTGAGCATGTTTCTTTAGTTGCTTTTGGGTTGTAAATGGCCTTTAAAGATTGTTTTGATGTTGGTTTACCTTTTTGACATGTTGCTTGGATGGAAATTAGGAAGCATGCCTATAGAATCTCTTTGATAGACGATGTCATATTACGATGTTGAATTTGTTAAGCCTGAATGCTTGTGGTATGCTTGGTATGCTAAGGTTACGTTATGAGTATGTTAGAATAGTTTGAGAATGCTTTTGGAATGAAAAACCTGCAGTTTGTGACAATACAGGTCCAGGCGTACCGATACGCGGGGGACCATATCGGTATGGTTGGACATTTTTATGGTCTGGGGAATTGGTACATGAAAGGGAGTATCGGTACGCCAGGGCATTTTTGGCTTGGCGTATCGATACGGGAAATGGTGTATCTGTACACGTTCTAGCCTCTGGAATTTCACTTTTTCAATCCAAACCCGTGTACCGATACCCATGTAAGCGTACCGGTACGCATGTTAAAAAAATTCAAAAGTTAGGTAAATTCGTTATGGCGTATCGATACCTGCCTTGGAGTATCGGTACGGGACAGTTTTATACGTATCGGTACGGTGACACCCGTACCGATACCTGAGGCCGTTTTCTATAATTTTAGCTTGGCAGTTTTGCTTTCATTGCATTTTAGTCCCGAAACTTGTCCATGTGATTGTATGAGCTTGAATGATCAAATTGAGATAAAATTTGAGATGAATGTTCAAAACCTAACTAATTAAAGATTGGTATTTTAAAAAGTGGCTTAAATCCTGCAAATTTCATGTATTTGCAATTTGGTCCCTAAATTGCAAATGTGATCAATTGGATGTCAAAATGATGCCCGATTGAGTAGGGGTTATATCTGAGTGTTGCATGTACACGTAGGACTAATAATTGGCATCTAGAAAAGATAAAAAGGAAAAAAATGGATCGGTTTCGATGTAACTCTCTAGTTTGCTTCAGCAAACCTAATGTAGCTTCCTTGGTTTGGTCTGGCGGCTAGACCGAGTTAAGGGGGTTACAAAGCTACTCATTTTTGTTCCCTCATTTCTTTTAGGTCATGGGTTTTAGACCCACCAAGAGCACCCCCTTCCTTCCTTTAGAATCTCTTCTTTCTCCTCCCCTCTAAGTAGGATTAAGATTTGAATTAAACTTTGTCAAAAAAAATCTAAGCGATTGTGTTTTTCATAAAAACTGAGGTGAGACAGAGCTTTAAAACTCATGGTTCATACAAAATATTTTATTTTTAATTTAATTGAAAATAATAGTAACCTTCTTTGTTTTGTTGGGTCACTGAAGAGCTGGAAAATCAATCAAAATTTTCACATTCAAGAGAAAAGAGGAACCTGATGTCATTTACTAACTTGAACAATGTAAAGGAAAATACAAATTTAAAATACTAAAATCATGATGTTGATTAAAATTTTAGTGTTTAATAAATATCTCGGCTCAAAAAATTTCTAAAGAAAAACAAAAATTTAAAATACTAAAATCATGATATCCATTAAAATCTCAGTATTTAACAATAAGATGAATAATAAAATTAATTTATTTTAACATATTAAAATTTATCATTTATATCTATATTAAAACATTAAAATTGTGTAATGGTCAAGAGAGATGCATAGTAAATGAAAGTTAAATGTATTTGGATGATTCATTTAATGACTTTTGTGATTATTTATGTAAGAATAATAAATACATAATTTATTAGCTTTCATTCAAACTGTCTCGTTAGCTTGGTAAATTACCCGGTGGGTATATAAAATTTTCTCCCACAGCTCATTACGTGCACAAATACCAAGTACTTGAATCTGTCAATCTCTGCAGTGCTCAGGCCAGTACCTCCTTAACTTCTCAGAATAATACATTGGGAACAACCTGCAACGAATCAGCCGCAACATTCTGACCAACTCAATGTTATCAATTTCCCAACCATTTATCTTCAATATTTGTATCACCCATGCCATGGTCATCGCCTAATAACTCATAAAGCTGTCTTAACTGAGAAATTGAGACACTTATTTCATTCCCATCCTGGAATATCATCCATATCATCAGGACACGGTGGTCGAACAGCTCAAAGTATCATCCGAACAATCCATTTCTTATATGAACAAGATCAAACTCGAACCTTAACAATTGAAACCAAAGAACAATCCGCTTCTTATATCAACTTAATTTTTTTCTAAGCTTTTTTTTGGGCTAATGGTTTTATCCAAGCACTCAAATAGTATAAAACAGATTTTTAAGCTACCCCAACTCGAGTGTTCCGAATACAGACATGTCTTGAACAAACGAGGAAACAGTTCCAAACGGGAGATTTCATGTTTGGGTCCCCTCTCCATCTATGTTATCATTAAAAAAAAAACGCCCCCACAACAAGAAGCGATTGTCTCTCACCAGTCGAAACTTTTCCGGGACACCGATATTCCTTCGATTGTTGAATTAGCAATGGCAAATAGAATCAGAACAAAAACAATATTTCAGAGGTGCTAAAAGAGAAAATAAGAGTGCGCCTTGAGCACAACTGCATAAGATAGTTAGCATATCAGCCAAAGCAAAAAGCATCTATCAACAAAATCAGTTAAGATGGTAATAGTTCACCAAGCTTGGTATTAAGGATGGAAAGGAGAGGGAATGGAAAATTTGTTAATCTAATAGTTAAGATGCAAAGTAGAAAACTGATTATGTATCTTAACTATTTGATTAACAAGTTTCTCATTCTCACTTTTTCCATCCTTCCTAGACTAAATCTTTATTCGGGGCATTAGAGGGGTGGTTATAGTCTTTGGTTTTATATTCTGATGTACCACTCATTACATAGTGTGCCAATGTACCATTTTAGATGTGCTTGGCAAGGATCGACTCAACAACTCCTTGAGCTATGGGGTGATAACACTCACGAGCCTCTGAAAACACTCTTTTGGGCAAAATCTTCTCTTCCTCTTTCCCGGCACCTTGTACGAGAGCCCTATAAAGTGGGCGAAGGTACTTCATCCTCCCAACTTCCTTCAAAGTTTTCTCCACCTCACCATAGAAATTTCCGCACTTGGATAAAACTGCTAGTTGAAGAAAAGCCACTTTTACCTCATAATCCTTTGATTCCGATAGTCTGTAGCGTTCATCCAAGGCTAAGACCTGCATGAACAGTCTTGTAAACCAGATATGGAGTTGACAACAAAATACAATGATTTGAAGTTTTCAACTAAAGGAAATGTATTGAATGAAGAAACCAACAAATGAGCTCTAGTGAAACCGATCCACACACTACCAAACAAGAAAAAATAGAAGATATATTCTCTTACAAGATCGAGTAAAAATGTAAAAAATTGGGACAATTTAATAGCTTGCCTAGCTACCCATTAGTATCAATAATGGAAAACCAACTAAACTGTAAAGAGAAAGTCGATAGTTTTGTATTTAATCAACATGCTTTACATTGAACTGTGCATGAGTATTTATACACAAATTCTAAGATGTTAACGAGAAGCTAACAGTGTAACTAAGATGCTAACAGTGTAACTGTTTTCAAAACTCATTCAGAGTTGGCAAACGGTATAACCACCTTGCCTAGCTGGCACAGCTGCTATATCCAATATGCTCCCTACTTCTTCCACTTTCTACTTCTGAAAGAGCAACAACTCCCAGCTTTTGCCGAAACATGTTGAAGTAGTCTTTTGAGAGAGCCTTGGTCATCCCATCAGCTGTTTGATGTTCTGATGGAACATAGTTAACCTTTAGCTTGCCGGCAGCCTCCTTTTCCCTCACGAAATGAACATCTAACTCCACGTGTTTAGTCTTTGAGTGATATACTGGATTTTCACTCATGGCTATTGCACCTGAATTATCACTCCAAATCACTGGTGTATTTGAAACCTCAACGTTCATGTCTTTCAACAATGCATCCAGCCACATTACATCTGATGCAACATCAGCCAAACTCCTATACTCAGCTTCGGTTGTAGATCTGGATACTGTTTTCTGTTTCTTTGAACTCCACATAACCAGATTGCCCCCTAAGTGAACACAATTGCCAGATATAGACCTTCTGTCATCTACACTACCACCCCAATCTGCATCAGCAAAAGCAACTAATTGAAGTGGTGCTGTTGAATCTGCGAACCACAAGCCATAATCAAGAGTTCCATTCAAATAGCGTAACACTCTTTTTACAGCAGCCAAGTGATATTCACAGGGGGCATGCATAAATTGTGCCAGCTTGTTGACACTGTAAGCAATGTCTGGCCTTGTATGACATGCATACAGAAGGGATCCAACCAAGCTTCGATACTCCTTTGCATCATATAAAGGACTTCCAGCATCCCTGTTGAGCTTCAGAGAGGAAACCATGGGTGTGGGAGTTGAAGTTGAATTGTTCATTCCAGCTTTGACAAGAAGCTCCATCAGATATTTCTTTTGATTTAGCAAAATTGAATCACCAACTTTCTTGACTTCAATTCCCAAGAAGTAATTAAGTTCCCCCAGATCTTTGAGTGAGAATTTCTCAGCAAGCAACCTGACCACATCTTCAAGATCAACACTTGAGCTGCCAGTGATAATAATGTCATCCACATACACGAGCACAGAAGTCACTTCTCCCTTTGCTTGTTTGATAAACAGCGGGCTGTCAGCAAGAGAGCTCTTAAACTCTATACTAATCAGGTAATCATTTAGCTTGGAATACCAGTTCCGAGGGGCTTGTCTCAGTCCATATAAAGCTTTTTGTAGCTTGCATACTAATAAAGTCCCATCTGCTGCTCTTCTCTCAAAACCTTGTGGCTGATCCATGTACACGTCTTCATTCAGTTCACCATTTAAAAACGCATTGTTGATATCCACTTGTCTCAACAACCACTTGTTCTGAGCTGCCAATGCAAGAATCACATTGATTGTTGAGGATTTCACCACTGGGCTAAAGGTTTCCTGAAAATCTTGCCCAGGGATTTGAGAAAATCCCTTAGCCACCAGTCTTGCTTTATAGCGTTGAATGGATCCATTTGCATTCTTTTTTACTTTAAACAGCCATTTACAACCCACTGTAGACCTTCCTTCAGGCAATGTAACCAAGCTCCATGTGTTGTTCTTTTCCAATGCTTCAAATTCTGCTTTAACAGCCATGCTCCAGTTTGGTGATTCAAGAGCTTCATGAATTGAATTAGGTTCTGCTTCTTCATTGTCATACAAGGTTGCATATATCTTTGGCTTATAAATTCCACACTTACTTCGAGTCATCATATGATGTCTGGTAATCGGTGCAGACTGCGTTGTTTCTGCCCTTCCTCGATCCAAAGACTCATGCTGCTCAGACTAATTGTTAGCCATCACCCCTTCATTATCACATGTAGGTGCAGACGTTATTTCATTCTGATGCGTGTTACTACTTCCAGGCAAAGACACAGCTTCATTGCTTGCACCTCTCGTCAAGCTGGTTGGTGAGTTTGTATTCACTGTGTTAGATACTGAATCACCTAGAGAACCGAATGACTCGGACCATACTGGACTTGAATCTGCACATTGTGTAGTGGTTCTCATACACACCTTGTCAGCCCCTTGTACTATTGGAATTTTAGCACTCGATGTATGGCCAGGCTCACGTTTTGAAGATTGCTTGTCATTTACACCTCAAAACGGAAAGCACTGTTCATCAAAAATTACATGTCTAGAAATATAAATTTTCCCATCAGGACCAAGACACTGATACCCCTTGTGGTTGGAGCTGTAGCCAAGAAATGTACAAGGCTGGGACCTAAAGCTCATCTTATGGTTTTGATAGGGTCAAAGATGTGGAAAACACCTGCACCCAAAGACCTTCATGGAACCGTAATCAGGCTGCTTCTTGTATAAGACTTCAAAAGGAGATTGTCCTTGTAAAACTTGTGTAGGCAATCTATTGATAAGATACACTGCTGTAGCAACAGCATATGACTAAAAACAAAACGGTAAACCAGCTTGAGCTAACAACACAAGAGCTAGTTCAATGATGTGGCGATGTTTCCTCTCGACTACACCATTCTGCTCAGAAGTATGAGGGCAAGATAGACGATGATTGATTCCCATAGTAGCTAGCAATGTAGAAATAAACCTGTACTCACCACCCCAATCTGTTTGTACTTCTTTAATTGTTGTATTAAACTGATTGCGAACCATTTTATCAAACAATTGAAATGCATGCATGGCTTGATCTTTAGTCTTAAGAAAATAAACCCAGCAATACCTCGTGCATGCATCAACAAACGACATGTAATAGCAAGAACCATTTGAAACAATATGTGCAGGTTCCCATAGATCAGAAAACACAAGCTGGAAGGGTTTATCATAAACTGTAGCTGATTCATTAAAAGGTAACTTGTGACTCTTGCCCATTCTACAAGCAACACAGTCATTCTTATTGATTTGCAAAGGGAATACAGCACCAATATGTTTACATGCCTTCACTAAAGAACTATGAGCAGGATGCCTTAATCTCATGTGCCACAAATCATAGCAACGACTATTATTCTCTACAGTATTAGCTTCTATATGACAGCTATACCCCTCAGGCTTTGAGTCAACATCAAACTAGTACAGTCCTCCACATTCTTGACCTTGTAAAAGTGTGTCACCAGTAGCCTCATCTTGGACCAGACACTGTTTTGCATGAAACTCGAAGAATACATCATTATCCCTAGCAAGCTTCGAAACGGAAAGTAAACTCTTAGAGATGGACGGAACATGAAACACATTATTAAGAGCCAGAGTACGAAATTTGTATGAAGTGTAGCACATCCAGATCTACAAATATTCAAAGACTGGCCATTGCCCACTACTAGTTTACCTGGACCATTGTAGTCCGATCCACTTGCCACCTTAGTTGGATCAGGCGTCACATGGTGTGTAGCACCTGAATCTACTATCCATCGATCAGAGGTAGATGAGGCCACATGTACTTGTGCATGTGAGTTGGCATTGCATGTGTAGCACTCCGCATCATCCTCAACCGTACTAACATGAGCACTACCTGCCGGTTGACCATTAACCACACCACCTAAAAAACTCTGGTCAAAACGCCTCCAGCATCTATCAGCAGAATGCCCAATCTTTCCACATATTTGGCACTGGAGTTTTGCACGACCACGCCCTCGACCACCTGACCTTCCTCCATACGCATTTTGTCCTCCAGTGAACTGCTGGTATCTGGGAGTATGAGCGCTCCTATTTGTTTGAGAACCGGACTGAACATGTGCTATATTTGCACTCATTGGTAACTGAATCTGGGCTTGAAACCCTTTTAATTGCGCCTCAGCATCAACTAATACAGATTTAACACCATCTAAAGAAAAAGCATCTTTACTAGCAGTTATTACTGCCATAAATATCTGATACTCAATTGGCAAACCATTCAGAATGGTTGCAATTTGTTCAACATCAGAGATAGAACTCCCACAAGCAGCAAGAGCATCACATACCTCTTTTACATGGGGTTAGACATGCACGCATGCTTTCATCTCCTTTCTTGAGCGATCGAAATTTGCAATGCGGACTCATGATTCTGGTGGTAGACCGATTTGCAAAAAATTTCAACACAGTGGCCCATACATCAGCTGCCGTTTCTGCTCCAACGAACTGAGGCAAAAGATTAGTGCTAATGGTCGAGAGTAACCATGAGGCTAATGCACTGTCTTGGGCTACAAAGATCTCATAGTCCTCATTGAGCACCATAGATCCATCATCTCCTCGAACTTTTTCAGATGGTGGTTTGAGGGCACCAGTGAGCAATCTCTCCAATCGATGGCTACGAACCGTGAGAAGCACCTGTTGTTTCCACAACAGGAAATTCATCTCGTCCAGCATAAAGTTGATCTTCTTATTTGTAAACATGTTCCCATTCTTGGATGGTTCTCCTAGATCAAGACTTTGATCAGCAATATTAGGCATTTTGAACAATCTTTTACGCAGCAAGAAACTGAAGAAAACAACTCAAAAGAAGAACCCTAAAAGTCTCCAAGGATCTTGGCGATTGATACCATAATGGAAAACCAACTAAACTGTAAAGAGAAAGACGATAGTTTTGTATTTAATCAACCTGCTTTACATTGAACTGTGCAAGAGTATTTATACACAAATTCTAAGATGTTAACGAGAAGCTAACAGTGTAACTAAGATGCTAACAGTGTAACTGTTTTCAAAACTGATTCAGTTTACAATCAGAGTTGGCAAACGGTATAACCACCTTGCCTAGCTGGCACAGCTGCTATATCCAATAATCAAACACCAAATACAGGGTTCAAGCCAAATCTAAAGGTTTAAGAACAACCTCAAGTTTACCAGGGAAAATAAGGTGTAGATTACATCCAAGAACTCTTAAACCTTAGAAAAAGTCTTGCATTGCAGAAAACAGTAAAGCTTTGTATTCAGCACCATAAGCAAACCCATCCTCTGCAAAAGGATATTGTTCCCCAAATGCAGCCAAAGAAACTAAGCAAGTTGGAAAGTTTCTGGTGGAAGATAACTGACATCAATATATGTGCTTGCAAACCAATAACTAGGTGCATTATTCTTAGGCAAAGAAACCCAGTTTCCTAAAAAAGAAAAATAACTAAAATATATTTTAATTTCGTTATGCGTTTTCAATCATTGATTAATAAATGATAAGAGAGCTAAGTGACATTTTGACATGTGCCCTGATGCACAACAAATAAAGTCCCTTCCTAATATCATAGGTTGTGCAGCTTAGCTCTTCTCAAACTATATCCTAAATAGTTCCAAAAAAAAAACAGTTCCTCTTGCAATTCTTCGTTGACATGGCATCCTCCATCAGATACACTGTCTTCAATGGATTCAACCCACCCCTTTTCCTTGACATGCTAATCTAACATAATTTCCCTTCCACGCCCACAATAGCACACATCTAGCACAGTAGTTTAATTGCAACCGCTAACTAAAATTTTATCTTTATATTTATTTAAAGGAATACAAAGGAACAAGTAATCTTAAAACTGGAAGTTCAGAAAAACATTTATAAAACAGAAGAAACGGACGCTTTCAAAGAAAACCAGTACTACCTGAGAAGGCTCGAGAACTCTAGGCAGGTTCTCTAAGTAGAGCTCCCATTCCTGTCCACGCCAATCTGCAATTTCATCCTCCCTCGGCATCCTCCCAAGTTTGAATTCATTTGCCAGTGACAAAATTTTGGTGTACAGATCAGATACTGGTTCGTATGCATCTAGTATATACCAGTTCCCTCAGTCCACAACACCAGGTCTATATCTTTCTCTATTCCAGGGACTTCAGCTTTCAGGAAATCAAGAAATGTCTCGGTGTCAATTGATTGGAACTTGAAGGTGTCAATATATTCCTTGATAAATTCATCGAAGACGGGTCTTCCAATCTAAGCATTCCACGGTAAATGAACACATAACGATGCAGTAACATTATTTAAAAACAACGTGAAAACTTTAAAAGAAAAAGCCTTCCAAGATACCTGACGTTCGATGCGTCACAGTAACTGAAAGCCTTTCTCGTACGGAACTTCGGAATAAATAGTGTCTGGATCAACTCCTTCCTGGTTGTTTTTGAGTTTGGTGAATTCCAAATTATCCTTAAATTTCTCCACTTCCTCCTTTAAACCCTTCCAACCAATCCCAGTGTTCAGTATAGCTCTGTCTTCGCCCTGCACAGCCTCAACAATCCTCCTTTCTGCATATGTTGTAAACCCCTGTGATCACAAAGGAAAACGAAGCAAAATTACCTAATTTGCAAAGGTCGGAAGATATCACATAAACGAAAAATCTCGGCTTAACGGACCATATATCATTGCAGAAGAATAGTATAAAAGCACATACAGAAAGAGAATATCACTTGATTCAACCAAAAGTGTTCGTTGTTCTTATTAGTGATCAAGTTCCCGGTCCAGCTATGAGCGAGCTCATGAGCCACCACCTGCGCCCCACTGGCGTCTCCTTTAATCACAGTTGGTGTTAAAAACACCATCCTCGGATTCTCCATTCCACCATATGGGAAACTCGGCGGCAGAACAAGCAAATCGAATCTTTCCCAAGCATATTCCCCAAACAACTTCTCCCCTTGCCTGATCATCTCCTCCGTCCCGGCGAACTCCTTCGCCGCATCATCCAAAACGCTATTCACCGCCTCAGCATAAACCCTAGTCCTCGGCCCTACTTCCCTAGACCCTAGCTCCCCAACTGCAAAAGCGAACAAATAAGGCGGGATCGGCTGGTTCATGAGAAATTCCTCGACTACCCTCGTTTCGGAGCTCTATAACGAATTGAACCCATTTGGCAACAAATGCGAATGGCCTTCGCCGGAAACCGGTGGCCGCCTGTCCACGTGACGGGCGGACATAACGGCGGATAACTCCCGAGGAACGTTGAGTAGAGCTTTGTAACGGATTCGGGCGGCGGGGGTGTCTTGGCATGGGAAAATGGAGCGAGCGTGGATGGACTGGCATTGAGTGTAGACGAAAGGGTGTTTTTTGTTAAAAGTTTGGGGCGGACAGAGCCATTGGAGGGCGGTAGAGGAAGGGGAGGTGGAGAAAACGATGAAGAAGGAATTGAAAACGGTGTCGTCCGGGAGGGAAATGGAAAGCTGGGTTCCTTTGATTGGGTCAGGGGAAGAGGAAAGCGAGAAAGGGAGTGGCGAAAGGTTGATGGGAGAGATGACTTGGTGGATGGTAAGAGAGCAGGTGTCGAAGGAAAGTTGACCAGCGTAAGGGACAGAGAGGATGAAGAAAGCGACGCCGTGGATGGTGGCGGAAGGGAAGTCGAAGTAGAGGGAAAGGGAGATGTCGGTGGTTGCAGGGTTTCTAGAGTCGGTGAAGGAGTGGGGGTCCAAGGGTGCCATTGGAGGGAAACAAGGAAAAAAAAAAGGGAAAATTGGAAGGTTTGTTAGGGTTTGGCTGGAAAATGAAGTAATGGAAAGGTATTTAACAGGTTGGGTTTATCCATTTTAATTAATTTGGTGGGAGAATCAAATATTTATAAGAATATATTAAAGGTGTAATTGAGATTTTGTTCTTCCATTTTCTTATATTCTCCAGTTAGAATTTCATTTACTTATACCCTTTACTTTTTTAAATTTTAATTATGATTTTATTTTAAATTGATTTATAAATTTTAAAATATTTTTATTTTAATTTCAATGTCGAGAATGTTGACGGTCTAAAAATAATTTATTTGAAAAAAATATAGATATAAGATCTAAATTGTCAGAGAAAAAATTTAAATAAGATTACTTATTTAAATATTTCAAATAACTAGACTTATACATTTTAAATCCAAATTAATTTATTAAGCTTAAAGTTTTATTTTAATATTATTAAGCTTAAAGTTAGATTCTAAAATTCCTATAATTAATTTGTCCGGATCAAATTCAATTTCGCTTCACGAATGGGATTTGATTCAAGTGGTAAGCATCTTTGTATCGCTAAAAAAAATTTAACTCGCAAGTTCAGATTTTTGTGTATGTAAAAACCTTTATTAGGATACTCATCTACTAAAATTAATTGTGTAATGCTGATTAATCCGAATTAATCACGCAGGAAAAACCAAAAGGGAAAAAAGAAAACCAATTTGGCTCCAATGCAGATGGGAAGTCCAAACCATAACCACCATCGCCACACGGGTTCCACCATCTCTCCACGTATCCTGGCGCACTGTAGTTCCCGTTTTAACCCTAGGTTCAATTTAGCACCCCCTACCTTCCCCATAAAAACCACGTTCCTTTTTACTAGATCTGCGTTGCGTTTCCCCAAGTGTTTCTCTCCCTCTTCTTTAAACAAACAATAAAGGAATCCTCAACGGGTCGGGTTCCGGGTCGTCCGACATTCTCGCGGATATGGGATCGGAGCCTTTGATGCAACGGCCAATGGTACACCAGCAGAGATTAGCTTATTCTAATAATTCTTCTTCCAAAATTTTAACTCTGCCCACTGTATTAACACTCGGCCGCATCGTCGCCGTACCGGTGCTGATTTTCAGTTAAGTTTCTCTTTATTGAATTCCATATTTTAGCCGAATATTTTTGACCTGCGATTATAGATTTTGGTTTTTTTTTATTCTTAATCACTTGCTCGTTGAATTTAATTTGAAATTTCTATTAATGATGATAATGATTTGATGATGGCATTTCAACTTTGGAGGCAATGCAATCAGGATTTGTTGTTTCCTCCCTGGTTTAGACCTGCGATTTGATCTGTTTATGTCAGCCTGGTTTGTTTGTTATTTTCATGTCTTAGCTCATGAATCATGCGCTATGGCTGGGTATTTTGTCTGTAATTTTGATGTCTTTCGGAGTCAAACTCTGATGACACTAATGATTTTTGGCAATTCTAGCTTTTATATGTATTTGATAACTCTGCTCATGTGAATTATGACAACCTATGACGATAGGTTGCAATGTTGGTTTAGACGGTGTAAAGAAATCTACGGATTAAAATTAGTTGTATGATCGGTGTACTTCTGAATCTTAGTGGCAATTGTTAACTGCACTGCTGATGCGGAAACTTTATGTTCACTGAGCCTAACAAAAAATGGTTTTCTTTCTTCTTTCTAGCATTTTCTGTCGATAGTTGGTGGGGAAGGACTGCTACTACTAGCATATTTATGGCCGCAGCTATAACTGATTGGCTTGATGGGTACCTTGCTCGAAAAGTATGCCGTATACTATGGAAGCCTTTCTTTTTCCGTCTTGCTCTATAGGAGTCTAGTTAATCTATACAATTTATCTTAGTAAAATCTTTATTATGTCTTTCAGATGAAGCTATGTTCTGCCTTTGGTGCCCTTTTGGATCCGGTCGCAGACAAAGTGAGTTTTTTTTTTTTTATTTCCTTTCTATTTTCGGAACATTTAAGTTATTTATTGGATAGAGTTTAATTGCCAGTCATTATAGTGACTTTTCTGAACCAGTGAGCATTTCTTCTGATCCCATGCCTGTTTAATGTAGCTTATGGTTGCTGCTACATTGGTTTTACTATGTTCAAGACCTGTGAATGTTGCCGTGTTTGGGCAAGCGCCATGGTTACTGAATGTACCGTCAATAGCCATTATAGGAAGGGAGGTAATATATACCATAGCTGGTGCTGTTATATACTTGTATGAATTAGTTGTAAATATCTTACAAACAGTTGATATTTGTTTGTAGATAACCATGTCTGCTGTTAGGGAATGGGCTGCTTCTCAGAATAGTAAGCTTTCGGAGGTATGTTTCTCTCCCTTGGATGTCAAACAACTTTCTATATCGAAGTAGGTAGTGTTTGAGTTTTGCCTATAGCTTAAGTTTGATACATGAATCAGGCTGTTGCTGTAAATAAGCTGGGGAAGTGGAAAACTGCCACGCAGATGACTGCACTAACCATCCTTCTGGCTACACGAGATAACAGGTTTATTAAATTTCTTCCTTCGCTTACATGGAAATGATAAATGCCAAACAACCTGGTTGCAGTATCTGACTGTTTACTTATTTTCCGCTTTTCTCCCTCTTTATGCAGCGTTGGAGAAAGTGGGATTTTGGTTGCATCCGGTGTTATTTTTCTTTATCTTTCAGCTGGGCTCTCGGTGATGTCATTAGCTGTGTATGTGGAGAAGATATGGAAAGTATTACTTAAATAGTTATCTTCACCTGCTGGGTTGTTGCGGCTTGCAAATTTTTGTTATGGACTGGTTGTGGCTGATCTCTCTTGCAACTTTCACGCCCTTTCTGATGAATATTTGTCACACACTGAAGCTGCCATCTTTATCACTGGATTAACAATAAAGCCCCTGCCTTTGGAAGTTCACTTATGTCGGAATTTCCTTTCGGTTTGGACTGTTTGGTGAGGGTATTCTCCATATATTCACGGGCTTATGTCTTCAATTTTATGGAGGATGCTCATTGCATTAAGCAAGTAAAGTCCCAACATTAACACGTTCTACACTGTAATTTGCTACTGCAACTTGAGACCGAGAAGCCTACTAAGCTATTCTATTGTAAATGGCAATTACTAGTCAAGTGGCTGCTCACAGCTTATACACAAGTGACAAATATTCAAAGTATGCTATGTATAATGCAATTTCTTGCCCTGTTATATTTTATCCTTTTATGAACTCAGTTTTATGACAATGAATAGATTAGGATATTGATGTTAGAGAACTCTCAAAGTTGTTGAACATTCCTCAATCCTATGTTACTTGGATTCGGGTGTGGTATCGGATACGGGTCTATCAAACATGGGTATGTTTAATTTATTTCCAAGTTTTTCACGTATTTGGTGAGTTTTTGCAGGGTCAAAGGCTCAAAGCAACAAAACTAAACTCGGCACGCAACAGGCATATGCTTTCATGGGGTATGAGCAGATTCCGGCTTTGGTTCCTGATGGATGTTCCTGAGCAGAAGGCTTCTTCAGAAACATTTGGATGTAAGTTCTCTCACGTCACTCACTTTCTCCCATAGTAGGTTGCTGCTGTGAGTGATGATTCTTTAGGCATTAACTAATGCTTATGCTTTCAGGATTTATGTTAATTGTTAGATACGGATATGTATCCCACATGGGTGTAAATTCTGATTCACTTGTTTGAGATAACGTCTTTATACTCGTTTGACGAGTTCTGAGTAACACAAGGCTAATATGACTGCTGATATAACTAGATTTTAGCGATTTTCCTTAAAAGTTGTAAGAGAACACAAGGCTAATATGACTGCTGGAATAACTAGATTTTAGTGATGTTCCTCAGAAGTTGTCATACGTAACACACACATATATATATATATATATATATAATGAGATAATTTTCTGGTTAATACTACTACATTGTTTTAATAATGGCAGGTCATGTATTCTGTTGAATACAGTAGCAGTAGATGAATCTCCCATTGATTACTTAATCTCATCAGCATAATCTTGTCAAAAATTATAAAGCATGAGAATACAAGTGCGGTAGTGCCAACGTCTCATTTTCATGATAGGAAAAACAGAGAGCCCTCGTTTGTTTAAAGACGAGCCTGCAAAAGAAACCAGTGGACAAAATAATTGTGATCGACGATATTTAATATAAACTTTTTTTTAGTTTTTAAGTTGAAATAAATTGCATGATATATTTTAAGTTTTTTTTATATATAAAATACTAGTTTACATACTCGCCAGAAATGGTGGGTTGGGGACCATTGGAGTTTATTTCATAGAACTTTTGTTACTGTTTAAGCTTCAAATTTTGATTACCATGAAACGTTTCTTGTAGCTCTCAACCAGTTCCTTTGGATCACACCTGGTTTGTTTGTAACCTTCGTTTTTGTTCATCTCCTGCCAAGGATAGATTCACTACGAAGTTACAGAAAGAACCATTTTTTGACATTGATCATGCTTTCAAGAATAAAGCAATGTCTAGCAATACCTCAATCCAAGTTGCCAATTTAGGTCTGCCATGAGTAATATCATAATTCTTCACATCCAACAAAAACGGATGGAATCTTTCGATGAACGGTGCATAAGCTATATCCACCTGAAGAAGACATGGCAACATACATACGTATATCATTGATATGCCTTTTTCTGTTTAACTGATATTTTTTCACATACCAGACTGAACTGTCCAAGGAAGAAAGGACCGTCCTCAAACTTGGAAAGAGCTATCTCAATGTCATCAAATGCAATGCCTGGTGCAGTTTTCAGATTACGACCATGGTGACATGACTTCATTTACAGATCCCAAAATTAATAGAAGTGGTCGAACTAACCTGCGTCGGTACCCTCTCCTTTGAACGAAGAAGTCACTGTTTTGTAGAAGGAATCGATGTAGGAGAATAACTCATCCGCAAACTGTCTCTTTGCAGGGTCCTGTTATATAGTCTATGAGCATGAAAGAAGAACTATGGAGGCGGGAAACAACTAATAAAGAGCTTTTGAGATTGTACATCGGGGAAAAGTGAAGGCCCTTCAAAGTGAGTATCTATATACTTGATCAAGTCGAGACTCTCGCCTTTTACTTCATTATTGTGTTCTAATGCCGGCACCTGCATCGATTTTCTTAGTGCAAGAAAGATGATTGCAGAATGTTGGTACTCTGCTATTTCACATTTTCTAATATTTTAGCATCTATGTTGCTCTGACACTTTGAGTACGGGGATAATACCCTCGAACACGGTGTTTGCATTCAAATCCGAGCAGGCACAATATCTTATACTCGCATTCAAATCGAGCATGAGTGTTAACATCAAATGTTTCACAGTTTTGGTCTGACCTTGTTTGGCGGGTAGACTCTCTCCTTGTACCAAGCAGGCCTGTTCTTGAGATCAATTGGAACCAGTTTTATCTTGTCCTGCAATCCCTGATTTCAGAAATGAAAAAAAAAGCATTAAAATAATTATGAAGGGTAGTGGAGGAAGTTGTCTATGTTCGTGGACATGACGTAAATCAAGACTCAAAAGCTATGCAAGTAAACTAGTGTAGTGGTTAGATTGACTACGCAAAGTTAATTCTATATCGATATCAAAGATCAAGTCAGTTCAATCAATAACTAGTTATTCTAGCGGGATAAAGCTTAATATCTCTTAAGTAAGATAAGGGGTTCCAATCCTGATATTCTGAATGAAACACTTAATTCGATCTATATTAGTCGGCTAATGAGTTAGATACATATGTTTATAAGAAAAACTGATTCATATTAGTCCGCTAATGAGTTGGAAACATATGCTTATAAAAAAGAAAAACCGAATAGGTTCGAAGTAACCAAAGGAGATAAAGAAATGGAAACAACCTTACAGTTCCGGGTGATCCAAACACGCTGTGCGTAGGGGCATGTATAAGATATATACAACCTTCAACATTGGAAATCCAATGAATCACAAATCTAGAAAAATTACACTAAAAATAAACCTGAAGGTGAAGCTGATAGAAACAAATAAACCCAGCAAACAGATTGCTAAAATTACACTAAAAATTCCATTAATGAAAGCAAAAACTTCCCCCAACATAACCCAATAATAGTTTTAAACTAATAAAGTGAAGCAAATTTCTACGAGACCTTGTTGTTCCATCGAAGAGTGGAGGTGGGTCTGAAGTAGAATCAAGAGCCGGTGGAAGATCCTCTTGCGCATATCTGTTTATACAGACAAAATAATTGTTTTTATTTTCAAACAAAAATAGAAAATGCGAAACTTACAAAAACCCAGAAAATCAAAGACATGTCTAGCTTGATAACATTCCGACAATTTTGCCCTTCATTTTTAGCTGTGAATTCAGAGTAAGAGTATAAAAGAAGAGGGTTAGATACCCAGATGACATAGCCGAAGAAATGATAGTAGATTTCTTGGAAGCAGGTACTGGGAAGTGGGGTTTATAGTGAAAAGACAGAATTGGGTGGACAGAGTTTGTGGGCAGGTAGAATGAAGATAAGGCTGATTTTATGGGTAATGTTGTTATTCGATTGGAGGAGAAAGGAATAGGAATAGCGTGATTTGATGAACATTGGGAGGTTGAGGAACGATTGCAGATTTTCAAAGACGCCATGTATGTCTGTGTCGGGAATTGAGATAGACCTGTCAAACTCTCATCAACTTCGGCCGAATTTTGGATTTAACCAGGTTCTGATTTCTTGTTTCGTTCTGAATGAAAACCGGTAAAATCCATTATCAGTAGATTTACAACTAAATTTTTATGTTTTAAAAAATTTACAATCGAGTCATTTAATGAATCGATTATAACGATAAGCATATACAATATAAAATCTAATCATTATCGCCTATCGTCTACGAAAATCTAATTGTGCGTCGATTAACTAAAGAGTGACTTGATTGTAATTTTTGAAATATAGTAAACTAATTATGAACTTATTAATAATAGAACAACATGTGATGTATATATCCATTAATGTTCCAATTCTACTGTAATTTTGGCCATGGATTTATTTCTATTGTAAGTGTTGATGTATTTTGTTGCCTTTCTATTTGTTTAATTAATTAATCTTATTCTTGTGCATTTACAGTATTTTTTTTTTACATTAGTTTTCAATAAACTTGAGAAGTTTTAAGTTGATTCACCGATATAATAAATAAAATACAAGTTTAAATATGTTTAAACGTCCACCTTCTAATATATGAGAAGAAAAATTTGAGTACTATAAATATTGTATCAAAATAACGTGCAACATTTTAATAAAAATTCAAAGATAAAATAGAACTGGTAGTCTGGTACGACCTGCTCTCTTTGTTTAAATGAGGACATTTTACAATGAATTCACATTAATTTACGACTAAATTAAAGTCAATTACATAAAAAATAAATTATAGTTTCTTAAAAATTTGAGTAATTTACCAAAGTTTTTAATACATTGTAAGACTATATTTTTGAATGAATAGAGAAGTATTACATTCCAATATGGCAATATGAGAATCCTTAATTACTAGGCCGATTAGTAGATATTTTACCTTAAATTAATCTAAAGTATGTTTTCATTGTAGAGGTCCTCTGTTTAAATTCAGCTGACTGATCATGTTCAGTTTGACAACATAGCGAGTATTGAACTATTAGTTCAATTGGCATTAAAATCATTGGAAAATCTGAAGATTGCAACTTCAACTTATATAAAGATAGATTAAGAAACGTACAAAACAAGAAGAGGAATTTTAACAGACCCGCTTAAAATATTCAAGAAAAAAAAAAGTTATCCATCAATATGTAAAATAGAATTCAAAGTTATTGCAAAAAACAAAAAGTGTCGCTTAAACATACCAATTCAAAACGACCGCTTGCCTTAATTTGATTCACTGCGTCTAGCGGAAGCATCGTGATTATCTTCATCGTCATAAATAGGGCTTCGATCATACCTTGGCGGAGGACTAGGGCTGCGGCTCTGACCATTTTCCTTTGTGGACTTCCTATGAGTCCTGTCCTCGGCACCTGCTTCAGCTTCAGGGCTTCTGCTTCTTCCCCTAGGACTTGCACTGTGATCTGAACCATTAGTTTGCTGGCGATCCCTTGGTGAAGGGCTACCTCTCTCTTGTGGCCTTCTTTCCTCGGGTGAGGGACTATGCTTACTACCTCGAGATGGGGACGGAGAACCCCTGTGACGCTTAGGGCTCCTTGACCTTCGATCTTCACGCTCATAACTTCGGTCTCTCTTAACAGGTGATCTTGATTTACTGCAGAACGGCCAAGATTCGGCATGGAGAAAATTGGGGGGGGGGGGGAATCAGATTAAATCCTGCTCGATTATTTTGGTGTACATAGGCACTTTAACCAAAAAACGTTTAAGTGTTTAATTTTGTTTTATAGAATGTAAACCCACAAAAAATAGTAAATAACAAATTGGATTGCTACCCAAGTCAACATTAAAGCAAAATGTCAAAGGTAATTTGCATTTAAGAACTCGATGCCAATGAAAGCTAAACACAAACCTGTAGCTCTGACCCCTGCTGTAACTGCGACTTCTGCTTTGGCCACGGTAGGGGCTAGGAGAGCGTGAGTAACTGCGTGGTCTACGGCTGCATCAAAATAGTTGATTTCAAACTAAATGAAAACAGTTGAAATAAGAAAAATGGGTGAAAGGGAGAAGGGGACAACCTTAGTTTCTTTGGACCGTTTTGACAATTTCTTTCTATATGGCCTCGTTCCCCGCAGCGGTAACACTTATTTTTCCAATCCCCAGCTTTGCAATCAACGAGCCCAATGACCATCAATTCCACAGTTGAAGCAGCGTCCCGTTCCAGGAGTGGGACCACCTCTTCCAGGATTATCTCGAGATCCACCAGGACCACGTGGCACCTAAATTGCAAATCAGATCCAACGTTCAAACAGTAATGATAAAAGACGAGTGATAAACAAGATAAAATGATGCAGACTAGCATAACATTCAAAATGACACTCGGAAATTTATTCCAACTTCAATGCAAAAACCAACCTGCACATAACAATATTCTATTGGGTAGTTACATAAAATGTATTCTTTTTGACACCATAAGATTAACCTTTGAAAGATCAAAATCTCTGGTAGAAGTCAACAGAAAACTTACTCCTTTGGCAAATTCAACAACAATTCGGCTTCCAACTAAGTCTCGACCATCCAATGTATATCTTGCATCATCAGCATCTCTTGGGTCACTGAATTCCTATAAACAAGGACGCCAACAATATACAAACACAGACAAGAAAAAAGGGTTCCAAGCAAAAATGATAACATTTCCTACAAATAGTGAAAAATATTATAGATAAGAAAAAATCTTTGGGACTAAGTAAAAGAGTGAGAAATACATACGACAAATGCATGGTCACGCTTCATATCCACATCACGTACTCTGCGTAAATGGGTGCCAGAAACAGTAAGGCCATCATGACACAATTATCGAAGGGTTGATAGTTCGCCCCTCACAGATGAACCAAAAACACCATTTTTTGAGATTGTTGCCATTTCGCTAAAAACACGAATAACACTATAGAAAGACTCGCCAAATCCACCAAGGTCACCCTCTCACCATAGACCTCCAGGTTAGGCAAAAGCCAACAGACCTTCAACAAGATCATTCAAGTTAACCATAAAGACACGTGGAGGGCCACAACATTCTCGCTCATATAAGAAAGACCAGATGTCAAGCACTACAATAAGGGATTGACAAGGGCTCTATTTATCCCACCTTAACCTATCCGAATGGCTACTAATACAACAGGAAAAAAACGTAAAACCAAAACAGAGAAAAATGAAACAAAAGCACTTGAAACAAGTTGTGACTAAGGGACATGCAACCATTAAACCAATCAGCTAAACGCAACAATTACAAATTCTACATATTGTTTTGCTCAACATGAAACAAGATTTGGATTACCTCCCATATCTGCTAAACATGTCCTCAATATCACGTGATCTTGTCCTCGAAGACAAATGACCAACATACAAACGAGTGCCACCGCGACGATCATCATACCTCGGCATAGCTTCTTTCCCTGTAGTAATTATTTCCATAAGAACCCAAAAATACAATCACACAGATTTATATAATAAAAGTAGTAAAGTATCCTAGTCCTTACAATGAATAGTCAGAACTCAGACGTATAACTTAAGATCGAGAAATCTTAAACCGCTACTGGGGTAGAACACATAATCGTAATTGATTTTAAAATTACAGGATTATGATGCAACATAATTTTGGGAAGACATTTTTTTATGAAAACCTATATTTAATTTCTCAGATTTCAATTTCAAACAACGCAAGCCTAAAATACAATTTTTAAATTACAAATACAAAGAAATAAAACCTAAACAATAAGTAATATGCATGCAAAGCAATTAACATAAAAAGCAGCAAACTCAATTTTGAAAGCTCAATAATCATTCAGATCTTTGGACAAATAATGAAGAAATTAAACAATATAAAGAATGAGAATTGAAATCGAAACAAAATTTAAGAAATTGAATTAATAAAATAAGCTTACGATGAAATTTCAGAGGGGGCGAAGGTGAAAAACCCTAGAGTTCTGGATGTGGTGATGGAAGACAGAGAGCTTATTTTCTATATATAAACAGAGCCTAAGGATAAGGATCAGTCAAAAATCAGAGTTCCGTAATTACTAAAAAGCCCCCATACACGTCCGGAATAACGATATAAAATAGTATATTATATTTTGATAAATTATAATCTTATCTAAAGAAAAGTCGTATTTTTAGTGAGTTTAAAAATAATGACCTAAAAAAATATAAAAGAATAGATATGAACAGCTTGATCAATTAACCAAATTTATATGTGCTTGCTCTACTATAAATTATAGTATGAATTCTCCTTATCACATCAACCTAATTACTTACTATAAATATAAATCACACATCAATTTATGTTCTCAACCCACTCAAATGATAACTTTAAAAAAGTATTTTTTTAAATACGATATGAAAAAAATAAAGACTCACTTGCTAAAAAATTGTGAAAATGGGTGGTTTTATCGGTTAGGACTACACTTGATGTAATGAGGATGATTCGTAATATAACTTTTCATTTTTTACTAATTTTTCATTATTTTCAAGTTAATTATATCGTATATCCTTAAACTATGACCTTTATTCTAAACTAATTCTCAAATTTTTAAATATTTCAATTCATCCTCAAACTATGACTCTACTACTAAACTTGTTCTCAAACTTTTAAATATTATATTTCATCCCCAACTACAACTCTAATTCTAAGTTGGTCTCTAAACTTTCAAATATTCTAATTTCATCTCCAAATCATCAGTATATGCTAATCATATCACATGTTAATAAAATTGTTATAAAAATGATTAATTGCCATGTAAACATTAATGTGTTTTATATAATAAATATTATATGCCATAAATGATAATTTGATTATGAAATTGAAACGTTTAAAAATTTAGAGATCAATTTAGAATAATGGTCATAGTTTGATGATAAAATTGGAACATTTAAAAGTTTGAGGATAAATTTAGAGTAAGAGCCATAATTTATGTATAAAATTAAAATATTAAAAAGTTTATGGAGCAATTTAAAATAGAGTCATAGTTTTGTAGATATATGGTGCAATTAACTTTTTTTTACTTTCTTTTTCCTCAAAATTCAATCCTTCCGGTTCAAGTAATATTTACAATTTCTTAAAAAAGAGAGTAACATTTACAATTTATTAACAAATTACCCTTAAAAAGATAAATTACAAATTTAATTATTTAACGTTTATTAACCATTAAAATCAGAAAAATTAAGTCAATATTTTTTAGGGAAATATTTAGAAAAACACCCCGTTAACGATTATGTAGAAAATATTTCCCTTTCAGTTCACGTAAGATAAACTCGCGTTTAGCGAAAAGTGAGTTTCAAAACTTGCGCTTAGCTAAAAGCGAGTTATGTGTTGAGTGTGCAGGTAAGAAATAAAAAAATTAATTTGCCAAAATTTTTTACACAGAACTCGCGTTTAATCAAAACCGAATTTTTTTACATAATCATTAATGGATGGTGTTTTTTTAGATAATCCCCAAAAAAGAGGATGCTCATTTAATTTAGCCATTAAAATCTATATAGTATACATTAAATGAATCCTTTGGGTTTCAGGCTTCGACACGCGATACTAGATTTTTACTTGGGTTAATCTACGTATAACTACGTCAATCACGATTCTCAACAATTAAAACTATCCAAGGAGGAAGCCATGATTGAATTATGAGGAAAGCAAGTTAATTAACTTTAAAATAAATAAGGTTCTAAAAAGTAATTAAACCATAAAATTAAAGAAATTAAGGTTTAATTTCACTAATTGGAAACTTTAAGGGTCTTAAAAAGTAATTAAACCATAAAAATGATGGGTTAAGACTTAGTTTAATTAATTTTAACTTAATGGGTCTTAAAAATAAAAAAAATTGGGAGGGACAAAGACTTAATTGCAAAGGTTTTTAAATTATCAATGGCATGAAAATAACTAAACCATTCAAAACTGGGGGCAATTGGCCCTCCCACCCTCCATTGGCTCTGTCCCTTAAACTATCTACTTCAAAATTAATAAATAAATAGGGTAAACTACATAAATGGTCACCGTACTTTTAAAACAATTTTTGTTTTGGTCACTGAACTTTTAAAACCTGCGTTATAGTCATCGGACTTTTAGTTTATTTTCAGTATGGTCTCTCCCGTTAGAAGTTGACGTTTAATTTTTTGAATAAAATAATGGGTAAACTACACCATTCATCACTGAACTTTCTTCTCTCTTATTTTGGTCACTAGAGTTTAAAAATTTTCAATTTAATAACTTAAATTTTGACTTGTTCCTAATTTGGTCATTCTCGAATGGCTTGGTTATACAAATTCAAAAATTTTGATTTCGGTACGGTTACGGTTCACAGTTTTAAGAAAAATTGACCAAATAAGTTATATACAATATCTATAAATTTTATGCATTAAAATACCTTATAGTCTATTGATTTTAATATCTTTATGATTTTTCAAAGACGTTTTGACTATGGGTATGATTACTAGGTGTGAATTCTCAAATTTTGACTTTCTAGTTATTCTTACACTTTTTTCACAACCGAACTATTATCATATTTGATATTTTAACAATAAAAGTAAAAAAAAAATTACATGAATAAAATATCTTGGTTAACTGGTCAATCGATTATCTAATTTAATTGGTATAATATAAGATTAAAAATTGAATAATCCGAATTTACCAATTAATCAAAATGATTTTTAAGGATTATCAAACTCGATTCCGATACAAATGTTCTTAAATAAGTTATTTTGATTCGGTTACGGTTCATAGTTTTAAGCAAATTTCATTAATCGATCTGACCAGTTATATACAATATTTGAAAATTTCATGCATTAAAATATCCTATTGTCTAGTATTTTGACACCCTTCTGATTTTTTAAAGACATTTTGACTCTAGGCAGAATTACTTGGCGTAAACTCTCAATTTTTTAGTTTCTTGTTGTTCTTATACTTATTGCAACCGAACAATTATTAAATTTACTATATTATCATATTTGATATTTTAATAAGCAAAGTAAAAAAATTATTAATTGAATCAAATATGTCGGTTACTTGGTCAATTGATTATTTGATTTAATTGGTGCAATATAAGACCAAGAATTAAATAATCTGAATTTACAAATTAACCAAAAATTTTTTTTAAAGATTAATCAAAATTTTCAATTTATATAATATTATCATTCGAGAGTGACCAAAATAGGAACAATTCGTAAGTTGAGTTATTAAATTAAAAAAATTTAAACTCTAGTGACCAAAATAGGAGTTAGAAGAAAGTTATGTGATGAATGGTGTAATTTAACCATTATCTTATTCAGGAAAAAATAAAACCTAATGTCAACTTCTAACGGGAGAGACCATACTAAAAACGAACTTAAAATTCGATGATTATAATACAAGTTTTAAAAGTTCAGTGACTAAAATAAAAATGTCCTAAAAGTACGATAACTATTTATATAATTTACCCCAATAAAGATTAGTATAATAATTTTTTTATAATAAAGGGCATACTAGTATAGGCGCCTATCGTAGTATCTCTTTATTATAAAAATATATATTATACTAATACTTATTTGAGTAAACTATATAAATATTAGTATAATAATTATTATATCCAAATAAGCATTAGTATAATAATTTAAACATAAAATGGGTTTTTTTATTTTTCTTTGTAAATTATTGAAGTATAAAAATAGGGGCGAAATCGACATACCGATTTGAGGAAAGCAAATTGTATTTTTTAGAAAAGTGAGGGGTAATTTATAATTGATCTATAAAATTTTAAAACTTTTTTAATAATCAAATCGAAAAATAAATCTGGTGTGCGGTGGGGACTAGAGCCCCTCCTACACAGACCTGTATAAAAAGCATCAAAGAAGTTTGTCTAATAAGAACACCAACCCAATGAGAATTTGATTTTACACTAACATGTAATAAAATTAAAAAAATAACTAAATTGAATTGCAACCGAAAGCTGAATGATCAAAATATAAATTTAATTATAATTGAGTGATCAAAATATAAAATTATCTAAAAAATTAACCACAGTATAGACTTCTTTTTTACAAAATAACTTTTAAAATTATAAAGGTCCAACCTATGTATTTACTCATAATTGAGAGAATTCTGATCTAATTTACCCAAATTTTCAATAATATAGTTGTCACATGGGGATGTCACGGGAAAATATAGGAATTAAGCATCACCCTAAACTCAACCCCTACACCCTGCCCTGAAAATATTTCACTAATATTTTATTATACTCTTAAAAGGAAATTTGGATTTGAATTATACAAGCGACATTGTTAAAAAAAATAAAGAATTTAAAGAGTGACTTTAATAAAAATAATGATATTTTCTCTAAAATCAATAGTTTAAATTAATTAAATAAAAAATTGATTATTAAGTAATTGTAGCAATTTACTGTGCACAGTGTTTCTATAGATGACCTTTTACAACCTTAGAAGAGAAGGTTGCAAAATTCAAATTATGGGTGCTCATTCGTAGTAAAAGAAATGGTTTTATCGAAAGTTATTTGTTTTTTTATTTATTTTACAATCAAAATTAATAAAAATAAAACCTACACTTTAAGACATATTGATAAATAAAAAATCAATTAAAAACAAAACACGTGATCATCTTACAACCTCATTTGTGAAATTGAAATAACTTCAATATCAACATATGAAGATTGATACAAACTTGGTGCCAGAGGAATCGACTACAAAAGAAACCAATATGAAGTCTAGGAAAAAAACCCATAAATAATTAAAAAGAAAAGAAAAGCGTAGAATATCAGAGAACGGTAATTATTCTATGCACATGCGCATGTAGAAATTTTGTTCATACAAGCGTTTTAGTTTTAGGGTTTATACACTCTGTTTAGGGTTTAGGAGTTTAAGTGTATTAGTTTTGAATTTAGGGAATATTGATAGAATGTTTGGTTTATAAGTTAAAACACAAATCTCTAACTATATTATCCTTAAACCTAACCCTAAACACTAAATTCTAAACCCTAAACTCTAAATTCTAACCATGAACCCTAAATTGTAAAACAATGCACTAAAATTACTCTAAACCTTGAACCTTAAAATTAAAACGTTTGTAAAAACAAAAATTTTTTGCTACATGTGTATGGGATAATAATCTATCGAGAATAATTAGGCAAATAATAGCGACGATATTCCAATTCCGATATTTTTTGTGAAGTTAATATAAAAACAAAACTGTGATTTGATGCTCTATAAACCAATAACAAACCTCCAAAAAATAGAATTGATGGCATGTGTAATCACTCATTTTTATCTGGTCTGTAAATACATATTAGTATAATTAATAGTATATTAGTGTTGCATGTATACATTGTATTATATTATATTATATGTTTATTATGTGCATGAGTGTTATTAATATATGTGTGCATGTATATTATAAACTATGTATGTATACGTATTAAATACGGTGTATGTGTGTCGCGTATGTATCTATATTTAGTACGAGCGTATTTTTTTTTACGAATAATGTGTGTAGATGTTATGTTAATTATGTATATGATTGTATATGTACGTATGCTAGTATGTTATATTAATTAATGTTTGCATAGGTATATACGTATGTATTATCGTATGTATATTATTATTACTAATTGTTGTTATAACTAGTGTTATTATTATTGGGCTAATATAAAATGAAATAAAAAAAACATGTTAAACCCAAATGAATAAATTGATAGTCCAAGTCCATTACAAATCTGAAGTCTAATATTGTTACAAGGCCCGGTTGGCCCAAACCCAAACCCTATTTAATTCTAATTATTTTGGTGCAGATAACTATGGGCCGTTGGATCAAGATCTGATCCAACGGCCACGATCAAGCAGGGATAAAATATCTGGCCGGCCACGTGCATTACACGTCTGGACCGTTCGAGTGCCACGCGCGCGTGCAGTCCACGCGCGGACTCTTCGATATCCCACGCGTGCGTGAGCCCCACGCGCTATAATTCCTCGACTGCTGAGCCGCACGTGTCACGATCTGGAGTCGTTTCACCAACCGAGGCTTCATCTGGGTCGTTCATCCTTCAAGCCAGCCCGACCGTTAGATCAGATCTGATCTAACGGCCAAGAACACCTCTGGCCGAAGACAGAACCCCCACACCGCCACCATGCTTCACCATGCCGATCTCCAACCACCGCGCTCAGACACATCAGAACACAAGAAAAGAAATATTATGTCAGTAGTGTAATCACTCATTTTTGACCGGGTTTTAGTGTTATTAGTGTTATTATAATAGTAAAATTATATATATATATATATAAAGCAAAAAAAGCAAAAAAAAATAATAATAATAAAAAAGGGGAGGGGAGTGGAGCACAAGGCTCCACGTCACCATTCTCCCCTATAAATAGAGGAGGCAGCAGCAAAGCAAAGCAAAAAAAAATTGCAATTGCAATTGGAATCGGCAGGGCAGGCCAATTCGGCTAGCCCAGGACCGGGGTAATATCCTCGGTCCTAACCGGTTCGATCGGGGTCCTATTTTAGGTCTGATCTAGTTAATATTTTTGGAGGGGTCGCGGTAGATCTCGGTGGGGTGCAGTCAGGGTTCGTCATTCGAGCTCCTAGTTAGGTATTTTTTCCCTTTTTATTAATGTTGTAATTTTTATAATTTAATGAAGTATTAGTTATCTTAAAATTTTAGTCTTATTTTTTATTTTGTATGTTTATGTTTTAGATTAATATTTAATATGTTTTAAATTTGTGTTTTATATTAATATTTTATTTATGTTAGATATGTTTTTATTTATGAGTCAGATTAATATTTATGTATGTTTTAGAATAGTATTTTATGTTGAATTTGTTTTTATGTTAGATTAATATTTATGAATATTAGTATTTTGTTTATGCTAGATATGTTTTTATTTATGAGTTAGATTAATATGTATATATGTATGTTTTAGTTTAGCATTTTATGTTAGATTAGTATTCATTATGTGAATATTTATTGTCTTTAAATTATATCTCGCCATGTTTTATATTTTTGCCACTAAGATTGCATATCGAGATATAAATTGTTAATGCGGTGTCCTTTTATCCGAAAGGTAAACGGGGCGATGATCGGGCGTAGTGATAGTGGTTGGGCGTTTACTCTCGGATAACGGGCCCTTAAAATTTATTCGCAATTATGACTGAATTTTAAAATAATCGCTACTTTAATCCGAAAAATCCAATATTAATAAAGCGGTAATTATTAAAGTACCAATTTTTTGGCGGTGTGGGGGTGCTAATCCTTCCCATCCGTAACCGACTCCCGAACCCAACATTTTTTGAATCTCTGGTTTTATGGTGTCCGGCCTACCTAAGTGGCCGGTGGCGACTCCATTTTTTTAAAATGCGGTTTTTTAAAAACCTCACGGAATAAATATTTTATATCCAAAAGAATCACAAATACCTTTCAAACACCTTCAAAAAACCACGTTTTTAGCGAAAAGGACATCGCTACAGATGGCGACTCCGCTGGGGATAATTTTTTGTTTTTCAAAAACAAATGAGAGTCAAGCTTTTAAAATAATTACCGCTTTATTAATATTAGAAATTCCGGGTTAAAGTGACTATTAAATTAACATTCGGTTATAATTGCGCGTTTATTTTAACGCATTTAAAATATGGCATATAAACCCGTTTTCTTTAAGTGGGGGAAAACGCTAATGCTTTCGTGGAGATATCGTTCTCCCGTATGGGCCTAGCAAGTACCTTCGGGGATCGAGTACCTTATGTTTTCGTAAGGATATCGTTCATTCGTACGAGCATAAGCGAATGGGTCCCCCTGAATTGAACCCGGTTGAAAGGAGCCTATAATGGGTGATGATCGGGGGCCTTGCTACTCTTAGTAGAGGACAACAAGGACAATTCGGGTACCTCCTAGAACCAAGACTGCATGTAGAGAATACATAGAAACCTACCCATTTAGAGCCATGCGGATAACCTTAGGTTTTAGACGGGATAAATAGGGTTGTTTTGTGTGTTTATTCTGTTTAATTTTGTCCTTTTATTTATATATTTATTATTTTTATCCGGTACTAACTCATTTTTTTGTGTTTTATTTTACACATATTTTTGTTGCATTATCATTGCATCCACATTACATAGAGGCGTTGATTCAAGTGGTTTGCCCGATTAGAAAATCTTTCATCATGGAAAAAAGGTGTCTTAGGAAGGAGGGCATCGATCCAGTTGTATGACATTGGTCAGAAATTAATCAACAGATCCGAGGTAACGATTTGCCGAACAAGCGTGTAGTGCCAAAGTATACACACGAGACCCTAATGGTGGACATACAACGAGCTACAAGGTGTGTGAATGACTTAGCTACCGAAGCCACGACTCTCCGACCTTTCGTAACCCCGGACATGGAAGAAGCACCAAAGTTTATCAAGTTGCTCAGAGCTGTCGAGGAGCTAGGAGGTAGAGCTAGGGATTATGTGTAGAACTTTATTTTGTAATTAAGACTTTGTAATAAACTCTTTTTGTAATAGGGACTCCTTTTGTAATATGGATCTTTTTGTAATCTAGACCCTTTAATTCCCATGAAAGTCGTTCGAAAGGGTGATTACCAGCAGAATCAACGCCTTTATTTGCATTCATGTTGCATATCATGACATGGTGTTGATTCAAGAACAGTTCATTAAAAGGCTTTCAAAATAGAAAAAGTTTGCTTCGCCGGGAACGATAATATTACAGTATCAAGTTAGGCCGAGCAAAGACCAATCGCGAAAGAAGACGGTACGACAATAAGGTACGTGCGACGCAGAAGATTCAGTCAGGGCCGCAGAACCCCAATTTTAAATCTTCACATTTGACCATTTTTAAAATTCTCAGATTTTAATTTAACTCAAAAAAAGAAAAAAAATTGAAAATATTATTATTTTGCTCTCATAAAACTTTCAGAATAATAATAATAACAAAAAGAAACCTAAAATTTTCATTTTTAAGTAAGTTAAAATTTTTGATAATAAAAATGGGAAATTTTTAAACCAAATGATCTTTAAGAATTTTAATTTAAACCCTAAATTTTTTTAAAGTACTCCCTTAGGACCGATAGAATCCATCCATGTTTAGACGTATTATTCGTTTGCACCCAGAAAAGATGTTATCTGCATTATGCCTGCACTTGTTGATGTCATTTTTAGAAGCCACAAAAATAAAGATCATGACGTCACGAGTCCATAGAATAAGAAGAGAAGACAAAGTCATCCATCATCCTGAAGACGACGTCGAGACGTGGAGCACAGGTTTTGCTTCCTGAAGTCAAGATCTCCAGAAAGAAGCTAACTGTCACCTGTAATTCATTATTAGTTTCTTGCAACCAGACATTTTTCTATTGATTGAAAGTCTTTTAAGGACTGTTCGAGAATTAACACCGCATTTGCATTCATGCATTGCATTGCATTACATTGTACAATCATGACATATTTTACATAACACTATCACTACCTTGCATAAAATTTTTGGGGGGGTAATCCAAAGAACAATTAGAGTTTTATCGTGAATAAAAGAATTGAACACACTCAAAAATCAAGATTCGAACAGTTAAAAAGATGGACTCGAGAGAAAAAGAGAGAAAAAGAAGTTTGATGCCTTTAATACAAGAAAACTATGTTTGAGCCCCGATTTGGTCGTTCCTCCGGATTCCAAAGATTTCCAGATTTGCACATAATAAAGGAAAAGATGCCCCAAGATTCGTGTGACCATATTCTGGAAAAAAGATGGGGGGCTACATTGAAAAATTACCGATCCACTACTTACCCGACAGTCTAGCAGGACCTACCGTGATATGATATGCTTTGGACCCAGCACCAAGTCTTCAGTATCTCTAGAGTACGAAGATGAAACCTGATGAAAGCTTCAAGGAATGTGCTTTGAGGTGTATATGTTTAGCAACCCAAGTGCAGCCTCCCGTAGATGAAGAGGAAAGTGAATTTTATGCCATCTTTCTTATTTCTTCTTTGATAAGGTGCTCGGGAAAATGAATACCAGCTTTGAGGACTTCATGACAGTCGGAGAGAATCGAACATGCACTCCGGGACCTAAGACCATACCTGCCTAGGAGCAAAAGGAAACAAAGAGATAAATGGGTACCACTTTCAAAACATTGAGGCGATGGGGCATGACACTAAGAAATTTGGGGTCGTTAAAAAAATCAAGAAGCTGGTCAATGAAAGTGTCATAACGAGAGAATTGATCCAGCGGTGGAAAAACAAGAGAAGAGGCAAGCCTACACTACCTTGGAAGGGGCATAATGAGTTAGTACCCTGGAGATAATCCAAAGGTCCCTACGGTTTTCTCATCATTTCACAAAGAAATTCTCAACAAAAAAATCATTGTTTATTAGAATTAAAAAATCACATTTCCCTTTAGAAAAACATTTTTACATTCTTGGTTCTTTAAACATTTTATTTTTATGGGGTAGTTTTCCCATATGCATATACATGCATTTTTTAATGGACGTATGTATATATCATTTCTATACCAGGTCCTCGAATTTTGAATGCAACAGTACATTTGCTTCAAACCCAAAGATCAACTTTAAGTTGCATATATTTAGAAGAGATTGAATGTTGTGGTGATATCTTGTAAATGTGAGTATCTCTAGCTAGTTTACTTAGGCCAACAGGAGAACAAAACGAGTGTTTAGACAAGGGCATTTCCTATTTTAAGAATTTATCTTCTCGTGCACTTGTCGTTTAAGATCCTTGAAATGAAAGTTGACCCTAAACCTCTACCCCAAGGCATTCTCGGGACATTTGTGAATATGACAACGAATTTTGTTCTTTTACTTTACCAGAAGACACAGATGAGACCATACAAATTGGGTACGAAGATCAGAAAATCATCAGAAGAAAGTGGTTGAAAACATGGATATGTCCAAATGAAAAACCAAAAAGAAGATAAATGGTAATCAGAAGGCCGAAGCAATACATATCGAGTAATATCAGAAGAGCTGCAGAGAGGCAATTAACTCCGAGCGGAAGATCGCATCAATACCCAGTATAGATCCGTGTTGATTCAAGGATACATTCATAGACTCGAATAAGAAAAAAAAAGAATACTATCTATGCTTCACACACAGATCAAACAATACAAGAACGAGACTTCAACTATGTGCAAGAGATACAAGGAATCCACATTTCAAGTAAATATCAGTTTTGAAAATTAGTATAGAAGCTCGAATTGAAGCCAAGTCAAGACAAGTCGGCCCGAAGATTGCCAATTTTGAAAAAGGAAATGACCTCTAGGGTGAAAACCCAAAAATGGGCAGTCTAGAGTGATCCTGAAAATGAAGAAAAAGAGTAGTCTGCTTTGAGCATGCCGGGCATCAATATCCAGCCAAAATACATTGATCCGAAGGTACAAAAGAAGGAAGTGACCTCTAGGGTGAAAACCCAAAAATGGGCGGTCTAGAACGATCCAAGAGAAAAAGTGAAAAAGAAGAAAAGAAAAAAGAGAAAAGAAAAAAGAAAGAATAATATTTCATCCAAGGGCCAATCACAAGAATTCCCATAAATGTATTCATAGTCCTTCATTCAAGAAATCTCGGTTTGAGGAGTTTTGGAGGATCAAACATTATTGAATAAAAAAGAACATCAAGATATAGCCGTAATGCAAGGCAGCCTACAAGAAAAAGAAAAGAAATGAACTCTAGGGTGAAAACCCAAAACGGGCGATCTAGAGTGATCCAAAAAGAGAAGGAATAATGGGCATATCCAAGTTACACAAGTACGTAAATACTGTTTCACTTAACCATAAACCAAAGGCCTACATTACAAGCCCCAAAGACCATTCTGGTCATCCATAAATATCCAAGTTGAATGAGAATGTCTTCAGATTTCATTCCGCCTATAAGGGTTAACTTTTCTTCAAGGAACGTCAAACTTCGAAGTGCTTGATCGACACCCAAATGAGGGAAGGATGGGGCATGGTGAGATAGTGAGATTAAGAGTGCCACCTTAAAAGGGGTAGAAACTAGGTAGGGTTGTTCCTCTCAAAAACCTATTAGACCAGAAGAAACTATACATTGGCATATATCTCCACAATGGTCAAGATCTTCTAAATTGGCGCTTCATTAGAATTGATCTCTGGCACTTGAAGCGATGCGCTATGGTGTTTGATATTTCGGGGGCAAACATGTTTTAAAAGGTTTGACATTTTCTCCCAAAGTTTTGATGTTTACCATTTCCCCCAAACATTAGTTTTTAAAAAGGTTTGGCAATACACTTCGAATTTTGTTTACCATTCTCCAAGCATGTTTGGTCCTTAGAAAAAGAAGAAGAAAAGAAAAAGATGTTTACCATTTGTTCCAAACAATGTTTTCAAAATGTTTGGTATCCCGTCAAGTTGTGATTTTCAAAATGATCTGTTATCTTTTCAAACAATCATTATTTTTTGAAATATACACAAGTAAATTGCCTTTTACTTTACTTTAAAAAAATGAATGATGATGAGATTTAAAGCATAGGGATCGAGAGTTAGTTCCGTCGAAGTGTTACGAGAAGATCAAGGATGAGCTCAGGGGATGGAAGTATTTTGGCTCACCCTAGTGACTAGAAATAGATCAAGGCTCAGATGATGGGTCAGAAAATTCAAAGCAAAGGAGCCCGTGGGTTGAATGGGGCAACGCCAAGCGAAGAAGATGACAATGGTTCTTATAAAATAATATAAGAACCAGAGGATCATTTATGAAGACAAGTGATAACCCCAAGACAAGAAGGCCTTTCGCACAAAAGGTTTAAAAGCATATTCAAATGAGGATTTAAGAGCCTACAAAGTGAAGAAGTAAAGAGATGAAGAGATCGAGGAACGACCTTTCGAGTGTAAGAGTTTAGAACAAAAAAGCTAAAAAAAAGAAAAAGAAAAGAAAGAAACCATTACATTGCATGCATCATATAAATAGGGGCATGTCAATTTTGCTTGTTCCTAAACAGGTATTTGAAGAATTATCGAAGAATTTACCAAAGTCCCGAAAGAACAACAGCCATGGCGGCGTGATATCCAGATGTTAAATCCTTCGGGTCATCGATAAGTCCTTCGGGCACAATGTTAAGTCCTTCGGGCCACCAATAAGTCTTTTGAGCATGGTGATAAGCCCTTCGGGCCATCGCGAAGTCCTTCGGGCATGATGCGGCAAAGATATCGGCGTGAGTCCCCATAGAACAATAGCCATAGCGGCGTCAGATCCAGATGTTAAATCCTTCGGGTCATCAATAAGTCATTCGGGCACGATGTTAAGTCCTTCGGGCCACCAATAAGTCTTTTGAGCGTGGTGATAAGTCCTTCAGGCCATCGGTAAGTCCTTCGGGCATGATGCGGCAAAGATATCGGGCGTGAGTCCCCATAGAACAATAGCCATAGCGGCGTCGATCCAGATGTTAAATCCTTGGTCATCGATAAGTCCTTCGGGCACGATGTTAAGTCCTTCGGGCCACAAATAAGTCTTTTGAGCTTGGTGATAAGTCCTTCGGCCATCGGTAAGTCCTTCGGGCATGATGCAAAGCAAGATATCGGCGTGAGTCCCCATAGAACAATAGCCATATCGGCGTCGATCCGTATGTTAAATCATTCGGGTCATCGATAAGTCCTTCGGGCACGATGTTAAGTCCTTCGGGCCACCAATAAGTCTTTTGAGCATGGTGATAAGTCCTTCGGGCCATCGGTAAGTCCTTCGAGCATGATACGGCAAAGATATCGGCGTGAGTCCCCATAGAACAATAGCCATATCGGCGTCGATCCGGATGTTAAATCTTTGGTCATCGATAAGTCCTTCAGCACGATGTTAAGTCCTTCGGGCCACCAATAAGTCTTTTGAGCGTGGTGATAAGTCTTTCGGGCCATCGGTAAGTCCTTCGGGCATGATGCGGCAAAGATATCGGCGTGAGTCCCTATAGAACAATAGCCATATCGGCGTCGATCCCGAGATGTTAAATCCTTCGGGTCATCGATAAGTCCTTCGGGCACGATGTTAAGTCCTTCGGGCCACCAATAAGTCTTTTGAGCGTGGTGATAAGTCCTTCCGGGCCATCGGTAAGTCCTTCGGGCATGATGCGACAGCATATTAGCGTGAGTCCCCAAAGAACGACAGCCATAGCGGCGTGAGACCCAGATGTTAAATCCTTCGGGTCATCGGTAAGTCCTTCGGGCACGATGTTAAGTCCTTCGGGCCATCAGTAAGTCTTTCGAGCATGGTGATAAGTCCTTCGGGCCATAAATAAGTCCTTCGGGCATGATGCGGCAGTCTTAGGAGCGTAGGTCCAAAAATGGCAACAACCTCGTTAAAAAAAGGAACCTACATTTTCAAGCCCAGTGAAAGGTTCCATAGAGGGAGAACCCTAAATCTAAAATCTCAAAAAGAACTCCCAGTCGGAAGAATCCATCAGCGGCGTAAAAGGTTTTATATAGGAGAAACCAGCGTTGAAGGCGAAAAGTTCTATATAGGAAGGACTCCAAGCTTTACTATCTCGAAGTGAAAAGTTCTATATAGGAAGAACTCATAACTCGAGGCTTTAGAGTGAAGGGTTCTATATAGGAAGAGCCTGTAGCTCCAAGATCGGAAGGTGACGAAGCTCTATATAGGAAGAACTTACGAGCCCAAGATTCAGCTAAGGAAGAGCGGATAATTCGGAAAGAACACGTGATTTCGAAGCCAAAGACGAGAAAGTAGGTCAAAAATGAGTGCTTTTGATCTTTGCTTTGTCCTCGTTTCACAAGAACAAGCAAAGAGGGGCAACTGTAATCACTCATTTTTGACCGGGTTTTAGTGTTATTAGTGTTATTATAATAGTAAAATTATATATATAAAAAGCAAAAAAAAATAATAATAATAAAAAAGGGGGAGGGGAGTGGAGCACAAGGCTCCACGTCACCCTTCTCCCCCTATAAATAGAGGAGGCAGAGCAAAGCAAAGCAAAAAAAAATTGCAATTGCAATTGCAAGAGCAATTGCAACAATTGCAATTGGAATCGGCAAGGCAGGCCAATTCGGCTAGCCCAGGACCGGGGTAATATCCTCGGTCCTAACCGGTTCGATCGGGGTCCTATTTTAGGTCCTATTTTAGGTTCGATCTAGTTAATATTTTTGGAGGGGTCGCGGTAGATCTCGGTGGGGTGCAGTCAGGGTTCGTCATTCGAGCTCCTAGTTAGGTATATTTTTTTCCTTTTTTATTAGTGTTGTAATTTTTATAATTTAATGAAGTATTAGTTATCTTAAAATTTTAGTCTTATTTTTTATTTTGTATGTTTATGTTTTAGATTAATATTTAATATGTTTTAAATTTGTGTTTTATATTAATATTTTATTTATGTTAGATATGTTTTTATTTATGAGTCAGATTAATATTTATGTATGTATGTTTTAGAATAGTATTTTATGTTGAATTTGTTTTTATGTTAGATTAATATTTATGAATATTAGTATTTTGTTTATGCTAGATATGTTTTTATTTATGAGTTAGATTAATATGTATATATGTATGTTTTAGTTTAGCATTTTATGTTAGATTAGTATTCTGTTATGTGAATATTTACTGTCTTTAAATTATCTGTCATGTTTTATATTTTTTCCACTAAGATTGCATATCGAGATATAAATTGTTAATGCGGTGTCCTTTTATCCGAGCGTAAACGGGGCCAGTATCAGGCGTAGTGATAGTGGTTGGGCGTTTACTCTCGGATAACGGGGCCTTTAAAATTTATTCGCAATTATGACCGAATTTTAAAATAATCGTCACTTTAATCCGGAAAATCCAATATTAATAAAGCGGTAATTATTAAAGTACCAATTTTGGGCGGTGTGGGGGTGCTAATCCTTCCCCATCCGTAACCGACTCCCGAACCCAACATTTTTTGAATCTCTGGTTTTATGGTGTCCGGCCTACCTAAGTGGCCGGTGGCAACTCCATTTTTTTAAAATGCGGTTTTTTAAAAACCCCACGGAATAAATATTTTATATCCAAAAGAATCACAAACACCTTTCAAACACCTTCGAAAAACCACGCTTTTTAGCGATAAAAAGAAAAAAAACATCGCTACAAGTAGCAGTCCAGATCTGAAATAGATATTATATTACTTGTACCAAACCAAAAGACATGCATATATGTATGAAACAAACATTTTGTAAGGCAGAACAAGCGAAGTTGTAATCGAAAGAAAAAAAATACAAAAAACAGTCTTCAGTGGTAAATACTCGTCTATTTTCTTACTTTGTTGCATGCACACACAAAATTTATACATAGTAAATAAAAAAAGAGAGGGTTAGAAGTCGTTACCATCGTCGTCGGTGGATCTCCCCTCACCAGTGATAAGCCTCTTCGGCTTTCCCAAGCCGAACATGGTGAACTGAAAGGAGTGGGAGGTCATTTTTTTGGTTTCGTTTTGGGTTGAATATAAAAAAGATGGTTTTTTACGCTTCGTATTTCTTAGATCTAGGACGAACAAAGGTTTTTTCTCTGAATCCAAGTTCGGATTCGTGTCGAGGGTAAGGAGAGGTTCATTTTGGTGTGTTTTTTGGGGCTCGCCAGCGCCGGCTAGCGGCGGCCGGCGACGGAGAAGACGGCGGTCGGCCGCCCGGATTCTGGGTTCATCAGGGAGTGTTGAGAGAAAACGAGAGAGAGTGGCTTGTTATAAAATCTGAAAAATGAATCGAAATGGAAAATTTTGAGTCCGGCCAAAAAAGAGGGTTTTTATAAGCGTTGTTATTTCGTGAAATGGGGAAATTACGTAATAAATCCTCACGCGTTTTCAATATTTTCGTTTCTGTCTCACCGCATGGTATAATTACAATTCCAGTCCCCCTTATATTTCAAAATCTTGCGATCCAGTCCTTAAATTACATTGAATCAGTTTTGAAATGGTAAAATTACCCCTTTAACCATCCCGCGTTTTTGAATTTTTCATTTCGGGTCTGCCCCTTGGTCTAATTACAGTTCCAGTCCTTTCAAGTTCGGTTCTGTTTGCATTTTCGTCCTTAAATTGCATATTATTGTCCTTTAATTTCTGCCACTGATGTTTATTTTTTTTCATTTCAGTCCTGTTTCCATGTAAATATTCATGTTCGTATTATAATCGTATATGTTGATGTAGTCTTTTGCCTTATTATATATCCCTCGTATATGCCTTGTATTTTTATGTTTACATGTATATGTGTGTTAAGTTTATGATGATTATGTATCTTTATGTATTTGTTCGGTTATTCGTATTACGCCCATTATGTTCTAGTTGGCTCGTACACAACATATTTTGTATTTTTTGTATGTATTGTATGTTCTCTTGGCCTTTAGGTTACGTGTTAGTGTGTCTTCTTTTTATGTATAATATATTGTTCTATATACGTTGAAATATGTTTTATTTCTAATATGATGTCCTCTTGAAATATATGTTTTTGTCTACACACGTATTTATTCCTGCCTTGTTATTGTGACATGTTAAATTTGTTTTAATCTACTATTAAGCTTGATATGTATATGTGTGTTTTAATTACGTATTTTATTTATGTTAGATTAGTATTCTGTCATGTTAATATTTATTGCATTTAAATTATTTGCCATGTTTTATATTTTGCCACTAATATTGCATATCAAGATATAAATTGTCAATGCGGTGCCTTTTTATCCGAGCGTAAACGGGGCCAGTATCAGACGTAGTGATAGTGGTTGGGCGTTTACTCTCGGATAACGGGGCCCTTAAAATTTATTCAAAATTATGACCGAATTTTAAATTAATCGTCACTTTAATCCGGAAAACCTAATATTAATAAAGCGGTAATTATTAAAGTACCAATTTTGGGCGGTGTGGGGGTGCTAATCCTTCCCCATCCGTAACCGACTCCCGAACCCAATAGTTTTCAAATTTCTGGTTTTATGGTGTCCGGCCTACCTAAGTGGCCGGTGGCGACTCCAATTTTTAATAGCATACGATATTTTCAAAACCCCTACGGAATAAATATTTTATACCCAAAAAATCCCAAACACGTCGAAAACCTCATTTTTTTAGCGAAAAAGGACATCACTACAGATGGCGACTCCGCTGGGGATAAATTTTTGTTTTTCGAAAACAAGAAGAGAGTCAAGCTTTTTAAAATAATTACCGCTTTATTAATATTAGAAATTCCGGGTTAAAGTGACTATTAAATTAACATTCGGTTATAATTGCGCGTTTATTTTAACGCATTTAAAATTTGGCATATAAACCCGTTTTTTTGTAGGGGAAAACGCTAATGCTTTCGTGGAGATATCGTTCTCCCGTGTAGGCCTAGCAAGTACCTTCGGGGCTCGAGTACCTTATGCTTTCGTAAGGATATCGTTCCTTCGTGCAGGCATAAGCGAATGGGTCCCCCTAAATTGAACCCGGTTGAAAGGAGCCTATAATGGGTGATGATCGGGGGCCTTGCTACTCTTAGTAGAGGACAACAAGGACAATTCGGGTACCTCCTAGCACCAACACTGCATGTAGAGAACATAGAAACCCACCATGTTAGAGCTATACGGATAACCTTAGGTGTTTTAGACTGGATAAATAGGGTTGTTTTGTTTGTTTACCTTATTTAATTTGTCATTTTATTTGTGTATTTATTAATTCTATCTGGTACTGACTTGTTTCCTTTTTTGGCTATTTTTTTCATGCATTATTACATTCGCATTACATAAAGGTACTGGATCAAGTGGTTTACCCGATCAGAAAGTCTTTCACCATGGAAAAAATGTGTCTTAGAAAAGAGGAACTCAACTTGTCATTAGACATTGGTCGAAGTCGGCCCGAGAAGGCCCAAGGGGGACAGTTTACCAAGTGAACGCGTGATAGCCGGGTACACCTATGTGAGTCTTCAACAGAACAACTTAGGGGATCTTCAAAGTATCTGGGAAGTATGGGACCAGAGATTACAAGATAGATTCCGTGATAGTTATGGTGACATTGCACAGTTGATGTACATCCGGGTCAAGCGACCCTACTCCGAGCCATTTTTAGTTACGGAATCCGCCTTTTGCTCGCTTCACCTTCAATAGACGGGACATGATGCCCACAGTGAAGAATACACCGCTCTTCTTAATCATAAAAATGTTCAGAATATTGGATCTACGCAAAACCTCCGAGGAATCGAATTACACTTCCAAGCTCAAAACCTTTACCGGAATGAGCGACGATTGGGTCAATGGCTTGATCCGACTTCGAGGAGATAGTACAGTATTTGTATGGGAAAACATTCGAGACATCCTACCTGCACATCCGGATGAGGAGAAAAAGTTAGACATGCTTGCCTTGGGAATATATGGATTGGTGATCTTCCCAAGAATTTTGGGAAACATTGATGTGGCCATTCTAGATTTGTTTGAGAGGATAAAACGGCGAGCAAACCCAGTACCAGCTATTTTGGCCGAGACCTTTATTTCTCTAAATGCCAGTCGGAAGCACGAAGAAGGGCGTTTTCGAGGATGCGCACAACTGTTACAAGTATGGATTCAGAGCCACATGTGGAAGACACCGACGAGGGTTCTGCCGGGAATATCCTTCTGAGATTTTTTACCTTTACAGTAATACTTAACAAAAGAGTGGCGAGAGGACATGAAAATAAGAAAATGGGCCGGTTTCTTCAGGAATATCCAAGGCGATGACATAGTATGGAAGGTACTGTGGCTCGGTAGAGTTAATTACTTTTTATATAGTTGTGGTGATTTCAATTGGCTGATGATGTTGGGACTACATGGAGGGATTGCTTGTGCCCCACTTCTGGTGTCCCGACAATTCGGATCGCGACAGTTCATTCCCAACACCGTCGGGTTAAGCCGAACTGAATTTCTTTTCAAATGGGGAGTTCAAAGAGAAAGAGAAAGTTCAGACTATCATGAGGGCTTGGGACCATTGTTACCGGATTATGGTGGAAGGAGACACCGAGTACATGACCACCCTAGACTACGATCTTTGGAGACGTTTGAGGGTAAACGATATGATTCCCGAATCTGATCAAGGACCAGCAGTGTCACTCGAAGAGCTTACAAGGGTGGTACCGTCTGAAGCTGGCATCTTACGGAATGAACTCGAAGAAATTAAAAAGAAAATGGACATCCAACAGACTCAACATGCGAGCGAGCTCTATAAGGCAAGCTTAGAGGTTGATGAGCGGGACGGGATCATTAGGCAGTTGAAGAAATTAAATGCAGATTTGAGCGACAAGAACACTCTTTATCAAAAAGATGCCCTTATACTACAAGCAAAAATACAGAAGGCCGGCCGGAGTCAATTCATAGCTGTGGAAAGAGAAAGAATGAATGACATCCGTTTGGTGGAAGAAGAACAATAAATCAACAAGAGAGCGATCGAGAAAGAGATAGAAAGCTGCCGTTTGGCTATGGAGAAAGAAAAATGGTCCTCCAAGAAGGCCATTGATCAAGAAAAGGAAAGATTCAGGCAAGAAATCAACAAGGGAAAACAAGATGTCCATCATGAGAGAGAAAACGTCGCCGTATAGAAAAGAAAGTCCATGAGTAGCCGGAATAGACTGTTATAGATGCAAAAATTGTACGATGACACTATTCAAAGTCTGGAGCAAAGCCAAAGTCAGAATGGCGAATTAAAAGGAAAGGTGGCGAAAGTTGGACACTCCCTTCGAATGTACTGCCAGAGAAATGGCTTCACTGAGCTACAGGAAAGAGAGCGCGAAGTAAGCATGTTACGAGCACGAATTAAGTCCCTCGAAGCAACTGTTGAGGATTACAAGGAAAGAATTAGTGTGTTCGAGGAGGCTGCAGCCGGAGGGGATACCTATTGGCAAAAGAGACTGCGTGACGCTGCCCGGATGGTACAGGATAGGGACCAGTATTACGCAAACTTGATGGTGGACATACAGCGAGTCGCCAGACATGTAAATGATTTGGCTGTCGAGGCCGAAACACTCCGACCTTTTATAGTCCCGGAAATGGAAGAAGCTCCCAGGTTCCTCAAGTTACTCAGGGCAATTGGAAAATTAGGAGATAAAGCTAGGGCTTATCTATAGGGCTTTGTGTTGTATTTAGCTCTTTTGTATTAGGAATCTTCATTTTGTAATACGAACTCTATTGTAATTTAGACTCTTTAATTCCCGTGGAAGTAGTTCAAAAGGGTGATTACCAGCGGAATCAGTACCTTATCTGCATACATTCTTGCATTGCATCATGACATTCGCATCATTATACATGCATCTATTTTCTTGCAACCATATTAACATTATGAATATTGTGGCGTTGTGTGTAGTTAACCCGCAATCATTCATTATCCATACCTTACCCGGTTACAAAGTAAGCTCATGGAAGACAGGATAATCAGTCTAGGAAAAGGGCAAAAAGAGCTCGAGACAAGACTTGAAGAGACTCAAAGAAGCCTCAGTGATCAGATTACGCAGTCGCAAGCATCTATAGTATCCGACATAACCGCATTGTTGGCTAAGAGTCTTGGAAAAAGAGTGGAAGGAAAAACCGTTCAAGAACCAGAGAATACCCCAGTTCACTACAAGGTTCAACCAACTGCACCAAACCCGGCTAGAAAGGTGTATATTGACCCTGCAGGAATGTCATCTAGCTTTCAAATCGGAGTACCTGAAACTCAACCCCTCAACGCTGAAGCACTCTATGAAGAAGAGGTGCCAGACCTGAACATGGTTGAAAGGATCAGGACTGAGGTAGAGAAAAAGTGGGAGGAAAGGTTTCGCCTCATGGAGGAAAAATTCAAAACGTTACAATCTATAGAAGAATCAAGAAATGACGCTAGCGACTTAAGTTTGGTGTCCGATCTTGTCCTACCGCCAAAATTTAAAACGCCAGAGTTCGACAAATACGATGGAACCACGTGTCATTCCGCACACATAACAATGTACTGTCGAAAGATGGCGGCCTACCTTAAGGACGAAAAACTACTGATCCATTGTTTCCAGGACAGCCTAACTGGAGCGGCGTTACGGTGGTACACCCAGCTGAGCAAGGCAAATGTGAAGACATGGAAAGATCTGTCAAGAGCATTTACTAAGCAATATAAGCATATAACAGATATGACCCCCAGTAGAATTATGTTGGAAAATATGGGGCAGAAGTCAAACGAAAGTCTACGGCAATACGCCCAAAGGTGGCGGAAAGTGACCGCCCAAATTCAGCCACCCTCCCGGAACATGAAATTACGCCGTTATTTGTTAATACTCTGAAAGGGGCACTCTTTGATCGCCTCATTAATAATACAACACAGTGCTTTTGCTGACTTAATCAGGACTGGGGAGTCCCTTGAATTGGCAATTAAGAGTGGTATGATTGATGGCGGGGAAGGGTCTCGGAAGTATAGCAAGAGGAATGAAGTAAACGCCACCAACACTTATACCACCCCGAAGAACTTCACAGTCTCACAGCCACAAGCACCTGTGGGAAAAACACAACACTCGAATCAAAGAGATGAGAGAATCTCTAGAAAAGAAAAAAAGAGAAGAACTTTCACTCCCCTACCCGTTTCGTACTCAGAACTTTATTCCCAGTTGTTCGAAGCAGACCTGGTCGTCCATACATCGTTACTCATGTCAATCCGCCCTTCCCTTCTTGGTATAACCCGAACGCGCATTGCGACTATCACGGCGGTACCCCTGGACATCCCACCGAGAACTGTCTTGCTTTCAAAAAACTTGTGCAGAATTTAATCGATTCTGGGATATTGAAGTTTGAAGAACCAAGTGTAGCCAATAACCCGCTGCCTAATCATGAGAGCAGAGGAGTAAATGTTATTGAAGAATACTTTACCAGGAGGATTAAGGATAATGTGTCAGAAATCAAATCTCCTTTACGGTAGGCATTTCAATAGTTATGCATGGCTCGCGTGATCGACAAAGGCATGATAACAAGGCAGAAGGGATGTGGAGTGTATTGCGAATTCCACCAGACTGAAGGACATGATATCCAAGAGTGCGATGAGTTCACGAGATTAGTACAACAATTAATGAATGAAAAACAAATAGAATTCTTCGAGGAGCCCATGGGGAAGAAGGGGTCGGACGTACACATGACGGATAGCCCCAAATCTAAATGCGAGAAGGATAGACCTTTTATCATCTCTCCCAGGCCAGGGAATGCAGGTGCCTCCCAAGGAGAAACCAGCAAGATAAGTCACAGGATCATCATTTCAGCACCATCCTCATTCCCATTGAAAGATATGCGGCAAACCCCCTGGAATTATGCTGTAAATGTGACCACGCCAGAAAAACTAGAACATGGTCAGATAAAAGAGCTTACGCTAAAGGACCAACAAAGCCAGAGCGATGTAAACGTTGGTGAGGCCGGCCATTTCACAAGGAGCGGCAGATGTTATTCCTCCGAGGCTTTGAAATCAGCTAAAAAATATAAAGGGAAGAATACAACAGTTAGCCCCACGCAGATATTTGGAGAAGAACCTCCCCCAAAGATGAATGAGCCGGTAACTGAGGCCCAGGCCAAAGAATTTTTGAAGTTCTTAAGACATAGCGAGTACAACGTAGTGGAACAACTACGAAAGCAACCGGCCAGGATCACAGTACTGGAATTACTCTTGAGTTTAGAAAAACATCGGGAGACGCTATTAAAAGTGCTAAATCAAACTTTTGTGCCCCAGGACATTTCTGTGACAAATCTGGACATGATAGTGGGGCATATCACTGCCTATAATCATATAACGTTCAGTGATGATGATATCCCTGAGGGAGAAATGGGGTCCACCAAAGCCCTTAACATCACTACACACTGCAAAGGGTATGTAGTACCGGGCTTACTGATCGACAACAGGTTAGCATTGAACGTCTTGCCTATGGTGACCCTGCAAAAACTGCCAATAGATGGTTCTCACCTAAAGCCCTGCCACAATTCGGTAAGAGCCTTCGATGGTACGCAAAAAGGAACAATGGGGAAAATTGAGGTGCCCCTATTAATCGGACCGACTGAATATGTGATCGATTTTGTGGTGATGGACATAAAACCATATTACAGCTGCCTATTGGGAAGACCATGGATCCACTCCGCAGGAGTTGTCCCCTCATCGTTGCATCAGAAATTAAAATTTGTAGTCGAAGGTAAATTGGTCACAATAGAGGCTGAGTAGGAGATTGTTGCTTTCGTAACATCAGACGCCCCCTACATTCAAAATGATGAAGATGCTGCAGAATGCTCGTTCCGAGCATTGGAACTAGTAAATGCCACATTCGTTTCGGAGGAAAGTCGGATCCCCTACCCCAGGTTATCTAACTGTACCAAGATGATCGTCGCAGAAACTTTAGGCCGAAGAGCCAAAGTAGGAAAAGGGCTGGGGAAGAAATTACAAGGAAACCTAAGAGCCAATAATATGATAACCAAGAAGGATCGTTTTGGGCTGGGTTACCAACCAAGTGTCCAACAGAGAAAAGAGGAATACAAAAGAAAGGAAGAGCAAAGAAAAGCCAGATCTAAAGGAGAAGACATTCTGTGGAGACCAATGTCCTTTCCTAGTTTAAAAACCACTTTTGTCTCCGGAGGATTCTACCAGCCAGGTCAAGAGGGTGAAGAGGCAATGAAGGAAAATGACGTACTCAACCAAGAGGAAATACTCAATGAATCATTTGAAGGGATGTACATCAACATGATAGCTGGAAAAGACCAAGGCAGCAAAATGTTGACCAACATCCGCCCCTGCCGTCCCGGGGAAGCACTCGATAACTGGAGCTGCATTGATCTACCTGTAGTTTTTAGGAATAGATCAGAGTAATGCTCCGAATCAACCTTTTGTTTTTGCCCGTAAACAATGGGGATCTCTTGTATGGGGGCACCTATGTTAACTTTTTTGATTGAAATGAAAATATCCCCACTTTCCTAAAATGACCAAAGTTTCATTTATTTCATTTATGCATTCTTCATGTTCATTCCCTTCATATAAAGTCGTCTCCTTCCCAATACAATTCATTCTCATTTAATGCGGGTCGCTCATGATTGACGATATGTATGATACGGATCAATCACAGGTGAATTTTGAATGCCCCGAGGTCTCGGAGGAATTGAGGAAGGATATGACGAGATAGAAGGTGAGGTCCCTAAGAGTTGAAGAGAATGGTGGCCAACGAAGAAAAGGCGGATCATGCCCCACCAAGAAGAAACAGAAATTGTAAACTTGGGGACTGAAGAAGAGAAAAAAAATAAAAGTAGGAACGATGATTTCCTCAAAAACCAAGCACAACTGATAACCCTACTTCAAGAATTCAAGGATGTCTTCGCTGGACTTATCAAGATATGCGGGGTTGAATCTGACATAGTGGTGCACAAATTGCCAACAAAATCGGAGTGCAAACCAATACAACAAAAACTTGGAGAATGAGACCCGGACATGTTGTTAAAAATTTGAGATGAAGTAAAAAAATAGTTTGATCTTTGGTTTCTTGGAGGTAGCCAAATACCCGAATGGGTTGCAAACATTGTCTTTGGTACCAAAGAAGGACGAAAAGTTCGTATGTGTGTAGATTATAGGGATCTAAACCGAGCCAGCCCTAAAGACAACTTCCCTTACCACATATTGACACGCTGGTTGACAACAACTGCGGGGCATTCATGGTTTTCATTAATGGACGGCTTCTCGGGTACAACCAGATAAAGATGGACCACTAACGACATGGAGAAAACTACGTTCATAACCATGTGGGGCACTTTTTGTTATCGGGTGATGCCATTTGGGCTAAAAAACGCGAGGGCAACATACCAAAGAGCAATGGTGACTCTTTTCCATGACATAATGCACAAAGAAATAGAAGTATATGTGGGCGACATGATTGCCAAATCCCGAGCAGGAGGAAGAGCACCTCTGAGAACTTGAGAAAACTATTCCAAAGACTACGGAAGTACCAACGAGGCTTAATCACACGCCAAGTGTACCTTCGTCGTTACTTACGGAAAACTCCTAGGGTTCGTGGTAGCGAAGAGGGATTGAGATTGATCGAGATAAAGTGAAAGCCATCGGGGATCTCTCACCACCCCGCACCTAGAAGGATGTTCGCGATTTCCTGGGGAGGCTGAATTATATCTCTCATTTTATTTCCCAATTAACCGACCGATGTAACCCGGTCTTCAGACTTCTTAGAAAGAATAATCCTGGTGTATGGGATGAGGAATGTCAAAGAGCCCTAGAAAAGATCAAAAAGTACGACAAATGCTCAATTCTAGTCGCACGATGCGGATCGACCATTAATTCTCTACCGACGGTTTTTGAGAATTCAATGGGATGCGTATTAGGGCAACACGATGAGTCAAGAAAAATGGAGCAAGCCATCTATTACCTAAGCGAAAAATTCAATTATTGCGAAACGCGATACCCGCCATCTGAAGCTGTGTTGTGCTCTAGTTTGGGCTACCAAGCGGCTTAGACAATATATCTTGGTACCATACTACTTGGTTGATATCCAAGCTAGACCCATTGAAGTTCTTAATGGAAGCGCCAACACTAACGGAAGGATGGCCCGATGGCGGATGCTCTTATCCGAATTCGATATTGTATCGTTAACGAAAGCCGTAAAGGGAGTCTTTGTAGCGATTTCCTAGCTAGTCGTGCTTGAGGCGACTATGAGGCATTGAACTTTAATTTCCCAGACGAAGACTTGATGTGTATTACAACCGAGGAAGAGGTTTTAGATGATAAATCATGGAAACTTTACTTCGATGGAGCCTCTAACGCCCTCGGACATGGGATAGGAGTAGTGCTAATTTCTCCTAAGGACGTCTATTATCCTTTCACCAGCAGATTGGAATTCTTCTGCACTAACAATATAGCTGAATACGAAGCTTGCGTTATGGGACTGAACTCAGCTATTGAGAGAAAGATTAAGGAACTTCGAGTATTCGGAGATTCATCCTTAGTAATTTACCAATTGCACGGGGAATGGGAAACCAGGGACCCGAAGTTGGTCAAATATTATGAATTGATTCAAGAGCTCACCAAAGAGTTCAAAATGGTCAAACAAATTACCTACCCCGAAAGAAAATCATATGGCGACGCCTTGGCAACCTTGGCATCCATGTTTAAAACAAACACCGGGGCAAAATGAAGCACATTGAGATCTGAGCGTTTGAAAGGCACTGCTTATTGTTGTAATGTACAGGAAGAGATTGATGGAAACCCATGGTACTATGACATCTTGCAATATGTCAAGCTTGAAAAGTATCGAGAAGGGCAAGCGACAATGACGAAAAGACACTCAGAAAAATGGCAACAAGATATGTCCTAGATGGGGAGATCCTATATAGGAGAAGTCATGATCGAACATTGCTAAGATGTGTGGATGCCCGGGAGGCGAAATAGATTTTAGCCGAAGTACATGACGGGCTCTGTGGAGCATATGTGGGCTGTCTATAGCCCGGAAAATTATGAGATATGGTTATTTACGGTTGACCATGGAAGGAGATTGCATCGATTACGCGGAAATGCCATAAATGCCAAATCTCTGACAAAATTCACGCACCCCATCGCCTTTACACACCATGAATTCTCTGTGGCCTTTGGCGTGGGGCATGGGCGTCATCAGGCGATTCATCAAAGCTTCCAATGGACATCGTTTCATTTTGGTCGCCATAGACTATTTCACTAAATGGGTAGAGCGGTGTCTTACGCCAACATCACAAGGACTACAATATGTAAGTTCTTAAAGAAGAAGATTATTTGTCGATATGGATTGCCAGAAAGGGTCATCACCGACAACGCTGTCTGAATAACAAAATGATGACGGACGTGTGCACTCAATTCAAGATAACACACCATAATTCCCACGATCTCTATCGCCTAAAAATGAATGGGGCGGTGGAAGCGACAAACAAGAACATAAAAGAAGATCATAGCAAAGGCAGCCGGATACCTACGAGGATTGGCATGAAGCTGCCATTTGCCCTTTTCGCCTATAGGACGTCCGTTCGCACATCGACAGGGGCAACACCCTACTCCTTGGTGTATGGTACCGAAGTAGTACTCCCCATTGAGGTAGAGATCCAGTCTCTTCGGGTCTTAAATGAAGTAAAATTGGAAGAAGCCGAATGGGTGCATGCCAGACTCGACCAGCTAAATCTCATTGATGAAAAGAGACTAAAGGCCATTTGTCATGGTCAATGTACCAAAAGGCGGATGATGCAGGCATACAACAAAAATGTGCGCCCAAGAGAATTTCAAAGAAGGGGATCTGGTGCTAAAAAAAATCCTCCCGATCTAGAAAGATTCTCGAGGAAAGTGGATGCCCAACTGGGAAGGACCGTACGTCGTAAAAAAGGCATTCTCAGGAGGAGCCCTAATCCTAACAGAAATGGATGGAGACGAGCTGAAAAACTCTGTAAATTATGATGCCGTTAAGAAATACTATCTTTGAAAAAAATAATAAGAAAAGAAAAGAACAAAACTGGAGAGCTCAGGGCGAAAACCCGAAAAAGGGCGTCTTGAAGCAGAGGGAGGACCCGAGTTGAAAACCCGTAAAGGGCGGCCCGGGTAAATTGAAAAGTTGAATATCCGAAGAGAAGGGTATCCCCATGAACATCACGAAGAGGGAGCTTCAGGCAAAAAAATCCTACGCCAGTTGACAGGATCGTGTATCATTCATGTCGAAGATAATGAGGGATCTTGTATTTCATACTTATTTTTTCTTCTTTCTCATGTGTGTCATACCTCTTTTAAGATATCCCAAGCCCTTAATCGTAATAAAGTCATATTTTTTAGCATCCATTCCTTGCCTTCTTGTCAATTTCAGGCAAATAAGCTAAAATAGGCTTATAGTAAAACAAGAGATTTCTGAGCATTAATGTGATCTAACCTTAAAAATACAGGTGATTAAAGAAAATTGTGTTAACTCCGCCCTCTAGCTCCCTACATAACGGTTGTTGATAGGAAAGGCGGAAAACGTCAAACAACCGAATATGATGACCAATGGCGTACGTCCTGTCTATTCAAGGAAGGCATGCGAAATAATAAGAGATCTCTTGGGTGAAAACCCGAAAGGCACCCTAAAAAAACTCTCTAAAGTGAAAACCGAAAGGGCACTTTAGAATTCAAGTCGTAAATGGAGAAAAAGAAAGGTTGGAATGGTTGAACTGACGAGGTGAAGTGGGATATCGGCGCTTGAAAAAAGGAGAAAGTGAACAACGAGATCGAATAAGGACCAAAACAAGCCCACCAAGATATTGACACTCATGCATCATGAATAGTCAGACATCACTAGGATTAAGAGCATGTAAATTCATCTGTCATAGAATTTTGTCTTATCTTAGACAGGTATCTGTGGATTCAAAGAGACATCGATAGCCATCGTGGTGTGAATCCCAAATGTGAAGACAATGGTTCTACATACAAAAGGCCTATGTTTCCCAGCACTGCAGAGAGGTTCTATATAGGAAGAATCCTCCGCTCAGAGGCTTGAAGGCTGAAAGTTCTATATAGGAAGGACTTACGGCTCGGGTGAAGACTAGCGATTCTATATAGGAAGAACTCTCGATCGAAGGAATTTACCCGTGACACACAAGGTTATATAGGAAATCTGTTGTGTTTGAAAGCGAAGAGTCTTATATAGGAAGGGCTCAGAGCTTCAATGTCTTAAGTAAAAGATTCTATATAGGAAGAATCCGTAGCTCCAAGATTTGAGGCGCCAAAAGTTCTATATAGGAAGGACCAAGCGGCTCTAGGGTTAAGACTAAGCGATTCTATATAGGAAGAACTCCCGATCGAAGGAATTCACCCATGACACACAAGGTTATATAGAAAATCTTGTTGTGTTTGAAAGCGAAGAGTCTTATATAGGAAAGGCTCCGAGCTTCAATGTCTTAAGTGAAAGGTTCTATATAGGAAGAACCCGTAGCTCCAAGATTTGAGCGCCAAAAGTTCTATATAGGAAGGGTGGCGGCTCGGGGTTTGAAGACTAGCAGTTCTATATAGGAGGAACTCCCGGTCGAAAGAATCCATCAACAACATAAAAGGTTTTATATAGGAGAAACCAGCGTTGAAGGCAAAGAGTTCTATATAGGAAGGACTCCAAGCTTTCTTGTCTCGAAGTGAAAGTTCTATATAGGAGGGACTCATAACTCGAGGCTTGAGGCGAAGGGTTCTATATAGGAAGAGTCTGTAGCTCCAAGATCGGAAGGTGACGAGGCTCTATATAGGAAGAACTTACGAGCTGAAGATTCAGCTAAGGAAGAACAGAGAGTTCGAGAAAGAACACGTGTTTCCAAAGCTACAAGCGGGGAAGTCGATAAAAATGAGTGCTTATGAATCTTTGCTTTGTTCCCATTCCATGAGAACAAGCAAAAGAGGGCAAATGTAATCACTCATTTTTATCTGGTACTATAAATACATATTAGTATAATTAATAGTATATTAGTGTTGCATGTATACATTGTATTATATTATATTATATGTTTATTATGTGCATGAGTGTTATTAATATATGTGTGCATGTATATTATAAACTATGTATGTATACATATTAAATACGGTGTATGTGTGTCAGCGTATGTGTCTATACTTAAATACGAGCATATTTGTTTTCTGAATAATGTGTGTAGATGTTATGTTAATTATGTATATGATTGTATATGTACGTATGCTAGTATGTTATATTAATTAATGTTTGCATAGGTATATACGTATGTATTATCGTATGTATATTATTATTACTAATTGTTGTTATAACTAGTGTTATTATTATTGGGCTAATATAAAATGAAATAAAAAAACATGTTAAGCCCAAATGAATAAATTGATAGTCCAAGTCCATTACAAATCTGAAGTCTAATATTATTACAAGGCCCGGTTGGCCCAAACCCAAACCCTATTTAATTCTAATTATTTTGGTGCAGATAACTATGGGCAGTTGATCAAGATCTGATCCAACGGCCACGATCAAGCAGGGATAAAATATCTGGTCGGCCGCGTGCATTACACGTCTGGACCGTTCGAGTGCCACGCGTAGACTCTTCGATATCCCACGCGTGCGTGAGCCCCACGCGGTATAATTCCTCGACTGTTGAGCCGCATGTGTCACGATCTGGAGCCGTTTCACCAATCGAGGCTTCATCTGGGCTGTTCATCTTAGATCAGATCTAATCTAACGGCCGATAACACCTCTGGCCGAAGACATAACCCCCACACCGCCACCATGCTTCACCATGCCGATCTCCAACCACCGCGCTCAGACACATCAGAACACAAGAAAAATATTATATCGATAGCGATCGGATCTGAAATAGATATTATATTACTTGTACCAAACCAAAAGACAGGCATATATGTATGAAACAAACATTTTGTAAGGCAGAACAAGCGAAGTTGTAATCGAAAGAAAAAAATACAAAAAACAATCTTCAGTGGTAAATACTCGTCTCTTTTCTTACTTTGTTGCATGCATACAAAAAATTTATACATAGTAAATAAAAAAAAAGAGGGTTAGAAGTCGTTACCATCGTCGTCGGTGGATCTCCCCTCACCAGTGATAAGCCTCTTCGGCTTTCCCAAGCCGAACATGGTGAACTGAAAGGAGTGAGAGGTCTTTTTTTTGGTTTCGTTTTGGGTTGAATACAAAAAAGGGGGTTTTTTACGCTTCGTATTTCTTAGATCTATGACGAATAAAGGTTTTTTCTCTGAATCCAAGTTCAGATTCGTGTCGAGGGTAAGGAGAGGTTCATTTTGGTGTGTTTTTTTGGGCTCGCCGGCGCTTAGCTAAGCGGTCGACCGTCGGTCTGGGTTTGGAGGAGTGTTGAGAAAAACGAGAAGAGTGGCTTGTTATAAAATCTGAAAAATGAATCAAAATGGAAAAATTTAAGTCCGGCCAAAAAGAGGTTTTTATAAGCGTTGTTATTTATTGAAATGGGAAATTACGTAATAAATCCTCCTGCGTTTTTAATATTTTCGTTTTACATCTCTACGCCGCGTGGTATAATTACAATTCGATCCCCCTTATATTTCAAAATCTTGCGATCCAATCCTTAAATTACATTGAATCAGTTTTAAATGGTAAAATTACCCTTTAACCATCCAGCGTTTTGAATTTTTCATTTTGGGTCTACCCCTTGGTCTATTACTGATTCGGTCCTTTCAAGTTCGGTCTGTTTGCATTTTCGTCCTTAAATTGCATATTATTGTCCTTTAATTTACACCACGATGTTTTTTTCATTTTGATCTGTTTCCATGTAAATATTCATGTTCGTATTATAATCGTATATGTTGATGTAGTCTTTTGCCTTATTATATATCCCTTGTATATGCCTTGTATTTTTATGTTTACATGTATATGTGTGTTAAGTTTATGATGATTATGTATCTTTATGTATTTGTTCGGTTATTCGTATTACGCCTATTATGTTCTAGTTGGCTCATACACAACATGTTTTGTATTTTTGTATGTATTGTATATTCTCTTGGCCTTTAGGTTACGTGTTAGTGTGTCTTCTTTTTATGTATAATATATTATTCTATATATGTTGAAATATGTTTTATTTCTAATATGTATGTCTTCTTGAAATATATGTTTTTGTCTACACACGTATTTATTCCTGCCTTGTTATTGTGACATGTTAAATTTGTTTTTATCTACTATTAAGCTTGATATGTATATGTGTGTTTTAATTACGTATTTTATTTATGTTAGATTAGTATTCTGTCATGTTAATATTTATTGCATTTAAATTATTTTCCATATTTTATATTTTGCCACTAATATTGCATATCGAGATATAAATTGTCAATGCGGTGCCTTTTTATCCGAGCGTAAACGGGGCTAATATCAGGCGTAGTGATAGTGGTTGGGCGTTTATTCTCGGATAACGGGGCCCTTAAAATTTATTCGCAATTATGACCGAATTTTAAATTAATCGTCACTTTAATCCGGAAAACCTAATATTAATAAAGCGGTAATTATTAAAGTACCAATTTTGGGCGGTGTGGGGTGCTAATCTTTCCTCATCCGTAACCGACTCCCGAACCCAATAGTTTTCAAATCTCTGGTTTTATGGTGTCCGGCCTACCTAAGTGGCCGGTGGCGACTCCAATTTTTAATAACATACGATATTTTCAAAACCCCTACGGAATAAATATTTTATATCCAAAAAATCTCAAACACGTCGAAAATCTCGTTTTTTTAGCGAAAAAGGACATCGCTACAGCATGTCTTGCAAAATAAAACATTTATAATAATTGACAAGCAAGAAAAGCCAACTTAATAATAATAATAATAATATTATTATTATTATTATTATTAATATTAAAAATAAAAACAACAACTTGAAGAGTTAAGAAAACTCAGCTTGATTATCTATACAATCTTATTCGAGGAACATACTAAAATCGTGTAAATTACAACTTACTATTCTTCAATAATCCAAAACACAACGTGTCTTGGTTGTTTTTATTTGATGTAATGGATTTTTTAAAAAAGTAAAATTGTACATTGATGTCTTTACAATTTTATATAATGTATTTTAAACTTCTCAAAAGGTGTGTCAACGAAACGATGGGACGATTTTATATTCACTACTTCGTCGAAACATTTGCGAGGACAATTTCGAAAATCCTTGTTATTGCTTCAAAAAAAATTTTCATCTTCATATTCTCCTCGCGCAAATCATCGTGGGTTTTAACAATTTTCATCCTAAAATTTAAACAAAATTTATTACTTTAATAGTCAAAATATGTGATCAATTTTAATTTACAAGTCATATATTCATTACATTTAAATTTTTTTTAGATTTTTATATATTAAAATAAATATCCAACATTAAATCTATAAAATTACAAATGTAAACAATAAGTTTAGTATATAGATAAATGAGAGGTAAGTACATTTTTTTAATTTTTTTTTGGCAAAATACTAAGATCCATGTAGATGTTTTTCGAGGATCTCATAGGGACTTATACGGGTACGGTTCAGATATTCACACGGTTCAGATATAACAATATTTCTTCTTATCTCTATTTGAGCTTTGAAGATAAAATTTTCTACGTCTCGTTTCTGCGGATAAATATTTCGACCATTCCTCATCTCCGTCGATTTAAATCATCATAATTTTCGGCTATTTCCCACCTGATCGTCACTCCTACTTACGATCTTTTTAATTTTATATTAAAAATATAAGGTTAAATCAATTTATATTTTTTTTTCAAAGGAATCGATTTATTTTTTGTATAATGAATAGTATATCATTTAATATTTATTCAATATTAAAATATACTTTTTGTATATTGAATACTATATCCTCTTCTGTCAATTTAATGGACAGTGCAAACCAATATTGCTGTTTCCTGCTAAACAAGCTTATATCTAAAGCAAAAGCCAAGAAAGTAACAAAACAGTCCCAACAAAATCTTGCATACACCATTAAGGTTTCTGGACAATGGAAACTATGTAATTTTTGTAAAGTTCTACTCAGAATCTGTTAAACTCATCACTATACCATACCAATTTCGATTGAAGAAATTAAAGTAAAATAAATATATATATATATACACAAATTACAACTCCTTTTTCTTGTCATGCTCTCTTGTTCTTGCTTCCCAACAACAACGAAAATAAAACAAAACCCTGAAAAGCAATCCCCAAGCCAAAGTAATGAACAAGCAATTCCATTTGCTCAAATCCGAGATCCCTTGTTTTTCAAAACATCGACACCTGTCGTCAAGCATGTCGAGCTTGTAATCTCCGACGCCCCCAAAGTATCGCTCAACGACTGCAACAATCTCACTTTCATGGCATCCGGAACTGTTTCCAGCGGTGTGCCGTCGAATAACTGAATCCCTCTTACGAAACATTCGTTCGGATTTTCGAATTCGTTCCCGTAAAACTGCTTCGTAAGGATATTTGATAAGGGATATGTAATGGAACCAAATCCAGTAGGCAGGGATTTGGTCACGGTTGATGAAGAAGCCACTGAAGAGCAAGAAAAAGGCTAAAATAGCAACGATGATCGGGTAGCCTAACCTCAAATGTGGGATAACACCGGACAGAAATGTGACAAGTGAACTTCGGACCAAAATGAAGCAAATATGATTGAGAAATAGAATACGAATCGAAAATCCGCCGTCGAGGCCTATTGCCCAAAATGTTGTGGTCGAAAAAGCAAATGATAAGACAATTAGGCCCGGTAAAGCGACCAAAGCATTTGATACAACATAAGATAATCTCCTGTAAGAATTATACGCTGTTTCTCTCACGAAAATGTACCTTTCGAGGAGAAACCCGCCCAAGCGTCGGTACAAGTGTAAAACGTTGTCGACATTGCAAAACAAAGAATCCTAGTCTTTCTTGTATCCCTTTCGGTGAATTATCGAGTTGCCAATATATCGATGCTAAAAATAAAACCCGTCAACAAAACCGCCGTAAGCGTATACCAAACACCTCCGGCATCCTACTTGAATTACGGACCGATCGGTTCGATAAAACCACTATTTCCTTCCAGAAAGGGTTTGCAAATGTTGGAACCATGGATTTTGAACCAACATCAACTGCCACACCAGAAACAGGTTTGCCTCTAGAAATGCTGATGCTAATTGCTTCTTTTAGTGACGAACTAGGCCTGTCGGATCCGAGTTTCTTTTTGCCACGACTTGTTGAATTCAACCAATCTTTTCGTCCCTTCAGGGGATTCTTCGAGTTCCCAGATTAAATCGAGTGCAAACTTCGATTTTATTCTCGTTCTCTGGTACTGGATGCCCAAAATCGGAGAAATATAGCGACAGATTCATCGGTAAACCGCTATAAACAGTTTGGCCATTAGACAAAATTATCAATCGGTCAACTAATCCAAGAATTCTGTAACTTGGCTGATGAACTGACATTATAACAACGCTTCCACTTTGAGCAATCCTTTGCAAAGTCTTCACTATCATGAAAGCACTGGTCGAATCGAGGCCCCGTTGTCGGCTCGTCCAAGAACAAAACAATGGGGTCATGAATTATATCGATTCCAATCGATACGCGACGCCGTTCACCGCCGAAACGCCTCGATGCCCTTCGTCACCGATAACAGTTTTGGCAGCATTTCGTAATCCCAATTGATCAATTAAAGCTTGAACTCGAGTTCTCTTCCGGGATTTGGACAGTGTCGAGGAAGCCGAAACTCAGCAGCAAACATTAAGGTTTCTTCGACACTAAGCATCGGAAAAAGCAAATCGTGCTGCATGACATAAGCCGAGATCGCTTTCAACATCCGGGACGAAAGAATTTCGTCGTTTAAAGTGATTTTCCCTTGAAAACTCCCTTTAGCTATTCTATTAGCCAAAGCATCTATGAGCGTAGATTTCCCAGACCCACTTGCTCCAAGCACCGCGATATCTCGCCGTCTCGAGCCTCCCGGAGATATCATTAAGCAACGTCTTTGTTAAACCACCTCCGGCAAGAGGGTTGCCGGCGGCGGAGAACCCCAACAGCGGCATCTTGCGACGAACCTTTACATTATACATAAGGTTGTTGAAGGAAAGAACAAATGGCACCGACAGCAGCTTGGAGACATCAATGTTGGTTTCCTCGACCGGAGTTCCGTCGCCTGTGGCGCTTTCCCATACATAATCGCCATGTTTAAATAACTCCCCAAGCGTCGGCAAATCACCTCCAGTGGCGGCGGTAACCTCCACCGAGTGGGGGTAAAAAAGGAAGAATTACCATTAGCCGACGGTTAATTATATTACCTTCATTGATGATGAGATTCTAGAGGGAGGAATAGGATCCATCAAGGCTTTGAACATCACAACTCACTTTGTAAAGTCGGCCATGTTTTTTCTAGAGTTACGATAGACAATGGGTAGACATTGAATATCTTATCGATGGTCGCCCTGTAAGGTTTACCAATTGATGACTCGCATATGATGACATATAAAAATTGTATAAGGGCTTTTGATGGTACTATTCGAGATGTGCTTGGAAAAATTGAGGTGTCATTTCTAATTGGGCCTACAATTTATAATGTGGATTTTGTGCTTATAGATATCAAGACAACATACAATTGCTTGTTGGGAAGGACCTGGATTCATTCTACAGGCGTAGTACCATCTTCTTTACATCAGAAATTGAAATTTGTGATAGAAGGAAGCTGGTCAATATTGGAGCTGAAGAAGATATCATTGCCTTTGTGACTACTGATGCCTCATATATTGAAACAGATGAAAATGCTCTTGAATGTTCATCCAGAACCCTAGAGTTTATAAATGCAACTTTCATTGCTGAGGGAAAGCCCATACCTCGATCGAGGCTATCAAATTGCACCAAGATAACTGTTTGTGAAATACTTGGTAGAGGTGCAAGGGCGGGAAGAGGACTTGGAAAACAACTTCGAGGATGTCTACGTCCAAGCTTTGTCATTATAAGAAAGATCACATTGGACTTGGGTTTAAGCCCAACATTTAGCGAGATAAATGGATATTGTTGCGCGTAAAAAGTACTTCGTAATTGTGCAAGTGTACACGTCGCAAGTTATAGTATAAAATATATCATCTCCACAGGGATTGGTGCCACTTTAAGAGTTCAATCTCTTGCACTGTAAAAATTAAAAACACAAGTAGGTGATTGTAGGAGTTCTAACTAACAACTAAACTAGAAAGCAATAAAATAAAAGAATATGTAATCAAATGAGAGAGAATAGGCCAGGTTATCGTGAGTTGAGGTGTGATAGCCGATTGGATCATCTTGGTAAAAGAGTGCAAGGGCAACTCAGTTGCCGTGGCAACTTGCACAGCGGGGTTGCCTTGGCAACTAATGGACGGTTGCTTGGGAAACTACTTGGGCGGATGGGCAGCAACTTCAAGGTTGGAGGCGGAGCGTTCTTTAATGGTTTCTTCTTATCCCTAAGTCTAAACTCTAGCTAATTGTGCATGCCTTGACAATATATTCCTGCGTGAATCAAGGGTGAACAACAACCAATCTTGCGCTCCTCTTAGCTGCTGAAATCCTTAACTTGTTCCTAAGCCAGATTAATCTTCACCATCAATATATTGAATAAAGACCATACTCATTCATTTCTTGAATCTAACTCTCCCAATATTATATAAATAGATGAAGTTGCGAGATCCTCTCCCAATTTACTCGCAAACAAGAATAAAACCCAAGAATGAGTAAACCTTGAATTGAAAGTGCAAACTCTTATTACCTAAACAAAATCCAATTATTTCTTACAACCACCAAACACAATAACCTTAGCCAAATAGATTTAGTTCATGGCTAGGTTCCAAAGAAACACAAAACAAAGAATTCCTAACATAAACCTAATTGAACAAGAAAGAAAAAGATGAAGAATGGTTGAAGCCTTCTCGAAATCTCTCATTGCTCTTGTCGAAATCTCTCTCTCCTCTCCCTTTGGAGTTGACGGCTTGGTCCTCAATTTATAGGGCTAGGTCAAAGTCTTTTTTTAGGAGAAAGTTAAGTTGGAATTTAAATACTTTTAAAGAATATAATTCTTTATTATATTTAAATTCCTTCTAGATCTTCTCCTATCTTCTTGGGATTTAATTTCTCTTTAACCTCTTCATGGAAATCAAACTCCTTTGGGATTTAAATTTGCTCTACGTCATCTTGGGCTTATCTAGTCATCAATTTCGATTGTCATATCATCTTATCCCTTATCGAAAATTACCCTGCAACTAGCTCGGCATCTCCTTCATGCATTGCCACAGCAACTAGCTCTACATCTCCTTCATGCATTGCCTTGGCAATCTGGTTTCAGCCTTGCTTTGGCAAGTGATTATGCACAAATACAAAAACACACCAAAGCAGTATCTTTTTCCACAAAATTAAGCAAAATATGAAATCAAGCTTGTCCACCAAAGAAACAATGCAAACATGCATGCATGGCTAACAATGCAACTAATATGAGCCTAAGTCTAGCAATAATATGAATAAAAATGGTGAATAAAATAGTACTTTTAGACACTTAACACTCCCCCAAACTCGAACTATTGCTTGTCCTCAAGCAATGCAAACTAATAATTACCCGCCAAGACTTCAATTTTCACAAACTTAGCTTTGAACTTGATTTCAATTCTCAGAAATCATGCACAAAGTATGATTGGCTTTTCATTTTTCAGAAAACTTAGGAGTTACTCGGAATCAAACTATAATGCTTGTGAGTGTGTGCGGTGTTGTGTGCAAGTTGATTTTTCGGATTCTATGCAAACAAGAGGTTTTCAAATTACTTCATTTTGTTCTTTTAACATGTTTTAACTAGAGCCGGTTTTGGGCACCTCTAGTGTTTTGTTTTTAGTTTTCTTAAGTTAAATTAATTTATTAAACTAGTGCCGGTTTGGGTCTAGCTATCAATTTTAGCACATACTAGAGCCCATTTCGGGCATCTCTATCATTCATCCAATTTTTATTCTAATCCCCTAATTTTTTAACTATCAACCTAAGTTCGCTAGAATTCCTTAAATCAATCAAGCCACAACAGTGTTTCATCAAGTTTAGCATCATAGTAAGATTCTAAGTGTTTCCACGCTTATCCTAGAATAAAAATTTCTATCAATTAAGTACATTGGCAAAGTCATCATCGGATATTCATCAAATCTAGGCAATTCTTGTTCCAGCTAAAGGCATGGCAAGCAATTTATGTATCCTAAATGCAATACTTAAGATGAATGCAACTAAACATGGTACTAACTAATAACAATCCCCCCTAAACTCGAGTGAGGCATTGTCCTCAATGCATGCAACAAAGAAAAATAAAAATAAAAACAAAAACAAAAATAACAATAAAGAAAAGTAAAATGCAAACGAGGACTTGCTCTAAGAGTTCATCGTCGTGGATGATTAGTTTCCTTTTGGTCGGTGTCTTGATTCTTTTGCTTGAACGCGGTGGTTGCTTCCTTGTTGTCGATGGTGGAATCGATCCTCGTACGGGGTTGTCCTCATCGTCCTTTTCATCAATGTCATTGGCTTTTCGCTTGGGCTTGGAGGATTAGATTTGTGCGGTCTTTGTAGGTGCAATGGAGGACTCGTCCGAATATGAAAAATCAGACAATGATTCAGTACGAGTTACTTCGAGCATAGGTGCTTTACCTTTGGCTTTTGCAGTGGTTGTCGGGGCATCTTTAGCTTTGGTTGCCGTGACATCTTCATTGTTGGTTGCCGTGGCAACTGCTTGGGCAGACGCAGTGTAGGTTGCCGCGGCATCATCTGTTGTGGTTGCCGTGGCAACTACTTCATTTGTTACCGTGGTAAGGATTTCGACAGGAAAGATAGGGAACGACACACGGTTGTCCGGGTACTTTTCCATGATGACTTGGTTGATGGAATTGTTGTGATCATTCATGTACCGCATGAACATTAGTTGACGGTCTTCAATTTGCCTAAGGCGGTTCTCCAACGGTTGTAAGAGTGCTTCAACTTGTCTTGGGGTTGCTTTGGCGAGTTGCACGGGCATCGATTGCTTGGGCGAGTTGATCAACAAAGGCTTATGATCGTCATTCTCAACGTAGAGCCCATAAAATGTGTTGATGTTTTTGGGGCTTATGAGTATAGCCTTGTCACGAACGAAAACATAAGGATTATCCGGGTTAGGTGAGTGAGCATAGAATTCTCTTACCCATGAGATGCTACCCGGTTCTGATTGATGGCAAAACATTTGCCACTTTTCATGTGCAATCCTTTTGAAGATGAATGCTTCAAGGCGAAATCTTGATGAGAGTTGGAGTATTCAAAGCCTTGTTCTTCATAAATCTTCCGGCTTTCAAACTTGGAGTGAAATCTTTCTTGAACCACCGGTGTAGCAAACTTCTTGTATCTTGGTTCTTTAGGAACTTGGATGAACCAAAAAATTGATTTTGGATGCCATGAATGATCTTGGTTGTGAGTTTGGTAGAAACAAAGAAAAGAAAGCAAATGAAACTAAAGAGTTGCAATGTGAAAAGTAGGAATAGGTTTCTTAGAAGTTAAGGGTGATGGGTTAAATAGAAAAGATAGGTGGTAAATATGGTGGGTGAGAGTAATTTTGGAAGAAAGAAGACAAGGGTTTAGATTTGGGGGAAGGTGACGGCTAGGGGGTTTGGGGAAGGGGAAGGGTTTGGCGGTTATGTAGGGTTTATTTAGGAAAAGAGTAATCTTGAACTCTTTTCCTGTAATTCAAAAAAAAAAATAAAATAAGGATTAAAATTAAAGATAAACTAATAAAAGAAAATAAATAAAGATGTGCAAAGAAATTCTTATACTTAAAATTTAAAAACAATTAGATAAATATGAAGGAAAGATGTGGTTTTAATCTTAAAGAAAATAAATAAATCTATCCTAAAAAGGAAAATAACTTAAAATAATAAATAAAAATAAAAAAAATTAAATAGTTCTAAAAAATAAAAATAAAAAGAAAATATCGAAAGGAGAGCATGCTCATGCATCTTCTAAGGTGACCACTTCTCTTTCGTTCCATATGGGCACCGTTGTAGTGCTTCAATCTTTGTCCTTTAACTTTGAATTCATGTTCGTCAGTGATGGACTTGATTATCACGGCACCATGGGAGAACGGTTTGACAACTTCGAATGGTCCCAACCATCTTGATTTCATTTTCCGGGAAAAGTTTCAGCCAAGAATTTAATAAGATAACTAGTTGCCTTGGCATGAATTGCCGCAGAAATAGTTTCTTGTCATGCCATTGCATTGTTTTCTCCTTGTAGATTCATGCATTGTTATAGACGAGTGCACAAAATTCTTCTATCTCGTTGAGGTCCAACAAACACTTTTGCCCGGCACTTTCCCAATCCATATTCAAGGTCTTGATTGCCCAATATGCCTTGTGTTCGATTTCCACCGGTAGATGGCATGTTTTTCCATAGACAAGTCAAAAGGGAGACATACCTAAGGGTGTTTTGAATGCAGTGCGATATATGCCCAAAGTCGTCATCTAGTCTTCTTGACCAATCCTTCCTAGATGGATTTACAACTTTCTCGAGTATACCCTTTAATTCTCGGTTGGAAATTTTTACTTGCCCATTGGTTTGTGGGTGATATGTTGTGGCAATTTTGTGTGACACGCCGAAGCGTTGCAACATCTTGGCAATAAGTCTATTGTCAAAGTGCTTGCCTTCATCACCGATAATTGCTCTCGGCATCCCAAACCGTTTAAATATAGGCGAGTGCATGAAATTCTTCTATCTCGTTGAGGTCCAACAAACGCTTTTGCCGGCACTTTCCCAATCCATATTCACGGTCTTGATTGCCCAATATGCATTGTGTTCGATTTCCACCGGTAGATGTCATGTTTTTCCATAGACAAGTTGAAAGGGAGACATACCTAAGGGTGTTTTGAATGCAGTGCGATATGCCCAAAGTGCGTCATCTAGTCTTACTGACCAATCTTTCCTAGATGGATTTACAACTTTCTCGAGTATACCCTTCAATTCTCGGTTGGAAATTTTTGCTTGCCCATTGGTTTGTGGGTGATATGTTGTGGCAATTTTGTGTGACACGCCGAAGCGTTGCAACATCTTGGCAATAAGTCTATTGTCAAAGTGCTTTCCTTTATCACCGATAATTGCTCTCGGTATCCCAAACCGTGTAAATATATTTTTCTGTAAGAATCGTTGCACGGTCTTGGAATCGTTGGTGGGAACTGCAGCTCCCTCAACCCATTTAGACACGTAGTCGACGGCACGTAGAATGTAGAGGTTGCCGAATGAAGATGGGAAAGGTCCCATAAAATTGATCCCTCATACATCAAACAATTCCACCTCGATGATGTTTTGGAGCGGCATCTCATGTTGTCTAGAGATATTGCCCATCCTCTGGCAACGATCACATTGCTTGTAAAACTCTTGGGCATCTTTGTATAGTGTTGGCCAATACAAATCGGATTGCAAAACTTTGGCCGCGATACGTGTTCCTCCAAAATGTCCTCCATAGGGTGAAGAATGGCATTGCCAGAGTATATTCTGCTGCTCCTCTTCAGGGACACGTCGGTGTATAACCTGGTCTGCATATTGTTTAAACAAAAGAGGCTCGTCTCAAAAGTAATGCTTAGCATCATGGCGGAACCGCTTATTTCCTTAGTGAGTAAGGCTATAAGGTAAAATACCATAAACAAGGAAATTAACTAAATTTGCGTACTAGGGTACTACCGAGGTATGTGTTGCCGTGGAAACTTCTTCCAAGGTTGCCGAGGCGTGCACGTCTAGAGTTGTCGCAGCATGCGCGTCAAGGGTTGCCGAGGCATAAGCATCCATGGTTGCTGAGGCAACTAACAGTTGCTCATCCGGGAATACATCGCATATCTCTAAATCCACGTCCTCCTCCCTAATGCTTTCTAAGCATGATAAGTGATCGGCCACTTGATTTTCTATTCTTTTCCTGTCCTTAATTTCAATGTCAAACTCTTGTAAAAGTAATATCCAACGAATCAAACGAGGTTTGGCATCCTTTTTAGCAAATAGATACTTAATTGCCGAATGGTCAGTATGAACAATTACCATTGTACCAATCAAATAGGATCGGAACTTGTCAAAATCGAAAACTACGGCTAATAACTCTTTCTCGTTGTTGTATAATTCACTTGAGCGCTATTAAGAGTTTTACTAGCGTAGTATATCACATGAAAGGTCTTACCTGTGCGTTGGCCTAGGACTGCTTCTACGGCGAAATCACTTGTATCACACATGAGCTCAAAAGGTAGCGTACAATCGGGTGGAATGACAATGGGTGCCGAGGCAAGCTTTTCCTTTAGGGTTTCGAATGCTTGGGTGCAAGAATCGTCAAAATTGAAGGCTTTATCCTGTTCAAACAAATTGTACAAGGGTTTGGTAATCTTAGAAAAATTATGAATGAACCTCCTATAAAAACCTGCATGTCCAAGAAAGCTTTGAATTCCTTTAACCGAACTTGGTGGGGGTAATCTCTCGATCACGTCCACCTTGGCTTTGTCTACTTCTTCCAATTAAGGACTAAATCGGTTTCTTCACATCTTGCCAACACTTTCTCTAAATTGCCGAGGCAACTGTCGAAGTCATTACCAATAACGAAAAAATCATCCATGAAGATCTCAAGGAAGTCTTCGACCATGTCTGAAAAGAGTTTCATCATGCATCTTTGGAAGGTTGCTGGGGCATTACACAATCCGAACAGCATCCTTCAGAAAGTATAAGTACCATATGGGCATGTTAAGGTTGTCTTTTCTTGATCTTCTAGTGCTATGGCAATTTGATTGTAACCTGAATAACCATCAAGAAAACAATAAAAGGGTTTACCTACAAGACGGTCAAGCATTTGATCAATAAAGGGTAATGGGAAGTGATCTTTCCTAGTGGCTTTGTTTAGCTTTCGATAATCCATACAAACCCTCCAACCGGTCACAGTCTTGGTTGGAATGAGTTCATTGTTTTCATTACTTACCACTGTTATACCTCTCCTTTTCGGTACACATTGTACCAGACTTACCCATGTACTATTAGAGATAGGGTATATGATGTCGGCGTCAAGCCACTTGATGATTTCTTTCATTACAACCCCTTTTATGGCATGATTCAGTCTCTTCTGGGCCTCAATCGAAGGTTTGTGATCATCTTCCAACAAAATCTTGTGCATGCACACTGCCGGGCTAATTCCCTTCAAGTCGGTAATTGTCCACCCTATTGCCTTCTTGTGTAGCATCAACATTTTGATCAGCTTCTTTTCTTGCTCAGGCTGTAACTTAGAGGAAATAATTACAGGCAATGTATTATCAGTTCCCAAGTAAGCATATTTTAGTTGCCCTGGCAACTGTCTCAACTCAAGAATCGGTGGTTGTTTAATGGAGGGCTTTTCGAGTTTACCTTCCTTACCTGAGTAATCCAGTGGTTCAAAGTATGTACCTGGTCGATTGACTAACCAATTTGCCTCTTCTTGTTGTTCCTCATCGATCGGTTCTTCATACTCCTCAGGTTCCTCTTGATCGGCAATGTAGTTGCCGAGGCAACTAAATTCCTCGTCGAAGTTAAACTCTGTCGTGGCATGAAGAAGTTGGCATTCTTCCGGATCATCGGCATGCCTTAGTGTTTGGAACACATTTAGTTTAACTTGCTGGTCATTCACCCTCATTGTGAGTTCTCCCTTTTCAACATCGATCAAGGTCCTCCCTGTTGCTAGAAAGGGTCTCCCGAGAATGATAGGTGCATGTTCATCTGCTTCACAATCCAAAACAATAAAGTCAGCGGGAAAAATAAATTTATCAACTTTTACCAGTATGTGTTTGATTTTTCCCTCTGGATGCACATAGGATCTGTCGGCTAGCTGTAGCATAACTGTTGTAGGTCTTGCCTTCCCGATTCCTAGTTTCTGGAAAATCGATTTAGGCATCAAGTTTATGCTTGCTCCAAGGTCATATAATGCTTTCCCAACATACTGGTTTCCGATGGAACAAGGTATTGTGAAACTTCCTAGATCCTTCAACTTGGGTGGCATGTGATTGTACAATATGGCCATGCATCCCTCCGTTGGGGTAACTGTTTCAAACTCTCCTAGCCTTGTTCTCTTGGACACAATGTCTTTAAGAAACTTGGCATAGTTTGGCATTTGTTCAATTGCTTCAAGCAATGGCAAGTTAATGTGGACTTGCTTTAGGATATCAAGAAACTTCTTGAATTGATATTCTTACTTTTTTCGCTTCAACCTTTGTGGGAATGGTTGTGGAAGTCGGATATCTTCAATCTTTTCATTGGTCTGGAACCTGATTGATGGCATTGACGGGGCAACTGGAGTTGTCGAGGCATCGTCAACTAGGGTTGTCATGGCGTGCCTATCATTGGTTGCCACGGCATCCATATCACTGGTTGCCGAGGCATGCTTATCGCTAGTTGCCGCGATAATTCCTGGTTTAGTATCTGAGGCTTTGTTGCTGAGTTCGTCTTGTTCTTTTTTTGGAGTTTTGTTTGATGAGCGAGCTTGAGCCTCTTTAAGTTGTTGGCTACTTCTAGTGGTGATCGCCTTACATTGCTCATGGCCAGTTCCTCTTGTGACTTCAGTATCGCTAGGTAAACCTCCTTGCGGTCTAGTATTCAGGTTTTTAGCAAATTGTCCGACTTGATTTTCCAATGATTTGATTGCTGCCTCTTGGTTTTGCAATCTCATCTCGGTCCTGTTAATAAAAGCATCAGTTCTTTTTATGAAGTTACTATTCTCAGCCATATAAGATTCAGTTTTCAACATAAAAGCATTGAGAGAATTTTCCAAAGAACTAGATGTTGTCGGTTGTTGTTGCGGTAACTGTTGTCGTGGCATATTTTACTGGAATCCCGATGCTTGTGCATTCTGATTGTTCTGGTTTAGAGCATTGTTAGGATTACTCCATGAAAAATTTGGGTGCTTCTTCTAAGGTGGATTATATGTGTTGGACATCACATTGTTGTTCCGGTTGTAATTCCCCACATAAAAGCTGGATTCTCATATGTGTTGTTTTGTTTCTGCATGTTCTGGACCATCTTGGTTAGAGTGGCCAATTATGCCTAAATTGAGTCTGATGATCCCAGTTCATGTATTGTGGCTTGGCGTCTAACTCTTCCTCTTCTAGCAGATGGAATTGATAATCATTCTTGGCAAGCCTGTTCAGAATTTGCATTGCTTCTTCCGGCGACTTGTCTAGGCGTATGCCATTTGCCGAGGCATCTAGCATCATCCTTGTTGGTGTATTCACATCGTTGTAAAACATTGTTACTTGTGTCCACACTGGGAATCCGTGTAGGGGGCATTTGTGTAAAAGCTCTCTATATCGCTCCCAAGCCTCGTACTCCCTGCCAAAAAGAAGTAATTTTGTTGCGAAGCTTATCAGTCAAATTTGTATGATTAAATCGAGCAAGGAAATCACGACAAAGATTGGTCCAAGATCCTATTGATCTGGCAGGAATACTATTCAACCATGTTTTTGCCATATCCCTCAGTGAATAGGGGAATAATCTTAGTCGTAAAACATCGGGGGTGACTCCTTGTATTTTGAATAAATTGCAAATCTCGAGGAAAGATTTAAGATGTCGTGCATCTTCAATTGTTGAGCCACCATATTGACCAATTATGTTGATCATATTGAACACCACCGGTTTCAACTCAAAGTGGTCGGTTTCAATTTCAGGTGTGGCAACTCCTGGATTGAGTCCTTCAAGATCTTCTTCAAGATAGTCTCGAATAGTTCTGTTTCGTGCAAGAATCACTCATCCTCCTGCTGGAACATCCTGATTCATATTGCCATCTTGATTAGCCATTGCTACTCTTAACCTTTGTTTGAGTCTTTGCAAGGTTCGTTCGATTTCTGGATCAAAGGGGTATTCTGGTGTTATCGGTCTCGCCCTAGTCATATACCAATGCAAAACCAAAGTTTGTTAGCCCTTTGAATCTTAAACAAGAAAAATAAAAAGTGCAAGAAAATAAAAACAAAGTTGCTATTGCCAATCCCCAACAATGGCGCCAAAAACTTGTTGCGTGTAAAAAGTGCTCCGCGATTGTACAAGTGTACACGTCACAAGTTATAGTATAAAAGATATCGTCTCCACAGGGATTGGTGCCACTTCAAGAATTCAATCTCTTGCACTATAAAAAGTAAAAACAAAATTAGGTGATTGTAGGAGTTTTAACTAACAACTAAACTAGAAAGCAATAAAATAAAAGAAGATGTAATCAAATGGGAGAGAATAGGCCAGGTTATCGTGAGTTGAGGTGTGATAGCCGATTGGATCGTCTTGATAAAAGAGTGCAAGGGCAACTCGGTTACCGTGGCAACTTGCACAGCGGGGTTGCCTTGGCAACTAATGGACGGTTGCCTGGGCAACTAGCTGGGAAACTACTTGGGCGGCTGGGCAGCAACTTCAAGGTTCGGCGGAGTGTTCTTCAATGGTTTCTTCTTATCCCTAAGTCAAAACTCTAGCTAATTGTGCATGCCTTGACAATACATCCCTGCGTGAATCAAGGGTGAACAACAACCAATCTTGCGCTCCTCTTAGCCGTTGAAATCCTTAACTTATTCCTAAGTCGGATTAATCTTCACCATCAGTAGATTGAATAAAGACTGTACTCATTCGTTTCTTGAATCTAACTCTCCTGATATTAGATAAATAGATGAAGTTACGATCCTCTCCCAATTCAGTCGCAAACAAGAATAAAAACCAAGAATGAGTAAACCTTGAATTGAAAGTGCAAACTCTTATTACCTAAACAAAATCCAATTGTTTCTCACAACCACAAAACACAATAACCTTAGCCAAATAGATTTAGTTCATGGCTAGGCTCCAAAGAAACACAAAACAAAGAATTCCTAACATAAACCTAATTGAACAAGAAAGAAAAAGATGAAGAATGGTTGAAGCCTTGTCGAAATCTCTCCTTGCTCTTGCCGAAATCTCTCTCTCCTCTCCCTTTAGAGTTGACGGCTTGGTCCTCAATTTATAGGGCTAGGTCAAAGTCTTTTTTAGGAGGAAGTTCAGTTAGAATTAAATACTTTTAAAGAATATAATTCTTTATTATATTTAAATTCCTTCTAGATCTTCTCCTATCTTCTTGGGATTTAATTTCTCTTTAACCTCTTCATGGAAATCAAACTCCTTTGGGATTTAACTTTGCTCCACGTCATCTTGGGCTTTCTAGTCATCAATTTCCACTGCCATATCATCTTATCCCATATCGAAAATTGCCCTGGCAACTAGCTCGGCATCTTCTTCATGAATTGCCCTGGCAACTAGTTCCAGCCTTGCTTTGGCAAGTGATTCTGCACACGTACAGAAACACACCAAAGCAGTATCTTTTTCCACAAAATTAAGCAAAATATGAAATCAAGCTTGTCCACCAAAGAAAAAATGCAAACATGCATTCATGGCTAATAATGCAACTAATATGAGCCTAAGTCTAGCAATAATATGAATAAAAAGGGTGAATAAAATAGTACTTTTAGACACTTAACAGATATGAAGAAGAGAGAAAACCAAATGAGAGCCCGGTTTCTAGGGGCTAAGACTTCTTTGAGGCCATGGCATTCTCTGACTTAACCACTATCTTCAAGTCTTGAAGGTTTGAAAATGTGGAGAAACAGCTTGAGAAAGATAATCAAGAGACTGTGAAATTTTAGAAGGAAGAAATCTTTGGCGAGATCATGGAAGGGCTAAATGTCAACGACATATTCGAGGGATCCTAGCCTGGCAATTTTCTAGAAGGAATCCGTCCATGCTTTCCTGGTGAAGCACTCAATAATTGGACAAAAAAGGATATCCCCTAGTTTCTAAGATAAAAACAGAGTAATGCCAAGAACCACCTTGTACTTTTGCCCGCGAGTACAAGGGATCATTTGTAAAGGGCTATTATGCAAGTTCATTTCAATAAAGATGCTTTTGTTTTGATTCTCAAATGGCAAACATGTTTCTTGTTTTCTCGCATCCATTCCAAATGTATATTATTATTTTCCTCGTAGGTTTTCAACTATTAATTGCATGAATAATTCTGGACCTAATATCGAATTTGATCTTGAGCGTCTAACGTGTCTAATGGAAGTAAATGAGGTCGAATATGAGACAGAATGTGAAATCCTTGATGAATTACTGAGGTTGGTAGAAAAAGAAGACAAGCAGATTTTACCTCACAAAGAAGAGATAGAAATTCTAAATTTGGGAACGGATGAAATCAGAAGAGAGGTTAAGATTGGTACTGCTTTCTCACCAAAAACCAGACAAGAGTTGGTTGATCTATTGCAAGAGTTTATAGATATCTTCGCATGGTCTTATCAAGACATGACAGGATTGGATAGATATATAGTGGTACACAAGTTACCTATAAGGCCTGAATACAAGCTAGTTCAATAGAAGCTTAGAAGATTGAAACCAGAGATGGTGATGAAAATCAAAGAAGAGGTACAAAACATATTGAGGCTGGATTCCTTCAAGTGGCAAGATATCCAGAGTAGGTAACCAATATAGTCCCAGTGTTGAAGAAAGACAGAAAAGTACGCATGTATGTGGAATATAGAGATTTAAATAGAGCAAGCCCGAAGTATAACTTTCCTTTGCCCCATATTGATATTTTGGTTGACAATACATCAAGACATTCATGTTTCTTCTTCATGGATAGATTCTTAGGATACAATCAGAAAAAGATGAATCTAGAGGATATGGAAAAGACGACATTCATAACCTTGTGGGGCACGTATTGCTACAAGATGATGCCTTTTGGACTAAAGAATGCAGGGGCAACATATCAACGAGCTATGGTAACACTTTTCCATGACTTGATGCATAAAGAGATTGAGGTGTAAATGGATGATATGATTGCCAAATCTAGGACTGAAGAGGAACATATTCAGAACCTGAGGAAGTTGTTCCAAAGATTGAGAAAGTATCAGTTGAAGCTCAATCCGAACAAGTGCATTTTTGGAGTTACATCTAGAAAACTCTTGGGGATTGTGGTTAGCAGAAGAAGAATCGAGATTGATCCAGAAAAGGTGAAAGCAATCCAGAATCTTCCACCACCTTGTTCATAAAAAGAAGTACGAGGGTTCCTCAAGAGATTGAATTATATTTCTTGGTTTATTTCTCAGTTGACCAATAAATGTGATCCAATCTTCAAGCTGCTTCAAAAGAATAATCCAAGAGAATGGGATGAGGAATACCAAGAGACGCTTGAAAAGATTAAGAAATATCTGACTAATGCTCCAATACTAGTAGCACCGATCCTATATAGACCGCTCATCTTTTACTTGACGGTCTACAAAAATTCAATGGGTTACGTACTAGGGCAACATGATGATATAGGGAAGAAAGAAAGGGCCATCTATTACTTGAGCAAAAAGCTTATAGAGTGTGAAGTACGATACCCCCCAATTCAAAAATTATGTTTTGCCTTGGTTTGGGTAACCCGTAGACTCAGACAATATATGTTATACCACACTACTTGGTTGATATCTTGAGTTGATCAGAATTTGATATTGTGTATGTAAGTCAGAAAGCAATAAAAGGAAGTGCCATAGCTAATTTCTTGGCTAGTCGCGCTTTAGAGGATTATGATCCCCTAAACTTTGATTTCCCAAATGAGGATGTGATAAAACCTAGAAATTGCACTTCGATGGGGCAGCTAACGCCTTAGGAATTGGAATTAGAGTAGTTTTATTTTCCCTAAGTAATATGTATTATCCTTTCACAAGAAAATTGGACTTTCTTTGTACCAATAACATGAGACAATATGGAACTTGTGCCATGGGCTTACGAGCGGCCATTGAAAGAAAAATTGAAGTCATGAAAGTATATGTGTATTTAGCATTGGTCAATTACCAGCTCCGTGGAGAATGGGAAACAAAGGATGTAAAGCTAATCGAGTACCAAAAATTGATCATTGAGTTGATGAAAGAATTTGAAGAAATCATTTTCACTTACCTCCCTAGAGAAGAAAATCAAATGGTTGATGCCTTAGCTATACTGGCTTCGGTGTTTCTAGAAAGTAAATGTTAGAGTATGCCCAAAGACCAATCATAAGATGATTGTAAATGACATTTGTTTTTACCTTTTCTCATAAAGAGGCATTGCCATTATTATTTTCAGTTACAATTTAGCGTGCATAAATAAACTGAATTATAATAAAGTTCTTAGAATAATATGATTATTCTTAAATGTTCTTAGTCGATTATTATTGTGGGAATGGAAAAAATAATGCATTAAGACTAATATGTAGTTGACTGATGACAAAGTGTTGTCATTGACATGAAGATGTCAAAATTAATACATAAGTATATATTAGAGAACGACATACTGGACTGGCCTGCTATGAGCATGTTTCTTGGATTATTATGTGATAGTCACAACATTTCTTATAGTGATAACTACATGTATGATTCTCATGCTTGAGAACATCATCATTTTAACATCGTGAGTGACATATTTTGATACAATCAAACATGTGTCGTAACTGACTACTCTATAAAGACTGATATAGGATATTTCACAATCTATGTAGTAGGATATGGTTGATCAAGATAGGATTTATCCCTCCTACATAATAGGAGTAATATCGTAGGGTACTTGATTAAGTGAGACTAGAAATGCATGGCCATGCTCGAATAAGTTGATATGAGATATCATAGTTATTCGTTTATAATAGTCAACTCAAGATATCAAGAAATATTAGATGGGCTATACAAGTGTGACTGTTTCATGACTTGTGTCCAATTTAGATATAAAGGACAAAATGATGTAATGCATGAAAAAGAGTTAATCACGAAAAGTTATGTCGAATCCTGATTTCTTGTAACTTAGGTGACAATGACATATTGCTAGATGTCACTCATTGGTTGTAATATTAGAAATGTTCCAATATTTGCTACTAACGTTACATAAACCTATAGGGTCACACCCACGGTTGAAATGAGCATATATTAAACGAATTATATATGTACAAATTTTTTGTACACGAATTTAGTTAAATTAATATATATTTGATGTTTATATATATATATATATATATAATAACTATTGGATAAATATTAAAAGAAAATAAATATTGTAATTATGACTCATTTAATATATATAAATAATATAATTCGATTTAAATTAATATATATTAAAATCCTAATTAAAATTGAAATGAGATTATATATATTAATATATATATATATATTAAATTCCTAATTAGTTGAATTGGGATTATATATTTTAATATATATTGAAATCCTAATTAATTTAAATTGGGATTATGTATTTAGTATATATATATATATTGAAATCTTAATTAAAGTTGAATTGAGATTATATATATTTAATAGATATATATATATTGAAATACTAATTAAGTTGAATTGAGATTATATATATTTAATATATATATATATATATATATATTGAAATCCTAATATGAGTTGAATTGGGATTTTAAAGGCTATATAAAGGCATGAGAGATCTAGCAATCATTAATGCTTTTGGAAAAACCCTATAAATAATTTAGAGAGTTTTATATGCTCGTTTCAATTGGGTGAACTACGCAGAGGTCGAAGCGTTATCGTTGCGGCTTAGGAATCGACATCGTGGATTTCGTGAGGGAAAGTGACAAGAGTTGTTTAAGTAAAAACCTCGTGGATTTTAAAATCCTGAAAATTACGATAATGTTGATAAAAGTTATCAAATCTTGAGGTTTTTACACAGCAATTAAGATGCTAATTTTTAAAATTTCCCTGCCGCTAACCAGGTCGCGGCAACCCCGCCGGCGGTTACGGGTTGTCGAAACCTCCCGAGGGGCTTGACACATGCGTAGGAACAATCTGGTAAGACTTTAATAACAAATTGCGTCGTTATTACGTTTGATATACACGGTGTTTGGAATGCATGGTTATAGCCTAATAGCCCATTTAGTTTTATTTATAAGGTTTTATAAATACGGCTTGCGTGTCATGCCTTTCTTTACTTATATTGTAATTCTCTTCTCATCTTACTCCCTCATATGTAAAATGAGTTTCTGAAATTTTAATCTATACGAAGAAGTATGGACCAGAGGAACAGAAGTGTGGGCCGACAGAAATATGCTTGAGAAGTGTTTTTATCCTTAGAATAAATTGGTTCTCCCATTGGCTTGGGACGTGCCACCTTAGGATATGGGCTATAATTATTGCATTCATATTTGCTGCTTTTCAGATATGTGATAAAATAAATGTATGAAATGCATGCTAGTTAATTGATAAGATCAAATGTTAAATGGTGAGATAATATTCACAAAACCCCTCAAAAAAATTTTAAGTCTTTTATTGATTCCCAATGTTAACCCTCGTTAAAGTCTAGATCGATAAAATGTAAGTTCTACTAAAACGAGGTACTTGTATCTATCTTGGCCAAACGCGAAGAATAAGCAAGTGATATTCGTTGGTTGTAACATTGGTTAAAGACTTAACTAGGTTACTCTAATAGGATTAGAAACCTAAAGGTTAGTTATTTGGATAATCATAGGATGGTTATGAACAAGAGTTGTTCACCAAATGGAGGAGTTATATGAGATGTAAATTAGCAAGTGTTGCTTACCTAGATAGACCATAATCTTAAGAGAAAAGCAAAGCTGACTTAAGAGAATGTGAAATTTGGATCATTGCACACTAGAAAAACCTTATAGAAAGTTTTTTCAACATTAATATTTGAGGGTTATTAATTTTAATAAAAATAGTGGGAGGATCAAGTCCATTTATAAGCAAACATGGTAAACGTACTCAAAATTTAAATTTTATTGTTGTAGACTTATTATACAAATTTGTTATCATTTCGATCGGTCCTTGAGAAGGACAAGTTTAATGGCATAAACTACCTTGACTGGTCACTGGAAGGAAAATGTTTCCATTTGTAATAAGACATGTCATTGTAAAATGAACTACCCCATTTATCTTGAAAAAGTTAAGAAGGCAAATGAAAACGGAGCATCTGCCTCGAATAGTTATGTTATTGATATTAATTTATCAACACCTACTTCTTGGATATTGGATACCAGTTGTGGTTCTCATATTTTTACATTTGTATAAGAAATACAAAAGAGTAGAAATTTGAGAAAAGAGAAGGTGGACCTACAGGTTGGTAATGGAGCAAGAGTTGTTGCATTAGTTATAGGAACATATACTTTATCGTTGCCTAGTGGACTTAATTTATGTTTAGAGAATTATTATTTTGTGTCTAGTTTGAGTAAAAACATCATTTCGATTTCTTGTTTAGACATGTTTGGTTTTGAGATAATTATTAAGAATAATTGTTGTTCTTTTATCTCGATAATGTTTTCTATGGTGTGACACAATTAATAAATGGCCTCTATATTTTGGATCAAGAGAATTCCATTTACAACATAAATACAAAAAGATCAAAACAAATGACTCTAATCAAACTCATCTTTGGCATTGTCACTTGGGTCACATAAGTGAAAAACGCATTTCAAATCTTCACAAAGATTGATTTTTGGATTCATTTGTTTTTGAACAACTTGATGTATGCGAACCTTGCTTATTGGGAAAGATGACCAAAACTCCTTCTAATGGTAAAAGTGAGCGAGCAAGTGATTTATTGGGATTAATACATAATGATGTATGTGGACCAATGAATACACAAGCCAGAAGAAGGTTTTCAATACTTCATTACTTTCACAGTTGACTTCAGTAGATATGGGTGCATTTACCTAATGCATCATAAATCTGAAGCCCTTGAAAAGTTCAAGGAATTTAAAAATGAAGTACAAAACCAACTAGGAAAAAACATTAAGGCTATTCAATCAGATCGAGGAGGAGAATACTTAAGCCTAGAGTTTAGTGACCTTCTTAAGGAATGTGGGATTGTATCACACCTCCTGGTACTCCACAATGGAATAGAGTTTCCAAAAAGAATAAATCGAACACTTTTAGGCATGGTTCGATCAATGATGAGTCACGCTGATCTTCCAGTTTCTTTTTGGGGACATGCGCTAAAAAATAACTACTTTCACACAAAATGGTGTTCCATCTAAATCAGTTCAAAAGACACCATATGAGATATAGACTGGGAAACGTCATAGTATGTCTTTTATGAAAATTTGGAGATGTGAAGCTTATGTTAAACATAATATGTCTACAAAGCTCAAACCAAATCTCATAATGTAATTTTGTGGGTTATCCTAAAGAAACTAAAGGATATTATTTCTTCAATCCTACCAAGAAAAAAGGGTTTGTTGCTCAAACATGAATCTTACTAGAAAGATAATTTGTTTTCCGGAAAGGAAGTGAGAGAAATATTAAACTCAATGAAATTCAAGATGAACCACATATCATTGAACAAGAGATTGAACAACAACAAGTTCCACAAGTTGTTGAGGAACACTCAACAGTTTTGGAAACAGAAACACTGCGAAGATCTTTGAGAGATTGCAATACGCCTGAGAAATATGGCTTTCTTGTCACATTGCATGGTGATGTTGTAACATCCCAAAACTGGGCCTAGTCGAAATTCGATTCCAGTGACTGGAAATTTCACATCAGAAAGTCAAAATTAGAGAGTTGTCATTTCATCAAATAGCATATATTAGTTTAATGAACCCTAATTAAGCATTGATGTTGTTTAAGGACCCCATTGTAAGCTTGAAACATGTTTTACTGACTACATTGAGAAAATTGAAAGTTAGGAGGGCAAAAGTATAAGAATAAAGAGTTGAGGGACTAATCTTGCGATTAGCCCCTCCTCAAGCCTAATCACCATATACGTGGGAAAATAATAGGAAAAGGGAAGGAGCTTACCCGGTTAATTTGAAAAGCCACTATCTTCATCATCTTCTTTCTTTAGCTTGAACAACCAAGCACCTTCATTGAAGGATAGATCAACCTTTGTTTTCCTTAAGTTTATCCATTCTAAACTGTAGTTATCGATTGGCTCAAGAAAACCAAGGTGAAGAATCACCAATTCGTCCAAATTCCACCAAGTTCAAGAACAAGGGAGTTGTCATCCGGGAGCCTTGAAAGCCTCGAAATCATCGGTGAGTGTAGTCGGAGTCAAGGGGATTGGCTAAGTGCCTCATAAATTCATTGATGTCAGTTTATTGTATTATCATCATTGGCCAAGGTATGCTTGCATTAAGACCTCACTAAAGGCATCATCGGTAAGCTTATTATGTTGCCAAGTCGATCATTGAGTCGTCATGTGATCATTGATATCATGAAAATTGGATTAAGTCATATTGAACATGCCACGGGATCATTGTCATTGCTATTGAATTGTCATTGTTATTGCTATTATTATTGATATTGACAAGTATTAATATTTATAAGTATCGAATCCTTGGATACAAATGGACATGGGATACAATTGGCATGCCATAGAATTCATGAGCTTAGTGGTAAGGATTGGACTATGGTCCTTGAGCTAAGGCTCTTATTGGAAATGTTGGCGGGATGTGATTGTATTGGTCTTATTGGCGATGTTGGCGGATATTGACCATTCATTGTAGGCGATGTTGGTTGGGAATTCGCGTATCCATATTACATGTCGATCTAAGGAAAAATAAGTGAATAAGTATTGTAAGTATTGTTAAAATGTGATTTAAGATGCATTTACACTAATACGCATTCCATTGCTTTCACAGATGTTCATTTTATTGTCTACGACTACCTCACTAGGCTAAGTAAGCCTAATTCATCTCATTTCCATGCATTTCAGGTTAAAGCATAGTTGGATCGAGGATCGGACCAAGGAGAATTTTTGAAGCAAGTCACATTCCCTATATGTAATGTTAATCTAGCCCTTGAGCTCCTAGGATGGTGGCAAAGTAGTTAAACTAGTCACATATGTCCCTTTTGGTGTGTATAAGTCATGCTTGCAATGTAATAATGCTTAAGCCCTAAATGTCTTTTTAGAATCGCTTAAGAATGGCTAAAAATGCACAAGTGGTACTAAAAGGTAAAATCCTAGTAAATGGATTCATTTGGTCATGAAATTTGGCATGCTAGTAGATTTTAATGTTTATAAGTTGCTGGAAAAAATTCATTGCATTTGGACATCGTTCAACAGGTTAAACTAATAATAAACCAGAAGAAATCTGCCATTCAATGCAGGGCGTACCAATACAGGTCCAGCTATATCAATACGGCCTTGCATATTTGGCCTGTGAAAGCATGAGTTAGCCATAGCGTATCGATATAGGTTTTGGCAACAGGGTTGGGGTATTTAAATGTATCGATACGGTCTTGGGGTGTATCAAAACATGTCATGGTCAAAGTCAACATTAGTCAACCTGTATCGATACAGGTCAAGCTATACCGATACGAGTTCTTGAATTGCTGGGAATTGGGTTCTCACCCTTGCATGTGATACCAATACAGTTCTCGACCGTATCGATATGTGTTTGGAGAGTTTCATTTGGATTTCAATTCATGTACACCCGTATCGATACGGCACCAAGGTGTTTCGTTACGGTGATAGTTAATTCTGTTAAAAGTCATTAAACATAGTTTGAATAGTTTACAAAATGGTCATTGAATATTGTATAGTCTAACTGAATGGGTAAATGATATCGGAATGACATAAGAATTTACAAGCTTATCGTTAATGTATTGAATTTCATTATTGGATAGTAAATTATAAGAAAGGACATCTAAATTATCAAACTTACAATTTAGTCCCTAAAACTTATTAAAGTTTGGATTGGTCCTAATTGATGAATTATTGGTTCACATTAGACAAATCGAGATAAAGCCTATAGTGGGTAATGTTTGAAAAGTATAATATCAATTGAATAACGAGCATTATTGAAATCTTATCGCAACGATCATTATTTTGTTCACCGGTAGCATTTTCCAATCCGGTTCCCGACCAGGCCGGGTGGGGGATGTTACAAATGTTCTCTTCATGGATCAAGATGAGCCTAGGACTTATCAAGAATCGGTGACGGGCCCAGACTTTGAGAAATGGCTAGAGGCCATGAAATTCAATATGGATTCCATATAAAAAAAACCAAGTTTAGACCTTGGTTGACCCACCTCTAGGGATTAAGCCCATAAGGTGCAAATGGGTTTTCAAAAAGAAACCGACATGGATGGTAATTTATAAATATAAAAAGTGCGATTAATCGCTAAAGGTTTTGGTCAAATTCATGGTATAGGTTATGATGAAACCTTTTCACCTGTTGTTATGTTTAAATCCATCCGGATCTTACTTGCGATAGCTGCATTTTATGATTATGAGATAAGGCAAATGGATGTTAAATCCGCTGTCCTTAATGCAAAACTAGATGAGGATGTGTACATGACACAATCTGAAGGTTTTTTCAATCCAAAAGATGCCAAAAAATATGCAAGCTACAAAAGTCCATTTATGGATTGAAACAAGCTTCTCAAAGTTGGAATCTTCATTTTAACGATGCAATCAAAGAGTTTGATTTTATCAAAAATAAAGATGAGTCATGCGTTTTCAAGAAAATTAGTGGGAACATTGTCATATTCTTGGTACTGTATGTGGAAAAATATTAGGAAAATGTATGAAAACTTGGTTAGGAAAAATGTTTTTCCATGAAAGATTTGGATGAGGCAACATACATATTAGGATTCAAGATCTATAGGGATAGATCGAGACGACTACTAGGACTGAGTCAAAATACATACATAGAAGAAGTACTGAAAAGATTCAGTATGAAAGAATCTAAAAGGGGGTTCTTACTTATAAGACATGAAATTTCACTCTCAAAGGAAATGTATCCTTCAACACCTCAAGAAAGAGAGCCAATGAGTAAGATTCCATATGCTTCAGCAATTGGATCTATCATGTATGCCATGCGATGTACTCGTCCAAATGTATCATACGCTTTAAGTATGACAAGTCGATACTAGGTAGATCTCGATGAAAGTCATTGGGTCTCAATTAAAAACATCCTTAAATACTTAAGAACTAAGGATACACTCCTTATATAAAGAGGTGAGGAAGAGCTAAGTATAAAGGTTATACTGATGTCAGCTTTCAAACCGATAAGGATGATTCACGACCGCAATCGGGTTTTGTATTCTACCTTAATGGAGGCGTTGTGAGCTGTAAAGGTTCAAAGCAAGATACAATAGCTAATTCTACAACAAAAGCCGAGTATATTGTAGCATGCGATACTGCAGAAGAGGGTGTTAAGATCAAGAAGTTCATATCTGAACTAGGGTTTGTGCCAAGCATTTTGAATGCTATAGATCTACGTTGTGATAATAGCAGAGTCATCGCACGAGCAAAAGAACCCAGATCTCACCAACAATCTAAACACATACTTAGGCGTTACCATCTCATTCGAGAAATTATAGATCAAAGAGATGTGGAAATATGTACAGTACTAACAGATGATAACATTGTCGATCCACTGACAAAGCCTCTGACGCAGTAGAAGATGATAACAAAGTCACTTGGTATTAGATACATGAGTGATTGGTCTTAGTGCTAGTGGGAGATTGTTACAGTATGCCCAAAGACCAATCATAAGATGATTGTAAATTACATTTGTTTTTACCTTATTCATTCATAAAGAGGCATTGCCATTATTATTTTTAGTTACAATTCTGCGTGCATAAATAAATTGAATTATAATAAAGTTCTTAGAATAATATGATTATTCTTAAATGTTCTTAGTCGAGTATTATTGTGGGAATGGACAACAATAATGCATTAAGACTAATATGTAGTTGATTGATGACAAAGTGTTGTCATTGACATAAAGATGTCAAAATCAATATATAAGTATGTGTTAGGGAACGGCATACTGGACTGGCCCGCTATAGGCATGTTTCTTGGATTATTATACGATAGTCACAACATTGTTCATAGTGATAATTACATGTATGATCCTCATACTTGAGATCATCATTATTTCAACATCGTAAGTGACATATTTTGATACAGTCAAACGTGTGACGTAACTGACTACTCTATAAAGATTGATATTGAATATATCACAATCTATGTAGTGGGATATGGTTGATTAAGATAGGATTTGTCCCTCCGACATAATAGGAGTAATATCAAAGGCCATTTGATTGAGTGAGACTAGAAATGCATGGACAAGCTCGAATAAGTTGATATGAGATATCATAGTTATTCGTTTATAATAGTCAACTCAAGATATCAAGAAATATTAGATGGACTATACAAGTGTAACTGTTCCATGACTTGTGTCCAATCTAGATATAAAGGACAAAAGGATGTAATGCATGAAAAATAGTTAATCAAGAAAAAAGTTATGTGGAATCATGATTTCTTGTAACTTAGGTGACAATGACATATTGCTAGATGTCACTCATTGTTTGTAATATTAGAAATGTTCTAATATTTACTACTAACATTACATGAACCTAGAGGGCCGCACCTACGGTTGAAATGAGCATACATTAAACGAATTATATATGTACAAATTTGTTGTACACGAATTTAGTTAAATTAATATATATATATAATTTAACTATTGAATAAATATTAAAAGAAAATAATTATTGTAATTATGACTCATTTAATATATATAAATAATATAATTCGATTTAAATTAATATATATATATATATTGAAATCCTAATTAAAGTTGAACTGGGATTATATATATTAATATATATATTAAAATCCTAATTGTTGAATTGAGATTATATATATTAATATATATTGAAATCTTAATTACGTTAAATTGGGATTATATATATTTAATATATATATATATATATTGAAATCCTAATTAAGTTGAATTGGGATTATATATATTTAATATATATATTAAAATCCTAATTAAGTTGAATTTGGATTATATATATTTAATATATATATTTTGAAATCCTAATTTAAATTAGGATTATATATATTAATATATATATATATATATATATATTGAAATCCTAATTTGAGTTGAATTAGGATTTCAAATGCTATATAAAGGCATGAGAGATCTAGCAATCATTAATGCTTTTGGAAAAACCCTCTAAATAGTTTAGAGAGTTTTATATGCTCGTTTCAATTGGGTGAACTACGTAGAGGTCGGAGCGTTATCGTTGCAGCTTAGGAATCAACATCGTGAAATCGTGATTGGATATCTATCTCCTCCAAATTATGAATTCCAGATTTTAAATAGGCAATTCTTCACCCTTATTCATCCTGATTTGTTCCTCGTACATGGATCTCTGGTGGTAATCGCCGGATAATTTTTTCGCTGCGCCATGAGGTGTATTGGCTTAACCCAACAATAAACCAAAGGACATGATGCCAATTCAAATGCAGAGTTATGAAACCTATGCTCGCTGTTACAACATAGAGGAAGAGGCAAATGGAAATCCATGGCACTTTGATATTTTGACGTACATCAAATTTCAGACTTATCCCAATAAGGCAAATGACAATGATAAGAGAACTATTAGAAGGATGGCTACAGGATACGTACTTGATGGTTAAGTCCTGTATAAAAGAGGCAAAGATCAGATATTGCTAAGATATGTCAATTCTCGAGAAGCTAGAAATATTTTGGTAGAAGTGCATGATGAAATATGTGGAACACATACGAATGACTTCTCGATGGCTCAGAAGATTATGAGATATGGTTATTACTGGTCAACTATGGAAGGAGAATGTATTGAGTATGACAAGAAATGTCACAAATGTCAGATATATGCTGACAAGATTAATTCCCCGCCGGTAACTCTTCATACAATGAATTCACCATGGCCCTTTACTGTTTGGGGCATGGATGTTATTAGTCAGATTCATCCCAAAGCTTCTAATGGACACCACATCATCCTTGTGGTCATTGACTACTTCACCAAATGGGTGGAAGCAGCTTCATATGTCAATATTACAAGATCAACGATCTATAAGTTCTTGAAGAAGGAGATTATCTATCGGTGTGGATTGCCAAAAAGAATTATCACTGATAATGCCATAAATTTCAACAATAAAGTAATAGCAGAAGCGTGTGAGCAGTTTAAAATTATGCACCACAGTTCTGTGACTTACTGCCCTAAGATGAATGTGGCAGTGGGGGCAACCAACAAGAATATCAGAACATCATATCCAAAACGATAGAGACTTACAAAGATTGGCATGAGAAATTTCCCTTTGCCTTGTTTGCATACTGGACTTCAGTGCGAACTTCGACCGGGGCAACCCCATACTATTTGGTCTATGGGACAGAAGCTATACTTCAAATTGAAGTTGAAATTATGTCTCTCCGAATTTTTTCTGAAGTAAAGCTGGATGAAGCAGAGTGGGTACAAACCCAATTTGACCTGTTGAATCTTATCAAGGAAAAAAGGTTAAAGGCATATCAGATGTACCAGAAAAGAATAATGCAAGCTTATAATAAGAAATTTTGGCCCAGAGAATTCTGAGAGGAAGATCTTGTGCTGAAAAAGATCTTGCAAATAAACCAAGATTCTCGTGGGAAATGGATGCCTAACTAGGAGGGGCCTTATGTTCTAAAAAAGGCTTTCTCTGGAGGAGCATTGATTTTAGCTGAGATGGACAGTAAAGAGTTACACAAACCAGTGAACTCTGATTCAATTAAAAAATATTACATTTGAATAATAAAAAAGAGATTGAAAAAAGAAAAAGAAAAAACAGAGTGAAAATCCAAAAAGGGCGCTTCACAAAATAAAAATATATGTGGTGAAAACCTAAAAGGGTGCCATTGATATGAAAAAAAGAAAAGGGGGTTCAATATGAAAACTCGCAAAGAACGTCTTGAAACCAAAGGATGGTCATGGTTGAAAACCCACAAAGGGCGGCTCAGATGCACTGAGATTGGGCATCTGACAATTAAAACCTCACGGAAAACCAGTATCTTGGGAGAGATTTCACATCTATAAACATCTCGACAACATTAAAGTCTGCTAGACAAAGGCTCAAGCTCATAACTATATTCGGTCAATGGGGTTGCTGAATCCTTCATGCTATGGATGCCCGGGGATTTGACCTTTTTCTTGATTTTGCTGTTTCAATTTGCCATGACTTTTTCAAACTCCATTGTACTTTGCTTATAAGACTCAATAAAATTCATGAATTCTCTTCTGAGCCTTCTTTCATTTCTAAAGCATCATGTAAATGACTAGTATAATGTATTAAAAATAGATAATTTCTTGGTATTACTATATTTTGGAAGGTGCGAGTGAACTTTAGCAGTCAAAGTTATTGAAGAGAAGTGTATAAAGTGACGGTTGAGGTGAATGTTGTGCCAGTAGAAACAAAGAAATGAAAGAAATAGTAAAATGATTAAGACGATCAGTACCTAAACAAGTTAGAAGGACAGACAGAGAAAAGAATACAAAGGGAAATATTATGAGGGGTGAAAATCTGATAGGGCACCTTAAAAAAGAAAAAGAAAAAGAAAAAATAAGAAAAAGAAAAAGAAAAAAGAAAAAGAAGAAAGAAAAATCGAGGTGAGAACCTAAAAGGGCGCCTTGAGAAAAAAAGAAAAAGAAAAACCAAAGTGAAAACCTAAAAGGGCGCTTTGAGAAAAGCAATCTAGAGTGAAACCCCGAAAGTATGCTTTAGAGCAAAAAACCAGAAACGCAGAAAGGTTGTTTCTAAGGATAATCCCAAATTTGAGATGAAGCATCAATGCAGACCGAGAATTAGTGAAGAAGCATAGCAAAGAAAAACCAGATTGGTCTCCTAGAAAGCGACAGCTATTTGTTTGATCACAATGTGCCTTAGTTCATGCATCATACACAGAAAACTAGATTAATATTGACCCTCATTCAAGCATTTTAATCTGTTTTTTCATGAATTTAGCAAAGAACACAGAGCTCCTGATGAGAAGAGTTCGCCATAGAGCTCCTGATGAGAAGAGTTTACTTTAGAGTTTCCAATGAGAAGAGTTCACCACAGAGCTCCTAATGAGAAGAACTCGCCCAACAAAGAATACATAGTTCCTAATGAGAAGAACTCATCCAGCAAATAATGAAGAGTTCTTAATGAGAAGAGGTCGCCTTTTGAAGATTAAGAAAGTTCTAAATGAGAATAGCTTGCTTATTTAATGACTTTACAGAGTGGCAGATCTATGTTTTTCAGAAGAACGAGGAGTTCCTAATGAGAAGATCTCGCTTGATCGATAACTTTCTCGAGAGGTAGACCAACATGACCAAGAGGAATGAACGAGTTCCTAGGAGAAGAATTAATTCAGACTTTGTGATTAGCCTTGACGGGAGGTTTGGAAAGTTCCTAATGAGAAGAATTTGTTCAAGCTTTCTGGAGAAGAAGAAAAGTGATGATTTAGGTCAAATTCGTGCATTCTCAGTCTTTGTCCTATTCCTGTTCCACAACAATGAGCAAAGCAGGGTAGCTGTAATACCTGATTTTTACCCGGGTTACCCTATATATATATTCTGAATAATAATGCAAATAATAGATACATATTAAATAAATAAATTAGTCAAAATAAATAATAAATTCATCTTTGAATGTCCATATAATGTTCATTATACAAGTATAAACCCAATATATATAAAACCCAAACTATAATTACAAAGGCCTATTTATTACCACATTTCCCGCCCAAATCTATTTATTTTGGGGTATATAAGTCTACAAAAACACGAAAACGCATCAAAATTCCTTTTCTCGTCCAAATTATAATCATAAAGGATACGTGGCAACTTCGGATTGGCTTAGAAGGGTTAGACGCAGATAATGATTTTGTTGAAGATAGTTGGCTATTGACGTCAACGATGATGTCACGGCGTGCCTACCTATATAAAGGAAGAAAGAGAAATCATTTAATAATCATGAGATAATAATTGCAGCAATTAAAAAATAATTAAGTGAAGAGAGAGAGAGGAAGCTGGGGAGCATTATCTGGAAGTTGAAGAGGCCACCAAAAAAACCAGGGGACGTTAGAGAAGACAAACAGAGCAACTGTTTGGTTTTGGGTAGATCTCGGCCCTAGGACGGGGAAGAATAATGGATTCAGTCGAATTCAGGCTTAGTTTAGGGTTTAGGTTTGAAAATTGGGAATTTTGGATTTTTTAGGGTTTAAGATACAGCAGGGACCGGAGATCACTCTAGGACAGCCGACAATTTCCTGCGGCAGCTGGGATTCAAATCCCGATGGCTGGCGAATATCAAAGCGTGGTCAGAGTACAATGCTTGAGGATCAAAGGGAGGAGCGTATGACGGTTAATAGCTGGTGTTCATCGAGTTTACCGTGTTCTTGAAGTACAAAAAAAGGTTTAGGGTTTACCGTTTGGGGTCAAAGTAGTCGCCGCCCTTTTTGCCTTGGTCATTTCATCTTCTTTGGTCTGGGATCTAAAATCTTTTCAAAAAAAGGAAGGTTTTCAAGGGTTTTTGGTTTCGGTTTTTGTGAATCCGAGAGGTAAATGAGGGTTTTCTTTAAAATCAGAGCTCGGATCCGAGTTTAGAAGGAAAAGATGAGTCATTTGACGGTAGCTTTTGGTTCGACGGTTATCCTACTGGCTTCGTGAAACTGAGAGAAAGAGAGGGGAAGTTTTTTTAAGCTCATATTAGAAATGATTTTTTTGTTATTTTCTTGCTTTTATACCCGGTTCGGAATTTGGTTTAATTGCATTTTTAAGGACCTCTGTCCTCAGTAAATATGTTCCGCACCCCCCACTTCACTTCATTATTCATTTTAGTCCCCGCTCCATCGTTACATCTTATGTATAGTGTATATATTATGGTTATATATATATGTGCTATTATATAGTATGATACATATAATGTATATTACAATTATATGTATATTTATATTTTATAGAATGTACTATACATATATTTCTATCTTACCTATGTACAAATTATTATTATCTATGTATTATATAGTATTTATATTACGTATATTACATACATATATTCATATCATAGTATTTCCTTATTACATATATATATGTTTTATTTATTTATATATTATGTTACTTAATGTTATCTTATTATATTGTATATATATGTGTATTATTTTATTTCACATTCTTGTTCGAGTCGGCCTTACGATGACCCGCAACGGGGTATGATCCGTATTATTATGGCTCGTTTAGTGTAGTCAACTAACCCCTAACATTTAATTTTCACTTTTAATTCTCGCACTTTATTTTCCCGCCTTTAATTTCTCGCATTTATTTTATGCGTTTCTTTTGTTCGATCTGGCCATTTTCCAAATTTTTCTTTATGATATGTTTTTTTGCTTTGTTTTGTTACTTCTTTATTTTTGTGATGTACATCATATTTGTCATTCATTGAACATTTTAATCTCATTATTTATCGTGTTAATTAATCTTAAGTTATGAAAAAGAGGTATCCATTAATTCTGATATTTGTGTCGTAACAGTCCTGGCTCAATGAATGTTGACCGAATATTTGAATTAATTCTTACCGTCTGAAAGTAAATATCAATTAAAAATTGACAAATCACAACATCCTACGTAAATGCTTGCATCATCCATAAAGGTGATGTACGAGATTCGAACCATAAATTAACACGACAGTCAGGCTTATATGATGTCGGTTTAATCTATGGTCCGATGTATCATCAACCTTATTTATTAAATGTCCAATTAATTTGAATTGCCTAATTTGATAAAGCCCGTGTAATTAAGGTTAATTTTTAATTAAGTACGCTAATTTAAATTCAATTCAAATTTCAATTAAATTTCATCAATTCAAAAGCAACACATATTTTGGTACCGATTTCCGGGCATAGTGGGGGTGCTAATCCTTCCCCACACGTAACCAACTACCGAACCCTTTCAAAAATGAATCTCTGGTTTTCTATGGTATTCGGCCTACCTTATCCAAGTGGCCGGTGGTGACTCCAAATTTTCATATTTTTCAAAAGAATAAGAATCTTCAAAAAGAAATCTCTTTTTCAAAGAATGATCTAGGGATAACCCGTAGCACTGAACTTTATATTTCAAAAAGGTCGCTACAGCTTGGCGACTCTGTTGGGGACAAATTTTATTTTTAAAACAAAAAGAGATGTAAGCCAAGAAAATATTTGTTGCTTTTAAATGATGGAAATTATTGAGAATTTTATTTTATTTTAACGAGGTCGATTCTTTCTTGAAAATATGACTAAGATTGCATGGGCTTTGATAACCAGTGGTCTTCAAATTAAGTTTTCATTTAATTTTTAAGGAATCACCGACATGTGTTGCACCATGTACATCAAGCTCTATACCCGAGCTCCTTCGCTTAAGTGGGAGTGAAACGCCACATACCCACGTGAGTAGCCCTCCACGGGTTGGTAACTCACTTCCAGAATCCAAGCCTTTTGACATGTGAGTAGCCTTCCACGTCATTAGGCCATGCTTTCCCTCGAACCGAAACCAATTCGCAAGCTTGTAATAGGAAAGAATTGGGGTTCTTGTTGCCTTAGTAGGTAATAAGATAGGTTCGGGTACCCTTTTTAGATCCAAACCCATGTGTGAGAATCTAAGAAGCCCACCCCATTAGAGCCATGCAGATAACCATAGCGAACTAGAATCCATGCTATTAGGAATCTGTTTTGGTTTGTTTGTTTATATTCGTCATTCATTATATTTGTTGCTAACCCTTTTTTGTCTTGTCTTGTTTTGTTTATTTGTTTTTCATATTCATGGAATTTTTATAATGAAGTGTTGATTCAAGAACAGTCCAAAGTTGAAAGCTTTCATAATGGGAGAAAGAGTCCATGATAATGAGTTAAAGAATCCCAAGGTTCAAGTTTGATCAAGAAAATGAGAAAATGCTAACTTAGATTTTCAGTTGCGCCCTACGAAATAGTTTTCTCTTTCCTCCTTGTAATGGGACTTGATTTTCGTTATAGAAAGTTGTTTAATGAGAATGTTCGACGATCAACACTCATTCGCATTCATCCTTTCATGGTAGCATTATCAGATTTTCGTTTCATGACCTTTTTTACAATATTGTTCAAATCTTCAATAATGTTTTCTAGTTTATTCAATTGAATCAACATCTTTGTATTTAGACATTAATTTTGCATCATTTGTTATGCATTTACATGCATTTATTTTGGAGACGTTGAGACTAATTTTGGAGATGCCCCGTGAAAGAGAGTGATTTTGGATCAAATTAGAGTTCAAACAATTCAGCACCCCTACGAAACTCGATGCAAAACTAAGATGGCGAACGAAGAAAGGTTAGACCGAATTGAGCAAACCTAAAAGGACATGCAAGTAGATTTGGTTCGAAAAATGGAAGAACAATTAACCAAGGCCCGACAAGACATGGTGGAACAATTCAAGAAATCTCAACAAGAGGCCTTAGGACAAATGGCCCAAATGTTCAGATTTAAGCTTCCCGAACAAGGAGAAATTTCTGTTGATAATCCCACGGCAATGTCCGAAATTCCTACATACCTGACAGGTTTTACCCCTCTTCATGCTAGGGAGCAACCGGATCCTCAAGTAATGCTTTCTCGAGGAAAAGCACAACACCATCAAGCCGACGCCTCATCTCCTATTAATTTACCCTCCGTATCAGAAGTCAAGCCTGGTGGCAATGAAGCCGAAAACTTCACCTTATAGGCCATGCGACTACCAATTTCGCCGACCTTGTGCTATTTGGTGATCTCATTGAAAATGCCGTCAAGACTGGAAAAATTGACAGTGGAGGAAGTCTAAATGCATCCCATAAGAAGACAAATGGAAGGAAAGACCATGAAGTGAACTCTTCGGGGGTTTACAATATCGGTTCTTCGAATCTTGTCACTGTTGTGCAACCTAAGGCTATACCAAGTGCCCAAGGTCCTTCGAACCAAAACTCCAGCCAAAGAAAAAACACCGAGAATATAGAGTTTACCACGTTACCAATCTTGTACGATGAATTGTACAAGAAGTTGTTCGATTCACATGTAGTGACACCCTTTTATCAAGCACGGGTGCAGCCTCTCTTCCAGAAGTGGTATGATCCTAGTGCAAAATGCGAGTACCATGATGATCAAGTGGGGCAGTCAATCAAGACTTGTTTCAGCTTCAAGAGGGTTGTGGAAAAACTGATCAAGCTCGGGGTCATCAGTTTTGACAAATCCAGTAGGCCGGACACAACCACTAACCCCCTACCAAATCATACAGGTGGAGTGAATGCAATCTCTGATGAGAGCAGCCGAATAACTAGGTCCAAGTTGTCAGAAATTAAGTCTCTCTCAATTGGGTTTAGAAGAATCTTTTCGATGTGGGTCTGATTGGTCAAGGAATGATGATGCTCGAAGGGCATAGCGGTCTGTATTGTGAGTTTCATGCCCAAGGGGTACACTATTCAAGACTGTTACCAGTTTAAGGATATTGTTCAAGGCCTAATAGATAGTAAAGAAGTGGAATTCTTTGAATAATGAACTCGCTCTCACCCCTTAGTCTAGAAGTCAAGCCAAAACTTCAGTAGGTCCCATCTTGCTTTTAATTTCCTCCAAAGTGATGCACGTGAATCAAACCCACTGGCCTAAGCCTGAAGGCGGTGTCGATCTTTTGTTAGGGCCTAAGACTACATCGTTTAATTTTCAATGAAATGATGCATTTTTTTCTTAAACTCTCTCTTCATTATGTAAATATATCTTTCTATTGAGTCCCCATGTATCAATTGCATTAGGGACATTGACTTTGACCTGAAGGTTAAACCCAAGAAGCCTGTGTCTAATTGAAATCCTAAGTTGCGGAGATTATGAATGTGTGACTCGCATTTCACATCAAACAACAATAAATTGATGTAATTTAACTTTTAAAGCCTGGTAATGGGCATTTTCAAAACAAAATAAATTGTTTTAACTTTTAAGGTCTGGTAATAGGCGGCTTTCAAAAAGCACTTCGAAGCCTGGTAATAGGCATTTTCTTTCAAAAATTAATCGAAAAGCACTCCAATGTTCAAAACCTGGTAATAGGAATTTTTCAGATAAGAGTGTGGAACTTTTGGGGTACTCCGCTGAAGCCCATTCTAATCAAAACTCTTCACTTCATGAGTGATGGTAATATTTTCAAAATCATGACAATGCCGAGTAACTCGGGAATTTGTTGTTTGCTCCATCATTTATTTCAAGCCAAAGGAATATGATGAATTGAATTCCCCGAACAAAAATAAGACATAAATAAATATGGCAAAGGCAATGTAGTTAAACACCGAAAGAGCTTAAAAATGCACTTCACATCTTCAAACATCAATTCAACTCTCGAGGTCTCCTAGACACATGACTTGCTTGGGGTAATCCCCAATAAGCCATTTTCAGTATTGTTCATGCACTTGATATTCGGGGTATTCAATCTAGCTTGATACATCCACAATCTGAAACGTAAAACCCAATTTTTAAATAAGCATCTTGCATTGAAATTAGAACATGTAACCCTAGATTTGAAACAACAGAGTTTTTCTGCATTACTCAAAAAGGAGATCAAAAGTATAGGAACCTACGGAAAATGGGCTCTCAGATAGTTGCTTTCGCTAAAGAAAGCATTCACAAGTTTACCTTCGCCTAGAAATATAATATTTCAGGAGAAGATGGTCAAACTCACAAGAGGTTAGGGCATCAACGATAATAGCTCATCCAGTCTACAAGACGAAAGTGGGACAAAAGACAAGATCGAGTCACCAATATGGCCAGAAAGTCACGGGACATCCCCTTTAAAGTCAACGTCACCGTCATTGCATTGCATACCATTCATACTAACATAATTCCACTCATCATGCATTCACATCAAACATCAAGTTAGATGCATTCATGTTAAACGCATCTGCTTCATTCATACATGAAATAAACAGGTTCAAGCCTTGATCATGAAAGTCAATAACAAATTGGCAAGCCATTGACCACGAAGAAAAGCCAGATCAACAAGGAAGATTGAAACCTCAAAGAGGGAAGATAACAACACCAAATAGGAAATGGCGAACCTTCAAATCAAAGGAAGCCAAGCCTAAACTTAAAACTCCAAGTGAACAAACACTAACGGCATCAAATCCAAGTGTTCAAAAGTACTATTTTTATTACCCTTTTTACTCATATTATTGTTAGACTTAAGCTCATATTAGTTGCATAATTAGTCATTCATGCATTAATTCATGTTTCTTTCCACCGTTGAGCTTGATTACATAACTTGGTGATTTTTGTGGAAAAAGATGCTGCTTTGGTGTGCTTTTGTGTGTGTGCAGAGTCACTTGCATAAACTAGGCTAGAACCAGTTGTCAGGGCAATGCATGAAGGAGATGTCGAGCTAGTTGCCAAGGCAATGCATGAAGGATATCCCGAGCCAGTTGCCAGGGCAATTGTCGACAAAGAATAAGGTGATATGGTAGTTGAAATTGATGACTAGACAAGCCCAAGATGACGTGGAGCAAAGCTAAATCCCAAAGGAATTTGATTTCCATGAAGAGATTAAAGAAGAATTAAATTCCAAGAAGATAGGAGAAGTTCTAGTAGGAATATAATTATAATAAAGAATTATATTCTTTAAAGATAATTTAATTCTAACTTAACTTCCTCCTCAAAGAAGGACTTTGACCTAGCCCTATAAATTAGAGGCCATATCGTCAACTTAGAAGAGAGCAAGGGGAGGGAAAATTTCAACAACTCCAAAGGGCAAGAAGGAAGAGATTTCGACAAGAGAGCAAGGGGGAGAGAGTTCGATTTCTTCTTCTTCTTCTTTGCTTCCATTAGATTCATGGTTTGGGGATTATTCTTTGTATATGTTTTGAACCCAACCATGAACTAACTTGATAGGTTGAGGTTATTGTGTTTTGTTGTTGTGAGAAACAATTAGATTTTGTTTAGGTAATAAGAGTTGGCACTTTCAATTCAAGGTTTACTCATTCTTGGTTCTTATTCTTGTTTGCGAGTGAATTGGGAGAGGATCTCGTAACTTCATCTATTTATCTAATATCGGGAGAGTTAGATTCAAGAAACGAATGAGTATGGTCTTTATTCAATCTATTGATGTGGAGATTAATCCAGCTTAGGAAAAGTTAAGGATTTCAACGGCTAAGAGGAGCGCAAAATTGGTTGTAGTTCACCCTTGATTCACGCAGGGATGTATTATCAAGGCATGCACAAGTAGCTAGAATTTTTACTTAGGGATAAGAAGAAACTATTGAAGAATGCTCTGCCGAACCTTGAAGTTGCTACCCAAACGCCCAAGTAGTTGCCCAGCTAGTCGCCCAGGCAACCATCGATTAGTTGCCAAGGCAACCCCGTTGTGCAAGTTGCCACGGCAACTGAGTTGCCCTTGCACTCTTTTACCAAGACGATCTAATCGGCTATCACACCTCAACTCACGGTAACCTGACCTATTTACTCTATTTTAATTTCATCTATTCTTTTAGTTTATTGCTCTTAGTTTTCTCGTTAATTAAAACCTCTATTATCAATTGTGTTTTTATTTTCACAGTGCAGTAACTTAAGCAAAGTGGCACAAACCAATCCCTGTGGAGACGATACTCGATACTCGTATCACTTTATTACTTGCGACGTGTATACTAGCACATTTGCGTAGCACTTATTACACGGGTTGCCGGGGATTGGCAATTGGTGTTAGTTGTTTTTGTTATTACATTTTTTTCTCTTAGTTTTACTAACTTTTCTTTTTGTTTGTTTTATAAAAAAAAATTAGGTGCGCTACAAGTTAAGGGACATCAACATGTCGGGAAATAAAAGCCGAGCTATTCTAGAGATGATGTTGGAAGATATGAATCAATCCAATCAAGAGTTTCTTGCACCCTTTGATGATTACCTATACCAACCGAGAAAAGCCCAAAGAACTTATACCGTGGAAAAATCTTGTGCTATGTGTGGAGAACATCATGTGTTTGAAAATTGCCCTCACATTTTCGGTGCATATAACTACATGGAAGACCATAGAGGGAACCGGCAGCAAAATTCTTCATGGTATGGCCAAAAAGCTCAATTTTTTTTACCATAACAATTTTGCCGCAGCAACAGATATGCCATGGCAATGTAGTCCTTTTCAAGAGCATTCCAATTCCTTGGAGGAAACGTTACTAGCTTCCTTGGCTAGACTTGACGGATCAATTGAAGAGATTCGAGAGCTATCAAAATCTATGGATACGAGGATAGCTCAGTGGGATGCAACCTTAGGGGATTCAGAAGATCAATTGGGGAGATCCACATATGTCATGGATAACATGCACCAACAATTCATTCCTAGGGATACTGACGTCCCAAGGCAAGAGGATAAGGAGCAATGCAAAGAAAGCTCTCTGATGTGTGTGGAACAACTAGAACCTCAAAGTCAAGAGAATGCCAATAAGAGAGACTGCCCAACACATGATGAGCTTGAACAACAAATTGCCTCGGCAATGATGGAGGAGCCTGAACAGAGCAATGCCGCGACAACACTCAGTGAACCTGAGAACAACAATACTACAGCAAATTCTGAGGAACCATATGCCCACAAGGTTACAACGTTGAAGTTGAAGCAGGAATCTGTAGATTGCTCTCATCTACAATTGCCACGGCAATTACACGACCACATGCAAGATCAACGAGATGATAATACTTTGCCAATAGAATATGAGCAGGTAATGGTTAAACCTTTCGAATTCTTTAAAAACTCACCTCGTCCATTGCAGGTATGTCTTGAGGAACCGAGGTTGGTAGATTTGAAGCCATCAAAATCTCTACTGATGGAGATATTTGAGAGGCCAAAAGAAAACGGTGTTTGGATTCGTAAAGCTTTTCAGAAAATTGGTTCTTCCCTTGACTTACAACAAATTTTGGCAACTGATTGCCACGGCAATTGGCTTGAGCAACAATTGCCATGACAACAAAGGCTACATCCAACCATGATAAAAGTCAACAAGAATGAGGTAATTGAATGGTTGAGAATGGATATAATTTTTCCTATTAATATATTTGTGCCTTCAGGAATAGTAGCAAGGTGGAGAGTATGCATGGACTACAAGCGAACAAAGAAGAAAGACACATCCACCATGGTAACGCAAAAGGGAGTAGTGGCAAGCACATTGGCCAAACTCTTTTTGGGCAATATTGTCACCCGATGGAGGGTGCGGATAGACTATAAAAAGTATCGAAAATGACCATCCTCAAGTTTTCTCAGATGTGCACTAACATTAGAAGATGCATGATGACACTCTTTTCAGACATGGTGGAAAACTTCCTTGAGATCTTCATGGATGATTTTTTTTTGGTAGTGACTTCAACAGTTGCCTCGACAATTTAGAGAATGTGTTGGCAAGATGTGAAGAAACCGATTTAGTCCTTAATTGGGAGAAGTGTCATCTTATGGTAGATGAAGGAATAGTGCTCGACCATAAGATTTCATCCAAGGGAATTGAAGTAGACAAAGCCAAGGTGGATGTGATCGAGAAGTTAACCCCACCAAGATAAAGTCATCCATTTTGATGATTCTTGCACCCCAAGCATTTGAAACCCTAAAGAAAAAGCTTGCATGCACCCATTGTGTGATGCAAGTGATTTCGCGGGAGGAGGACGCAGATTTAGAGATATGTGATGCATTCCCGGATGAACAACTTTTAGTTACCTCGGCAACCATGGATGTGCACGCCTCGGCAACCATGGATGCTCATGCCTCAGCAACCCTCGACGCCGCAGCAGCTCTTGACGCGCACGCCTCGGCAACCATGGGCGCGTATGCCTTGGCAACTCTAAACACACACGACTCGGCAATCTTGGGAGCAATCGCCACGGCAGCACATGCCTCGGCAATACCCTGGTACACGGATTTAGTTAATTTCCTTGTTTGTGGTATTTTACCTTATGGCCTTACTCACCAAGGGAAGAAGCGGTTCCGCCATGATGCTAAGCATTACTTTTGGGACGAGCCTCTTTTGTTTAAACAATGTGTAGATCAGGTTATACGCCGATGTGTCCCTTAAGATGAGCAATAGAATGTACTCCGACAATGCCATTCTTCACCCTATGGAGGACATTTTGACCAAACTCGTACCACGGCCAAAGTTTTTCAATCTGGTTTGTATTGGCCAACACTGTACAAAGATGCCCAAGAGTTTTACAAGCAATCTGATCATTTCCAGAGGACGGGCAATATCACCTACAAACCAATGGGCAATCAAGACCGTGAATATGGATTAGGAAAGTGCCGGACAAAAGCGTTTGTTGTACCTCAACGAGATAGAAGAATTTCGTGCACTCGCCTATAACAATGCACAAATCTACAAAGAGAAAACAAAGCAATGGCACGACAAGAAACTATTGCCGCGACAATTCATGCCAGGGCAACTAGTTCTCTTATTCAATTCCCGACTAATACTTTTCCCGGGAAAGCTGAAATCAAGATGGTCGGGACCATTCAAAGTTGTCAAACCATTCTCTCATGGTGTCGTGATAATCAAGTCCATCACTGACGAACATGAATTCAAAGTTAACGGACAAAGATTGAAGCATTACAACGGTGCCCATGTGGAACGTAACAAAGAAGTTGACACCTTAAGAGATGCATGAGCATGCTCTCCTTTCGATATTTTTCTTTTTTTTCTTTTTATTTTTTTTCGAACTATTTTTTTCTTTCTATTATTTTCGGTTATTTTTTCTCTTTATTTATTATTATTATTTTTGGAATTTTTAGGAGAGATTTTATTTTTCTTCATTATCTTTAGTTTCCAGGTTTCCTTTTCCACAACAAGACTCACAACCACCATGCTAAGGAAATTTACTGCCGACTACTTGCCACAGCAACCACAACAGAAACTGGCGATGCCCAGGCAACAACAATGGCTTCGGCAACTACTGATGCCCATGCAAGTGAACCTGCATCGGCAAACATGGATCAAATCAAAGCAATGTTATTCACGCGGTACCAGCATTCAACCACCGATTGAAAAATGAATCAAGCAAATGGCACAAAGGAAACTTATCACTCAAGGTGACGACCTCTCCGACTAACTCATTTCATTTAGTTTCTTTTAAATTTTGTTTCACTCTTACATGCATTGAGGGCAATGCTTCTCTCGAGTTTGGGGGGGTGTTGGTTTCTAGTTAGTTTCATGATTAGTTGCATTCATCTTTAGCAATCACATATAGGTTGCATATGTTACTTGCCATGCCTTTAATTGGATTTAATTGCTTAAGACTTGTTGAATATCCAATGATGAATTTTTGCCACTGCACTTAATTGAAAGAACCTTTAATTTTAGGATTGCATGAAAAGAACTTAGAATTTTACTATGATGCTGATTTTTTTTACACGGTTGTGGCTTGTTGATTGAAAGAAACTTAGTGAACTTAGGTTGCTTAAAATTTGGGTAAATTTGAAAATTAAAAGTTAAATACTTGCTAGAGGTGCCCGAAACTGACTCTAGTAGTAAATGCACTTTCTTGCTAGAGGTGCCCAAAACTGGCTCTAGTAGTTAATGCACATTAAATAATCGCTAGAGGTGCCCGAAATTGGCTCTAGTCGACTAAAATAAAATGAGAAATTGCTTACTTTGCTAGAGGTGCCTGAAATTGGCTCTAGTGAAAATAAAAATAATGCCCCGATAATTAAATTGATAAAAGCCTATTGTTAACATAGAATCTTGAAAATCAACTTGTACACAACTACGCACACACATTGTCATGAGCATTATAGTTTTGTTCCGGGAAATTTTTGTGCTATCCGAAAAATTAAAAGGTGGTCATACTTTGTGCCACGGTTCCGAGGTTTGAATTCAAGTTTGAAGCATGCCTTTGATGATTAAAGTCTTGGCATGTAATTGTTAGTTTGCATTGCTTGAGGACAAGCAATAGTTCGAGTTTGGGGGTGTGATAAGTGTTCAAAAGTACTATTTTTATTACCCTTTTTACTCATATTATTGTTAGACTTAAGCTCATATTAGTTGCATAATTAGTTATTCATGCATTAATTCATGTTTCTTTCCACCGTTGAGCTTGATTACATAACTTGGTGATTTTTGTGGAAAAAGATGCTGCTTTGGTGTGTTTTTGTGTGTGTGCATAGTCACTTGCCTAAACTAGGCTAGAACCAGTTGCCAAGGCAATGCATGAAGGAGATGCCGAGCTAGTTGCCAAGGCAATGCATGAAGGATATGTCGAGCCAGTTGCCAGGGCAATTGTCGACAAAGAATAAGGTGATATGGTAGTCGAAATTGATGACTAGACAAGCCCAAGATGACGTGGAGCAAAGCTAAATCCCAAAGGAATTTGATTTCCATGAAGAGATTAAAGAAGAATTAAATTCCAAGAAGATAGGAGAAGTTCTAGTAGGAATATAATTATAATAAAGAATTATATTCTTTAAAGATAATTTAATTCCAACTTAACTTCCTCCTCAAAGAAGGACTTTGACCTAGCCCTATAAATTAGAGGCCATATCGTCAACTTGGAAGAGAGCAAGGGGAGGGAAAATTTTGACAACTCCAAAGGGCAAGAAGGAAGAGATTTCGACAAGAGAGCAAGAGGGAGAAAGTTCGATTTCTTCTTCTTCTTCTTTGCTTCCATTAGATTCATGGTTTGGGGATTATTCTTTGTATATCTTTTGAACCCAACCATGAACTAACTTGATTGGTTGAGGTTATTGTGTTTTGTTGTTGTGAGAAACAATTAGATTTTGTTTAGGTAATAAGAGTTGGCACTTTCAATTCAAGGTTTACTCATTCTTGGTTCTTATTCTTGTTTGTGAGTGAATTGGGAGAGGATCTCGTAACTTCATCTATTTATCTAATATCGGGAGAGTTAGATTCAAGAAACGAATGAGTATGGTCTTTATTCAATCTATTGATGGTGGAGATTAATCCGACTTAGGAATAAGTTAAGGATTTCAACGACTAAGAGGAGCGCAAGATTGGTTGTTGTTCACCCTTGATTCACGCAGGGATGTATTATCAAGGCATGCACAAGTAGCTAGAGTTTCGACTTAGGGATAAGAAGAAACCATTGAAGAACGCTCTGCCGAACCTTGAAGTTGCTACCCAGACGCCCAAGTAGTTGCCCAGCTAGTCGCCTAGGCAACCATCGATTAGTTGCCAAGGCAACCCCGTTGTGCAAGTTGCCACGGCAACTAAGTTGCCCTTGCACTGTTTTACCAAGACGATCCAATCGGCTATCACACCTCAACTCACGATAACCTGAACTATTTACTCTATTTTAATTTCATCTATTCTTTTAGTTTATTGCTCTTAGTTTTCTCGTTAATTAAAACCTCTATTATCAATTGTGTTTTTATTTTCACAGTGCAGTAACTTAAGCAAAGTGGCCCAAACCAATCCCTGTAGAGACGATACTCGTATCACTTTATTACTTGCGACGTGTATACTTGCACATTTGCGTAGCACTTATTACACGCAACAAATGGCTATCTTTTAATCTTTGCTATATTGCTGTTTCACAACAATGAGCAAAGAGGGGCCGTTGTAATACCCATTTTTCGTTTGGGTTTATAGTCCAATTAAATAAAGCATCACATACATATACCAGCCAATATACATTTATGTAAATAAAAATAAAGCCCAAGTTTATATAATTATCAATCCATGTTATATATACCCAAATCCATTACACTAACCCAACTACCTAGTTGAGCCCATTAAGCCCATCACCTAAACTAAACCTGGAAACCCTAATACCCTAACCCTTCTACTGCTATCGCCAACCTTTTGCATGCCCTTTTCTAGAATCTTCTGGGAACCGTAACCGTTGAGTAGCAAACTTCAAGCCACGTCGACGGCCGCCTCAGCACCACGTCCTCGCCACCTCAATGCCACGACGACGATAGAACCAACGGTAGTCAACCACGTTGGCAATGGCTCTCCACGTCAACAACCTCTGATTCTTCAACAAGCTAGGACCACCACTGGTCCCCTCCCTTCGTACAATCCCCCACCAACATGTAAATAAACGGACAAGAATTCAGAGGATAAACAGCTGTACATGAATGCAAACAAATGAAATGGGCAACCAATCCCAATTTTTCTTTTCCTTTCTATATATATAAAATCATGTAATTTTGGTGATTATAAAAACTGAACACCAACACAATGTAAGGGGAGGATTTTTTTCATCATCAATACAAAACAGATTCAACAGAGGTATTTCTCTAGTTTTTCATTTTTGAATACAAAAAAAGGATTAGAGTTTACCGTTTGGGGTCAGATTAGTCGCCGCCCCTTTTGCTTCGGTCGTTTCGTCTTCCCCGGTCCGGGATCTAAAATATTTTCAAAAAAAGGTTTTCAAGGGTTTTTGGTTTCGGTTTTTGTGAATCCGATAGGAGCTCGAATTCGAGTTTAAAAGGAAAAGATTAGTCATTTGACGACGGCGATTATCCCACCAGCTTAGTGAAACTGAGAGAGAGAGGGTGAGTTTTTTAAGCTCATATCAGAAATGATTTTTTTGTTATTTTCTTGCTTTTATACCTAGTCTGGAATTTGGTTTAATTGCATTTTTAAGGACTTTCGTCCTCTGTAAATATATTCCGCACCTCCCACTTCGTTTTTCATTTTAGTCCTCGCTCCATCGTTACATCTTATGTATAGTGTATATATTATGATTATATATATCTATATGCTATTATATAGTATGATACATATAATGTATATTATAGTTATATGTATATTTATATTTTATGGAATGTACTATACATATATTTCTATGTTACCTATGTACATATTATTATTATTATCTATATATTATATAGTATTTATATTCCGTATATTACATGCATATATTCATATCATATATTTCCTTATTACATATATATATATATATGTTTTGTTTATTTATATATTATGTTACTTTTTGTTATCTTATTATATTGTATATATATGTGTGTATTATTTTATTTCACATTCTTGTTCGAGTCGGCCTTACGGTGACCCGCAACGAGGTATGATTCGTATTATTATGGCCCGTTTAGTGTAGTCAACTAACCCGTAACATCTAACTCCTAACATTTAATTTCCGCTTTTAATTCTCGCAATTTATTTTCCCGCCTTTAATTTCTCACATTTATTTTACGCGTTTCTTTTGTTCGATCCGATCCTTTTCCGAATTTTTCTTTATGATATGTTTTTTTGCTTTGTTTTGTTACTTCTTTATTTTTGTGATGTACATCATATTTTTCATTCATTTAACCTTTTAATCTCATTATTTATCGTGTTATTTAATCTTAAGATATGAAAAGAAAGTATCCATTAATTCCGATATTTGTGTCGTAACAATCCTAGCTCAATGGATGTTGACCAAATATTTGAATTAATTCTTACCGTTTGAAGATAAATATCAATTAAAAATTGACAAATCACAACATCATACTTAAATGCTCGCATCATGCATAAAGATGACATACGAGAATCGAACCATAAATTAACACAGCAGTCAGACTTATATGATGTCGGTTTAATCTATGGTCCGATGTATCGTCAACCTTATTTATTAAATTTCCAATTAATTTGAATCGTCTAATTTGATAAAGCTCGTGTAATTAAGGTTTATTTTCAATTAAGTACGCCAATTTAAATTCAATTCAAATTCTAATTAAATTCCATCAATTCAAAAGCAACACATATTTTGGTACCGATTTTCGGGCGTGGTAGGGGTGCTAATCCTTCCCTACACGTAACCAACTTTCGATCTCTTTCAAAACGAATCTCTAATTTTCTATGGTGTCTGGCCTACATTATCCAAGTGGCTGGTGACGACTCTAAATTTTCATATTTTTCAAAAGAATAAAAATCTTCAGAAAGAAATTTCTTTTTCAAAGAATGATCTAGGGATAACACGTAGCACTGAACTTTATATTTCAAAAAGGTCGCTACACTCCTATATCTTAATAAAATTAGTAATTTAAGTTTGTTTTAGTTCAATTTAATCCTCAATTTCAGTTATTAATTTATTTTTTTTGCTTTAAATTGTGTGTGTGGTGCATGATTTTAAAATTGACATATAGTTTAATTATTAGACAATTTAATTACTTAGATTTAATATTACTTGTTTAGAGCCTTAGATACTAAGTTCTTTAATTAAGAATTAAATAATTAAAATAGGAGAGATCATTGTAGAAAATAAATGAGTATTAGAAGGGAAGCTTTGAAGTCCTAAGTTTGATTGTGTCTCATTGCAATGAGATGTTACCCAATGGGGCTTTTAAGTAGAACATTTGATACTCATTTACACCTAGGACATGATAATTAACCTAGTTAATTAGATTAAAGCCTTAATTAGGGCTAGTACTTAAATAGTTAGATTCATCAATTAAATTAGGAATATTATTTAATTTAGGGGTTTAATATAAATAGTACTCAAGCAATTGAGTGTTATCTCATAAATGCCTTTAAATTTAATAATATTCATAGTTTTAAACAATTCAATTAATTAGAGCCTTTTTAAGTTAGAACTTAAAATTAACAAGAAAATAATTGATCATGAATGAAAACCTTTTATGTTGAAAATATATTTTTGAATATGAATCGAAGTGTCTAAAGTAACTAGGTGCTTTTAATCTCATATTCAGATAAAAATACATTTTCTTATAAAAGGAATATTTCTATTTGGAATTTTAATCGAGTTAATAATTAAGTTAAATTAAATTCAAATTATTTTTTGAAATGTCAAAATGCCACGTATAATTAAAAGGTACTGATAAAGGGCATTTGTGGGGTGTTAATCCTTCCCCACACGTAACCGACTCCCGAACTCAATTTTTAAAGAATAAATATCTGGTTGTTTTTATAGTATCTGATCTACTAAAGTGACCAGTGACGACTTTAAAATATTTTCAAAATTAAATAAAGGAAAATTTTAATTTAATATGAAAAACCTAAAATTTTAAATATTAAATAAATAAAAAACAAAACACTAATTTTTAACTCCTAATCACCGAGCTATTTTACACTTGGATTAAAAAATAGTCGCGACGCAAGAAAAAAAAAAAGATAAAAAGAAAGTGAAATGATTGAGGGGAAAGTTTTTCTCCTACTTTTTACTATACAGGTTTGATGTGTGGGGGATAGGTAACTACTGGTGCAGTAATGTTCCCCACTTTCCACTCACCTTACACTCCACTTTCCTTACTACTCTGTACCACTTGCTTCTCCATTTTGGTACACCTTTTTTAAACCTAGTTTTCTGTTCTTCCGACTCACTAATTTAATATTTAGACATACGGAATACGAATAAAATTGATCTATCTTTTTTTTTATCGTATTATATGTTTTATTAATAATTTTATGTCAAATATATTTTGAATAAAACAGAAATAATTAATAAAATAATAAAAATATCAGTAATATGTGTGACATAGAATTATTAGTGAAAATATAAAAGGTAGAGAAAAGGAGTATACGAATTTTATTCAATGGGATACGGTGTATCTGGGTGGTACTTTTTTGGAGATTTGAATATTGGCTCATCAGATACCATGCCATCTCTTTTATTTCCTACGAACCCAAAACTGTGAATCCCCTGTTGCTTTGAGGAAATTTTATGAGAAAATTTTACAAGTACATGCATTATTGTTAATACACTTATTTTTTTCTTGGCTTTTAAAACTAAATATTTAATTTAAAATTATTAATAATTTTAAATCTTATTTTTACATATAAATATATTCATATGAACGCAATTGAGGAATATTTGCATGTATATATATTATAAGCGAAATATATTTTAAATTTGATAAATTTAAATTGGTACGCTAAAATTCATCAATATCAGTACATATCGGTATCAAAATAAAAAAAGTGGATTAATCAGAACAATACTCAGGGACGGACATAAATATTTTATGTTAGGGGATAAACTTATAAAATTGTAGGGGGCGAACTTATAAAAGAAGCATGAGAATTAAAACTTTTTTGTTATATATATAAATATACACATTACATCTATATTTATATTTATATTTATATTTAATATTATAAGAAAGAAACGGAGTTTATAATTAAAGTTCTTTTTTTATATGTATTTTTTTTTTGTCAATAGAATAATTTTGAGAGATTTAAAAACTGAAAATGTTAACGTTTTACCTCGTTTCTGGTAAATGACATTATTCAATTATAAACAGTAAAATCGATATTTAAATAAATACTCCATTCAAAGTTAAATTTTTTAATAAATAAATATTTTAAATTGAATATTTTGATATAAAGGCCAGTTTTTATAATACTTAAATTTAGGGTAAAGTATACAAATGATCACTAAATTATCTCAAAAAATATAAAATGATAACTAAAATTTCAAATGTTACATAATGGTATTAAACTTTAGTTTTTTGTTATAAAATGGTCATTGAATCGTTAACTGGGTGACTTGGCAGTTACGAAAATTTGTATAATAACATATTTAATCCTCGATATTTACATGTTCAGTTAATTTAAACATAAATAATGATGGTTAAATTAGAACTAAATTGATTGAATGTGTAAATATGAATAATTAAATATATTATTATTTAAATTTTTGTAACTATCACGTCATTCACTTAACGACAGTTAACGGTTTAGTAACCACTTTATATCAAAAATTAAAGTTTAATAATGCCCACTATATAACTTTTAAAAGTTTAGTAACAATTTTATATATTTTAAAATAATTTAATAATCATTTTTGTACTTTAAGCTTAAATTTATGCAGCTCGCATAAAAACGAAACACAACACAATGCTGACAAAGATGAAAGCTCTCGCACATGTAATATTGAATGACATCATTGTATATATTATATTTATATTATGTTATTTATTTATTTATTTTGAAATTTTTTTTCCAATAGTAGTTAACATATTAAAAATTTGGATACATTATGCTAGATACCACCTAATTATAAGAGATGATTCATTTTTACCATCAACCTTTAAATTGATTCAATTATACCATCAAATTTTAATTTCAATCTCAGTCATACCACCCCACTGTTAAAATATTGAATGCGTGATGATATGTACACACAATCCGGTTATGGTGCTGAATGTGTGTATTAAATATTATTTTTTTCATGTAATAAATTTTTAAAATAAAATATTATTATTAACGGGGCAACCATTAAAATACCATGTCTTTTCTCTTCTTATTCTTCTTCTTCCTTTCAAACCTTCCTTCATTCTTGACCTAGTAAAACTCATCCTTTAATTTCTCAAACTTCCCATGAATTCCATCTCAAAACAAGCTTCACTTGTTTTCTAGAGAAACCGAGTCTTTGCTGCTGGGTTTTGTAATACCTTTTTTCGTCAGGGTTTATAATCTAATTAAAAATCCAAAACATTATATATGGGATAAGATCTAAATGTAAAATTCTTTAAGTTTTACACGTTTTTTGAATTGCTAGATAGGTGAAACGGATGGCTGAAATTAATAGTAAAATATGTTAGTTTATAATATACAATATTATACTATTATATGTTTCTTTGTTCTTATATATGTATGTAGATATTATTCGTGTGTGTATATATATATATATATATGTACATCTTAATTTTGATTGTTCGATCACGATTCGCTTCTTGTTTTACGGTGACCCGCACTGGGAGTGATCCATATTATTCATGACACGTTTTAATTTAACTTACCCTTAACTTACTAACATCTATCCTTTAATTTTTGATTTTTGATTTTCTTGTTTTTTGTTCTATCCGATCCTTTCCGGATATCCTTTTACTTTTCCACATTTTAAATTTTCGCCTTTAATTTTTCGTATTTATTTTACGCATTTTTTTGTTCGATTCGGTCATTTTCTGGATTTTTTATGTTATTTGTTTTACAATGTTCTTTTTTTAATTTTCTTATTTCCGTGACATACATTTTATTTGTCATCCATCTAACCATCGTTGTTTAATATCACCTTAAACTTGATAAATTAATTAACTTTAACTATAAAAATGAGATATTTATTAACTCGGATATTTATGTCGTAATATCTTAGCTTATTGGATATTGACCAAACATTCGAGTTAATTCATACCGTCTAAAGGTAAATTTCGAAATGGATAAAATTGGTTAAGACATAACATCACGATTAATTGCTCGCATCATGCATAAAGGTGACGTACGAATTTCGAACTATAAATTAATACGACAGTCAGGCTTATATGATGTCGGTTTAATCTATGGTCCGATGTATCGTCATCCTTATTAATTAAATGTCCAATTAATTTGAACCCGCCAATTTGATAAAATTCGTTCAATTAAGGTCAATTTTCACTTAAATACGCTTAATTAAATTCAATTTAAATTTCATCAATTTCTATCCTTTTAAAAGCAACAAATATTTTGATATCGATTTTTGGACGTAATAGGGGTGCTAATCTTTCCTCACACGTAACCAACTTCCGAACCCTTTCAAATTAAATATCTGGTTTTTCTGATATCCGGCTTACCTTATCCAAGTGGTCAGTGAGACTCTAAGTCTTTGTTATTTTTCAAAGAAAAAACAAGTTTTCAAAAAAAAAATCCCTTAAAATTCATTATTTTCCAAAAATGTGGATACCTCGTAGACGAACTTATTTTTAGTCGCTACAGGTTTAAGCCAATTAGTTCTTCGACAAATCTCTACATTTTCTTCGTTTGGTTTCACCGACATATCTGGAAACAACACAGTCGTTTGGCCGGCAAATGATGACTCTCCGGTGTCCATGAATTCATCACTTGTCTTCGACAACGACCGCGAGCTTCGTTTACTCAACTCTTTGGGTCAAAACTTGTTGCTGGGAGCGCCGTCTGCAGCTGGTGATTCGAATTCGGCGAGGCTGGAATTGAAAGACATGAGAAATTTCGTTTATGGGAATTGGCAGAGTTTTGACTATCCAACCGATACAATTTTGCGCAACCAAACAATGAAAGCAAACGGGACGACGATTCGTTCAAAGAACAATAAATTCATCTTCCATGACAGCAAAAGCCTAATTTTCAATTCATCTAAATACTGGGTCGTTGATAATGCGTTTCTGAGACTCGAATCAAGTGGTCAAAATGACGGGCCATCTTTGGTTTCATCAGATTTTGGCAAACCCAAACGTTTACGAAGATTAGAAGTGGATTCTGATGGAAATCTTAAGATTTACAACTACGACCCGAGTGCCGATGACTGGGAAATTGTTTGGTTAGTTGTTCAAGAAATTTGTGTAAACTACAACCTTCTTCTTCAAAATTCGATTCGAAATCTGATTCTCAAATCAGCAAAATCTTGTTATTATCTAATGATAACCCGAAATCTCTCAAGCATTTCCTCCATAGAAGATCGAAATCTACTTCCTTAGATTCTTCATTGAGTCTTCCATTGTTGAAAAACTTAGATTCAGAATCAGTCTCGATATCTTCATCGACATTATCCCTTTCATCTTCTTCATATTCAGGCCATGAACACGACGATTTCCCCAGGCTGTCACTCAATTCCGATAAGCCAAGTCTCATCCCTTTCGTCTTCTCAGATTTTTGGCTTTGTTTGTTAAGGGTTTGGAGGGGGCGGATGAGACATGTGAATTAGGGGATCAGTTAAACTACGTCGTTTTGTTACCAACATTAATGTTATTTTATTTTAAATAATAATTATGCGAAAAAATCATATTTAATAAATACAGTCAGCATCGTAACCGGATTGTGTGTACATGTCATCACGCTGTCTATGTTTTAACGGTAGGGTGGTATGTTTGAGATTAAAATCAAAGTTCGATGGTATAATTAAACCAGTTCAAAATTTGGCGGTAAAAACAGGTCACCTCCTATAGTTGGATGGTACCTAGCCTAGTTTACCTTAAAAATTTTATTCTGGTCAACATTTTGCAGAGAAATTCGTTATTTATTTATTTTAAAAATAATTAAAGCTTCGAATTTGTAAAAATAAAAATTTTCATTTTGTCTATTAAAAAACAATTTTCAATTTTCTTTTAAAAATAAATGAACCATAACCTTCGGAATATATATGGGTTAATATTTAATATTATTATCAGTAAAGCTGTAACACCCTTATCGGTATTTAATCTCCAATACTAGTTAGAGTATTACATAATGAATTGCTAACAATCCATAATAATCATTTATTTAGAAAACACCATTAAACCATTTTTTAACATAATCGCTTTATCTAATTTTTATTCAACCAAATTAATTCCAATTCCATGCAGCAACTTAGCATTTTATAACTACAATCTATAAGCAATATAACTGTCTAAAAACTGTCTAATTTAAAAATCTAATTAATAGTTCTATTTATTCTTTTTTAAAAAGTTATCCGATTTATATACTAGTAATCCATCTTACCCTTTTTAATTTTAATATAACTACTCGCCCTTCATTATCAACATAAACCAGTTTATAAGTTATTACAAACCATATTAAGAGTAGATTAAAACCGACTAATATTAACATATACATGCCATCTAGTAACATCAAAATACATCAAAAGATGTTATTACTGGTACCGTAGTTATACTCTCTGTTGATAAGATGCCAACTGCTCCTTAATCTGATTCCTTCTTTTTACTTACGCGTGAAAATCATCACACGCTAAGTATACACTTAGTGAGGCAATAATAAAATCTAGTGCAATACTACATACTTATAAATATAAAGATATAACTATAATCATGCATCAAGATCACTAGATATGTATTACCATCATGTTAATCATATATTAACATAATAAAAACCATATATAACTTTCTTACCAATATTCTTGTCATTTACTTTGAGAGTTCATAAACCCTTTTACCTGTTTATCATTTATTAATCAATAAACCATAGCCCAAATATAAGCCTATGAGGACTCTAGGTACACGAGTCAAATATGCACCGAAGCGCTAATACACATAAGGTCGTGCCCACCATAATACATATAAGGTCGTGTCCACCATATGCACTAAGTGTCCTTTATACACACTATAGTGCTAAACCGAGTATGCAGCGTGCTGCTAGACTCTATGGCATGCCAACTATACCATGTCTCTCAATGACATACTTGGGCATATATTTTATATTTATCTTATCATGACGATGTATATCAACATAATTTAACATTGGGCAGTTCATACCCGAAATAACATTCATAATATAACATCATATATAACTAGTGATCATGCATTTATATTCAACTTTTGACATATTTAGAACATGCCAAATATATAATTAATGACATAAATATCATGCTAATATAAACAAGGTAGACTTATTGCAAGTCTTCCTAATATCCATGTATCATGTTATATATGTATTGCACTCACCATGATACTATATATGTCAAAATTTCACTAAGATTTACTTTTGATCCTTTTCCTTTCCTTGGTTGCTAGCTCGATTCTGATTTTGATCACGATCTATACGTGCATCATTTACAAAACATGTATATTTTTAAAAAAATACATGTTAGTATCATACTAACATAGGTACGTAATAGGATAAGAAATTCCTATAAATTCTTTCAAAGTTTATTCGATACTAATTCTATTCATACAATTCATACCAATCTCAATACTTCAAATTTCCTTTCATGTCCAAATCAAATAATGATTCATAAATCATTCTAACAATTATTCAAGCATGATACCTCAATTTAACCAACTTCCACTTTAAACCCCTTATTTTCCATACTATCCAAATTAATCCTTTAACCTTAACAAACTTCCAATTTGGTCCAAACAACATTCTAAAACTTGTAGAATCATCAACTCCACATATCTAACCTTAATAAAATTCTTCCACAATTTTCCTTAATCTCTTCACTTTGATTGAATATGAAAGGTCACTATAGATTTGATTTCCAGCTTGATTCAAGCATGAATTAAACTTCAAAACATCATTTCTAAGCATAATCAATCATTCCCAAATGATAGAGAATTTCATGTAGATCAATTTCCTAATTTCAAGAAGTCAAGATTTAAGCATGGAAAGTATGAACAATTAATACCAAATGATAGAGAATTTCATGTAGATCAATTTCCTGCTTCATACTTTCATCCAAAGTCCTACTAGATTGTCTTGAAAAATCAAAAATAAAATGTCACATACCTTAGGTAGAGATTTCGGCACTTTGGAGAAACTATGAAGAAAAGTCTTGAACTTTCTCTTTATTCAATTTAGACCATTTGTCACCTATTTATAAAAGATTTCAAATAAAAATCTCCTTAATAGTCAAATGATTATTTTACCCTTGATATCCAATGCCTCTCATATTGCCACATATTAATTTATTCATCCAAGGGTCAAGAATAAACCATCAAGTTAGTAGTTACCAATTTTGCCCTTGTAATTTCCCAAAATTACGATCTTACCATTTTTATCCAAAGGCTCATATTTAACATGGAAATCTAATGTAATCCATTGGTCCATATTAAATTATTCTAAGATAAGACATGGAAATGATATTTTTAAACTTGCCTTATCTTTTAAAAAACATCTCATTTATTAAGTTCGATCCGATTATTCGAATTCTTTTCGAACTTTAACTCTTTATAGCTTTTAACACAAATTCTGTGCCAAAAAATCTGAGTAACACGAAAAAGTCATTCTATGGGGTAAACTATTCGTTTACGGGACTAAAATACATAACTTTTGTGTAGCAACCTCTTTTAAAAACAATATAATTTAGTCATGTTTTGTAAGGTTTGATGTTACAAATTTATCCCTGAAATCGTCTCTTTGAAATCTTGTTTTTAAAAATGGGGATTCATTTTTGAAAATTTCTTTTTCTTTTGAAAATCGATAAAAACTTGGAAAACTTAGAGTCGCCACCGACCACTTGGATAAGGTAGGCCGGAACCCAAAGAAAACCATAGATTCATTATGAAAAGGTCTAGGAGTTGGTTACGTGTGGGGAAGGATTAACACCCCCATCACACCCGGATATCGGTACCATAATGTTTGTTGCCTTTAAAATTGATGGAATTTGTTGAAATTTGAATAAACTTTAATTTGGCGTTCTTAATTGAAAATAGACCTTAATTGCATGGCTTTCTCGAATTGGTAGGTTTGAATTAATTAGACATTTAATTAATAAGGATGACGATACATCAGACCATAGACTAAACCGACATCACTAAGACTGACTATTGTATTAGTTTTTGGTTTGGATCTCGTACGTCACTGATAAGTGTTCAAAAGTACTATTTTTATTACCATTTTTACTCATATTATTGTTAGACTTAAGCTCATATTAGTTGCATAATTAGTCATTCATGCATTAATTCATGTTTCTTTCAACCGTCGAGCTTGATTACATAACTTGGTGATTTTTGTGGAAAAAGATGCTGCTTTGGTGTGTTTTTTGTGTGTGTGTGCATAATCACTTGCCAAAGCAAGGCTGGAACCAGTTGCCAGGGCAATGCATGAAGGAGATGCCGAGCTAGTTGCCAGGGCAATGCTTGAAGGAGATGCCGAGCTAGTTGCCAAGGCAATTTTTGACAAGGAATAAGATGATATGGTAGTCGAAATTGATGACTAGATAAGCCCAAGATGGCGTGGAGCAAAGTTAAATTCCAAAGGAGTTTGATTTCCATGAAGAGGTTAAAGAGAAATTAAATCCCAAGGAGATAGGAGAAGTTCTAGAAGGAATTTAAATATAATAAAGAATTATATTCTTTAAAGATAATTTAATTACAACTTAACTTCCTCCTCAAGAAGGATTTTAACCTAGCCATCTCCTATTTAAAGGACCAAGCCGTCAAAGAGAGGTGAGCAGGAAGAGAGGATTTTCGACAACTCCAAAGGGCAAGAAGGGAGAGATTTCGACAAGAGAGCAAGGGGGAGAGAGTTCGATTTCTTCTTCTTCTTTGCTTCCATTAGATTCATGGTTTGGGGATTATTCTTTGTATATCTTTTGATCCCCACCATGAACTAACTTGATTGGTTGGGGTTATTGTGTTTTGTTGTTGTGAAAAACAATTGGATTTTGTTTAGGTTTTTGAGTTGCAATTCAATTTTCAAAGTTTGTTCATTCTTGGTTCTCAACCTTGTTTGCGAGTGAATTGGGAGAGAATCTCGTAACTTCATCTATTTATCTAATATCGGGAGAGTTGGATTCAAGAAACGAATGAGCATGGTCTTTATTCAATCAATTGATGGTGAAGACTACTCCGGCTTAGGAAAAAGTTTAGGATTTCAACGGCTAAGAGGAGCGCAAGATTAGTTGTTGTTCACCCTTGATTCACGCAGGGATGCATTATCAAGGCATGCACAAATAGCTAGAGTTTCGACTGAGGGATAAGAAGAAACCATTGAAGAACGCTTCGCCGAACTTTGGAAGTGAATGCTCAATTGCCAAGGCAATCGACCCATCCTTAATTGCCTAGGCAATCGCGGGAGCATTGCCCAGGCAATCTGATCAGACAACGAGGGGGAATTGCCCTGGCAACCGACCAGGCAACACGGCAGAATTGCCCTGGCAATTAACCAGGCAATTGCAACTAAATTGCCCTAGCAATCGACTAGGCAATCGTAACAGAATTACCCTGGCAATCCTGCTGCTATTCAATCACCAAGACAATCCAATCGGCTATCACACCTCAACTCACGATAACCTGGCCTATTCCCTCTCTTTTGATTTCATCTATTCTTTTAGTTTATTGCTCTTAGTTTACTCATTAATTAGAACTCCTATTATCAATTGTGTTTTTACTTTTCACAGTGCAGTAACTTAAGCAAAGTTGTCGAAACCAATCTCTGTGGTGACGATACTCGATACTTATATCACTTTATTACTTGCGACGTGTATACTTGCACAGTTGCGTAACACTTATTACATTCAACAAGTTTTTGGCGCCGTTGCCGGGGATTGGCAATTGGTATTAGTTGTTTTTGTTATTGCATTTTTTCTTAGTTTTACTAACTTTTCTTTTTGTTTGTTTTATCAAAAAAAATTAGGTGCGCTACAAGTTAAGGGACATCAACATGTCGGGAAATAAAAGCCGATCTATTCGAGAGATGATGTTGGAAGATAGAAATCAATCCAATCAAGAGTTTCATGCACCCTTTGATGATTACCTACACCAACCGAGAAAAGCCCAAAGAGCCTATATCGTGGAAAAATCTTGTGCTATGTGTGGAGAACATCATGTGTTTGAAAATTGCGCTCACATTTTCGGTGCATATGACTACATGGAGGACCATAGAGGGAACCAACAGCAAAATTCTTCATGGTATGGTCAAAAAGCTCAATTTTTTTTACCATAACAATTTTGCCGCAGCAACAGATATGCCATGGCAATGTAGTACTTTTCAAGAGCATTCCAATTCTTTGGAGGAAACGTTGCTAGCTTCCTTGGCTAGACTTGACGGATCAATTGAAGAGATTCAAGAGCTATCAATGTCCATGGATACAAGGATAGCTCAGTGGGATGCAACCTTGAGGGATTCAGAAGATCAATTGAGGAGATCCACATATGTCATGGATAACATGCACCAACAATTCATTCCTAGGGATATTGAAGTCCCATGGCAAGAAGACAAGGAACAATGCAAGGAAAGATCTTCGATGTGTGAGGAACAACTAAAACCTCAAATTCGAGAGTATGTTGATGAAAAAGTCTGCCCAACACATGATGAGGCTGAGCAACAAATTGCTTCGGCAATGATTGAGGAACCTGAACAGAGCAATGCCGCGACAACACTCAGTGAAGCTGAGAACAACAATACTAGATCAAATTCTGAGGAACCTGATGCCCAGAAGGTTACAACGTTGATGTTGAAGCAAGAATCTGTAGATTGCTCTCATCTACAGTTGCCACGGCAATTGCACGACCACATGCAAGATCAACGAGATGATAATACTTTGCCAATGGAATATGAGCAGGTAATGGTTGAACCTTTTGAATTCCTTAAAAACTCACCTCATCCATTGCAGGTATGTCTTGAGGAACCGATGTTGGTAGATTTGAAGCCATCGAAATCTCTACTGATGGAGATGTTTGAGAGGCCAAAAGAAAAAAGGTGTTTGGATTCATAAAGCTTTTCAGAAAATTGGTTATTCCCTTAACTTACAACAAATTTTGGCAACTGATTACCATGGCAATTGGCTTGAGAAGCAATTGCCACGACAACAAAGGATACATCCAACCATGATAGAAGTTGACAAGAATGAGGTAAGTGAATGGTTGGGAATGGATATAATTTTTCCTATTAATATATTTGTGCCTTCAGGAATAGTAGCAAGGTGGAGGGCATGCATGGACTACAAGGGAACACGAAAGAAAGACACATCCACCATGGTAATGCAAAAGGGAGTAGGTGGGAGCACATTGGCCCAACTCTTTTTGGGCAATATTGTCACCCGATGGAGGGTACGGATGGACTATAAGAAGTATCAGAAACGACCCTCCTCAAGTTTTCTCAGATATGCAGTAACATTAGAAGATGCATGATGGCACTCTTTTCAGACATGGTCGAAGACTTCCTTGAGATCTTCATGGATGATTTTTCCATTTTTGGTAATGACTTCGACAGTTGCCTCGGTAATTTAGAGAAGGTGTTGGCAAGATGTGAAGAAATTGATTTAGTCCTTAATTGGGAGAAGTGCCATCTTATGGTAGATGAAGGAATAGTGCTCGACCACAAGATTTCATCCAAGGGAATTGAAGTAGACAAAGCTAAGGTGGACGTGATCGAGAGACTACCCCCACCAAGATAAAGTCTTCAATTTTGATGATTCTTGCGCCTAAGCATTCGAAACCCTAAAGGAAAAGCTTGCCTCGGCACCCATTGTCGTTCCACCAGATTAGATGCCACATTTTGAGCTCCTGTGTAATGCAAGTGATTTCGCGGTAGGAGCAGTCCTAGGCCAACTCACAGGGAGGAGGACAAGGATTTAAAGATATGCGATGCATTCCCGGATAAACAACTTTTAGTTGCCTCGGCAACCATGGATGTGCACGCCTCGGCAAACCCTTGACTCCTCGGCAGCCATAGATGCGCATGCCTCGGCAACCCTCAACGCCGCAGCAGCTCCTGACGCGCACGCCTCGGCAACCCTCGATGCCGCAGCAACCCTTGACGCCTCGGCAACCATGGATGTGCATGCCTCGGCAACCCTCGATACTGCAGTAGCTCTTGACGCGCACGCCTCGGCAAACTCTAGACGCGCATGCCTCGGTAACCCTCGACGCCGCAGCAGCTCTTGACGCACACGCCTCGGCAACCATGGATGCGCATGCCTCGAAAACCCTCGACACCGCAGCAGCTCTTGACGCGCACGCCTCGGCAACCATGGACGCGTATGCCTCGACAACTCTAGACACACACGCCTCAGTAGTCTTAGGAGCAGTCGCCACGGTAGCACATGCCTTGGTAATACCCTGTATTACTTTTGGGACGAGCCTTTTTTGTTTAAACAATATGCAGATCAGGTTATATGCCGATGTGTCCCTGAAGAAGAGCAGCAGAATGTACTCCGGCAATGACATTCTTCACCCTATGGAGGACATTTTGGAGGAACTCGTACCGTGCCAAAGTTTTGCAATCCGGTTTGTATTGGCCAACACTGTACAAAGATGCCCAAGAGTTTTACAAGCAATGTGATCGTTGCCAGAGGACGGGCAATATCTCTAGACGACATGAGATGACGCTCCAAAACATCATCAAGCGGTAGTTCCCAACAACGATTCCAAGACCGTACAATGATTCTTGCAGAAAAATATATTTACACGGTTTGGGATGCCGAGAGCAATTATCAGTGATGAAGGCAAGCATTTTGACAACAGACTTATTGCCAAGATGTTGCAACGCTTCGGTATATCGCACAAGATTGCCACGGCATATCACCCACAAACCAATGGGCAAGCAGAAATTTCCAATCGGGAATTGAAGGGTATACTCGAGAAAGTTGTAAATCCCTCTAGGAAGGATTGGTCAGTAAGACTAGATGACGCACTTTGGGCATATCGCACTGCATTCAAAACACCCTTAGGTATGTCCCCCTTCCAACTTGTGTATGGCAAAACATGTCATCTACCAGTGGAAATCGAACACAAGGCATATTGGGCAATCAAGACCGTGAATATGGATTGGGAAAGTACCGGACAAAAGCATTTGTTGGACCTCAACGAGATATAAGAATTCCCTGCAATCGCCTATGACAATGCACGAATCTACAAGGAGAAAACAAAGCAATGGCATGACAAGAAACTATTTCCGCGGCAATACATGCCAGGGCGGCGACTAGTTATCTTATTCAATTCTCGGCTAAAACTTTTCCCGGGAAAACTAAAATCAAGATGGTCGGGACCGTTCGAAGTTGTCAAACCATTCTCTCATGGTGCCATGATAATCAAGTCCATCACTGACGAACATGAATTCAAAGTTAACGGACAAAGATTGAAGCACTACAACGGTGCCCATGTGGAACGTAACAAAGAAGTGGTCACCTTGGAAGATGCATGAGCATGCTCTCATTTCAATATTTTCTTTTTCTTTTTATTTTCATTTTTATTTTTAGGAGATATTTTATTTTTCTTCATTATCTTTAGTTTCCAGGTTTTCTTTGTTTTATTTTCTTTTCCACAACAAGACTCACAACCACCATGCTAAGGAAATTCACTACCGACTACTTGCCACGACAACCGTAACAGAGGATGCCCTTGCAACTACCTCAGCAGTTGCCACGGCAACAGAAACTGAAGATGCCCAAGCAACAACAATGGCGTCGGCAACTTTTGATGCCCAAACATGGATCAAATCAAAGCAATGCTATTCACGCGATACCAGCCACAAGCATTCAACCACTGACCAAAAAATAAATCAAGCGAATGGCACAACGGAAACTTATCACTCGAGGTGACGACCTATCCGACTAACTCATTTCATTTAGTTTCTTTTAAATTTTGTTTCACTTTTACATGTGTTGCGCATAATAAGTGCTACGCAATTGTGCAAGTATACACGTTGCAAGTTATAGTATAAAAATATCGTCTCTACAGGGATTGGTGCCACTTCAAAAATCTAGTCTCTTGCACTGTAAAAAGTAAAAACACAAATAGAAGATTATAAGAGTTTAACTAATAACTAAACTAGAAGGCAATAAAGTAAAAGAATAAATGAGATCAAATGAGAGAGATAGGCCAGGCTAGCATGAGTTGAGGTGTGATAGCCGATTGGATCATCTTGGTAAAAGAGTGTACGGGCAACTCAGTTGTCGTGGCAACTTGCACAACGGGGTTGCCTGGGCGACTAGTTGGGCAACTACTTGGGCATCTGGGCAGCAACCTTCAAGGTTCAGCAGAGCGTTCTTCAATGGTTTCTTCTTATCCCTAAGTCGAAACTCTAGCTACTTGTGCATGCCTTGATAATACATCCCTGCGTGAATCAAGGGTGAACAACAACCAATCTTGCGCTCCTCTTAGCCGTTGAAATCCTTAACTTATTCCTAAGCCAGATTAATCTTCACCATCAATAGATTGAATAAAGATCATATTCATTCGTTTCTTGAATCTATCTCTCCCGATATTAGATAAATAGATGAAGTTACGAGATCCTCTCCCAATTCACTCGCAAACAAGAATAAGAACCAAGAATGAATAAACCTTGAATAGAAAAGTGCAAACTCTTATTACCTAAACAAAATCCAATAGTTTCTCACAACCACAAAACACAATAACCATAGCCAAATAGATTTAGTTCATGGCTAGGTTCCAAAGAAACACAAGATAAAGAATCCCTAGCATGAACCTAATTGAACAAGAAAGAAAAAGATGAAGGATGAAGCTTGTCGAAATCCTCCTTGCCCTAGATGCTTGTCGGAAATTCTCTCCTCTCCCCCCTTGAAGTTGACGGGATGGCCTCTAATTTATAGGGCTAGGTCAAAGTCCTTCTTTGAGGAGGAAGTTAAGTTGGAATTAAATTATCTTTAAAGAATATAATTCTTTATTATAATTATATTCCTTCTAGAACTTCTCCTATCTTTTTGGAATTTAATTCTTCTTTAATCTCTTCATGGAAATCAAACTCCTTTGGGATTTAGCTTTGCTCCACATCATCTTAGGCTTGTCTAGTCATTAATTTTGACTACCATATCACCTTATTCTTTGTCGACAATTGCCCTGGCAACTGGCTCGGTGTCTCCTTCACGCATTGCCCTGGCAACTAACTCGGCATCTACTTCATGCATTGCCCTGGCAACTAGCTTTAGCCTTGCTTTGGCAAGTGATCCTGCACATACACACAAAACACACCAAAGTAGCATCTTTTCCCACAAAAACTACCAAGTTATGTAATCAAGCTCAACGATGGAAGGAAACATGGATTAATGCATGAATGGTTAATTATGCAACTAATATGAGCCTAAGTCTAACAGTAATATGAGTAAAAAGGGTAAGAAAATAGTACTTTTGAACACTTATCACACCCCCAAACTCGAACTATTGATTGTCCTCAAGCAATGCAAACTAATAATTACCTGCCAAGACTTCAATTTTCACAAACTTAGCGTTGAACTTGATTTCAATTCTCAGAACCGGGGCACAAAGTATGATTGGCTTTTCATTTTTTGGAAAACTTAGGAGTTACTAGGAATCAAACTATAATGCTTGTAAGTGTGTGCAGAGTTGTGTGCAAGTTGATTTTTCGGATTCTATGCAAACAAGAGGTTTTCAAATTACTTCATTGGGTTCTTTTTAACATGTTTTAACTAGAGCCAGTTTTGGGCACCTCTAGTGTTTTGTTTTTAGTTTTCTTAAGTTAATTAATTTATTTGACTAGAGCCGGTTTCGGGCACCTCAAGCGATCAATTTTTTAGCACATACTAGAGCCGGTTTTGGGCACCTCTAGCGATCAATTTTTTAGCACATGCTAGAGCCAATTTCGGGTACCTCTAGCATTCAATTTTTTAGCACACGCTAGAGCCAATTTCGGGCACCTCTAGCATTCATCCAATTTTTATTCTAATCCCCCAATTTGTTTAATTATCAACCTAAGTTCACTAGAATTCCTTAAATCAATCAAACCACAACAGTGTTTCAGCAAATTTAGCATCATAGTAAAATTTTAAGTTTTCCATGGTTATCCTAGAATAAAAATTCTATCAATTAAGTGCATTGGCAAACTCATCATCGGATATTCATCAAATCTAGGCAATTCTTGTTCCAACTAAAGGCATGGCAAGTAATTTATGTATCCTAAATGTAATACTTAAGATGAATGTAACTAAACATGGTAACTACTAAAAACAATCCCCCCCAAACTCGAGTGAGGAATTGTCCTTAATGCATGTATTAAATAAAAATAACGAAAAATAAAATGCAAATGAGGACTTACTCTGAGAGTTCGTCATCGTGGATTATTAGTTTCCTTTTGGTTGGTGTCTTGATTCTCTTGCTTGAACGCGATGGTTGTTTCCTTGTTGCTGGTGGTGGAATCGATCCTCGTACGGGGTTGTCCTCATCGTCCTCTTCATCAATGTCATTGGCTTTTCGCTTGGAGGATTCAATTGGTGCGGTCTTTTTTGGTACAATGGAGGACTCGTCTGAATCTAAAAAATCAGACAATGATTCCGTAGGAGTTGATTCGGGCATAGGTGTTTTACCTTTGGCTTTTGCAGTGGTTGCCGGGATGTCTTTAGCTTTGGTTGCCGTGGCATCTTCAGGGTTGGTTACCGTGGCATCTGCTTGTGCAGGCACGATGTAGGTTTCCGCGACATCATCTATTGCGGTTGCCGTAGTGACTGCTTCATTGGTTGCCGAGGCAAGGATCTCGGCAGGAAAAATTAGGAACGACACGCGATTGTCCGGGTAATTTTCTAGGATGACTTGGGTGATGGCATTGTTGTGCTCCTTCATGTACCGCATGAACATTAGTTGTCGGTCTTCAATTTGCCTTAGGTGGCTTACTAATGGTTGCAAGAGTGCTTCAAAGTGTTCCGGGGTTGATGGCCGAGTTGCCCGGGCTTTAGGTGCTTGGGCATTAGAGATTGCCGAGGCGACAGGAGTTACTGCGGCAATTGGAGGCCTTGAGGATTTTTTCGGTGCCTCTCCCATTAGCTTTCAGATTTGTGCTTGATTCCAACCGGACTTTGGTAAGGCCTTTCCATCAGTTGAGTCATTTGGAACATGCATCTCCTTGCAAAGATTAGAAATTAAGCAAGGGAAGAAAAGAGAACCCTTATGTTTTGAGCTACATAAAAAAATCTCATCACAAATAATTTTTCCAATGTTAATGATGCGATTATGCAAAATAGAATGTATGAGCAAAAGACGTGGTATATCAACGGTAGTATTGTGTGTGGTGGGCATTAAAGAAGTTTTAACAAACTTATTCCATAGTTTTGCCTCGGGTTTAAGTCGAAGGAAATTTACCGTGCCCTTATATTTACCGTCGTTCCAATGAGTTCCCGGTTGAGTGAGTTCTTGAAGCACCTTGTCGAGTTGCTTGGGCGTGATTTGATCAACAAAGGCTTGATGCTCGTCTTTCTCAATGTAGAGCTCGTAAAAGGTGTTGACGTTTACGGGGCTTAAGAGTATGGCCTTGTCACGAACAAAAACATAACGATTATCCGGGTTAGGTGAGTGAGCATAGAATTCTCTTACCCATGAGATGTTACCCGGTTCCGATTGATGGCAAAAGATTTGCCACTTTTGATGTGCAATCCTCTCGAAGATGAATGGTTTAAGGCCGAAATCTTGATGAGATTTGGAGTATTCAAAGCCTTGTTCTTCATAAATCTTCTGGCTTTCGAACTTGGAGTGAAATCTTTCTTGAACCACCGGTGTAGCAAACTTCTTGTATCTTGGTTCTTTAGAGGAACTTGGATGAACTAAAAATTTAATTTTGGATGCCATAGATGATCTTGGTTGTGAGTTTTGTAAAAACAAATAAAAGAAAATAAAAGAAACTAAAGAGTTGCAAGATGAAAAGTAGGAATAGGTTAAGGGTGATGGATTTTATAGAAAAGATAGGTAGTAAACATGGTGGGTGGGATTAATTTTTGGAAAGACGAAAAAGAGGGTTTCAGTTTAGGGGAAGGGTGACGGCAAGGGGGTTTAATTAGGGTAAGTTGGAGGCTTTATATAAGCCTTAGATTCAGCCCATTAATTTCCTTGTTGAAGATGTTTTCCTTTTTGGATTAAAATTCCTCTTTATCTTGAACTCTTTTCCTACAATTCAAAGACAAATCAAATAAGTATTAAAATTAAAGATAAACTAATAAAAGAAAATAAATAAAGATGTGTAAAAGGATTCTTAAACTTAAAGAAAGATAAAACAAAAGAAAATAAATCTATCCTAAAAAAGCAAATAATCGAAAGTAATAAAAAATAAAAAAATTAAATAGTTCGACAAAATTAAAAAGAAAAAGAAAAAGAAAAAAAAATAAAAATATCGAAAGGAGAGCATGCTCATGCATCTCCTAAGGTGACCACTCCTTTGTTACGTTCCACATGGGCACCGTTGTAGTGCTTCAATATTTGTCCATTAACTTTGAATTCATGTTTGCCAGTAATGGACTTGATTATCACGGCACCATGGGAGAATGGTTTGACAACTTCGAATGGTCCCGACCATCTTGATTTTAGCTTTCCCGGGAAAAATTTTAGTCGATAATTGAATAAAAGAACTAGTTGCCCTGGCGTGAATTGCCGCGGCAATAGTTTCTTGTCATGCCATTGCTTTGTTTTCTCCTTGTAGAATCGTGCATTGTTATAGGTGAGTGCACAGAATTCTTCTATCTCGTTGAGGTCCAACAAACGCTTTTGTCCGGCACTTTCCCAATCCATATTCACGGTCTTGATTGCCCAATATGCCTTGTGTTCGATTTCCACCGGTAGATGGCATGTTTTGCCATAGACAAGTCAGAAGGGGGACATACCTAAGGGTGTTTTGAATGCAGTGTGATATGCCCAAAGTGCGTCATCTAGTCTTAATGACCAATCCTTCCTAGAGGGATTTACAACTTTCTTGAGTATACCCTTCAATTCCCGGTTGGAAATTTCTGCTTGCCCATTGGTTTGTGGGTGATATGCCGTGGCGATCTTGTGTGATATGCCGAAGCGTTGCAATATCTTAGCAATAAGTCTGTTGTCAAAAAGCTTGCCTTCGTCACTGATAATTGCTATCGGCATCCTAAACCGTGTAAATATATTTTTCTGCAAGAATCGTTGCACGGTCTAGGAATCATTATTGGGAATTGCAGCTGCCTCAACCCATTTAGACACGTAGTCGACGGCAAGTAGAATGTTGAGGTTGCCGAATGAAGATGGGAAAGGTCCCATAAAATCGATCCCCCATACATCAAACAATTCCACCTTGATGATGTTTTGGAGAGGCATCTCATGTCGTCTAGAGATGTTGCCCGTCCTCTGGCAACAATCACATTGCTTGTAAAAGTTTTGGGCATCTTTGTACAATGTTAGCCAATACAACCCGGATTGCAAAACTTTGGCCGCGGTACGAGTTCCTCCAAAATATCCTCCATAGGGTGAAGAATGGCATTGCCGGAGTACATTTTGTTGCTCTTCTTTAGGGACACATCGGCGTATAACCTGATCTGCACATTGTTTAAACAAAAGAGGCTCGTCCCAAAAGTAATGCTTAGCATCATGACGGAACCGCTTCTTACCTTGCTGAGTAAGGCCATAAGGTAAAATACCACAAACAAGGAAATTAACTAAATCCGCGTACCAGGGTATTGCCGAGGCATGTGCTGCCATGACGACTGCTCCCAAAATTGCCGAGGCGTGTGCGTCAAAGGCTGCTGCTGCGTCGAGAGTTGCCAAGGCGTCGAGGGTTGCTGAGGCAACTAAAAGTTGTTCATCCGGGAATGCATCGCATATCTATAGATCCACGTCCTCCTCCCTATTGCATTCTAAACGTGATAAGTAATCAGCCACTTGATTTTCTGTTCCTTTCCTGTCCTTAATTTCAATATCAAATTCTTGTAAAAGTAATATCCAACAAATCAAACGAGGTTTGGCATCCTTTTTAGCAAATAGATATTTGATTACCGAATGATCCATATGAACAATTACCTTTGTACCAATCAAATAGGATCAGAACTTGTCAAATGCAAAAACTACAGGTAGTAACTCTTTCTCCGTTGTTGTGTAATTCACTTGATCACTATTAAGAGTTTTACTAGCGTAGTATATCACATGGAAGGTCTTACCTGTGCGTTGGCCTAGGACTGCTCCTACCGCGAAATCACTTGCATCACAGATGAGCTCAAAAGGTAGCGTCCAATCTGGTGGAACGATAATGGGTGCCGAGGTAAGCTTTTCCTTAGGGTTTTGAATGCTTGGGTGCAAGAATCATCAAAATCGAAGACTTTATACTGTTCAAGCAAATTGCACAAGGGTTTAGTGATTTTAGAAAAATTATGAATGAACCTCCTGTAAAAACCTGCATGTCCAAGAAAGCTCCGAATTCCTTTAACCGAACTTGGTGGGGGTAATCTCTCGATCACGTTCACCTTGGCTTTGTCTACTTCAATTCCCTTGGATGAAATCTTGTGGCCGAACACTATTCCTTTATCTACCATAAAATGGCACTTCTCCCAATTGAGGACTAAATCAGTTTCTTCACATCTTGCCAACACCTTCTCTAAATTGCCGAGACAGCTGTCGAAGTCATTACCAAAAACAGAAAAATCATCCATGAAGATCTCAAGGAAGTCTTCGACCATATCTGAAAAGAGTGCCATCATGCATCTTTGGAAGGTTGCCGGGGCGTTACACAATCCGAACGGCATCCTTCGAAAAGCACAAGTACCGTATGGGCATGTGAAGGTTGTCTTTTCTTGAGCTTCTGGTGCTATGGCAATTTGATTGTAACCTGAATAACCATCAAGAAAACAATAAAAGGGTTTACCTGCAATACGGTCAAGCATTTGATCAATAAAGGGTAATGGGAAGTGATCTTTCCTAGTGGCTTTGTTTAGCTTTCGATAATCCATACAAAGCCTCCCACCGGTCACAGTCCTAGTTGGAATGAGTTCATTGTTTTCATTACTTACCACCGTTATACCTCCCTTTTTCGGTACACATTGTACCGGACTTACCCATGTACTATTAGAGATAGGGTATATAATGCCGGTGTCAAGCCACTTGATGATTTCTTTCATTACAACCCCTTTCATGGCATGATCCAGTCTCTTCTGGGCCTCAATTGAAGGTTTGTGATTATCTTCCAACAAAATCTTGTGCATGCACACTGGCGGGCTAATTCCCTTCAAATCGGCAATTGTCCATCCTATTGCCTTTTTGTGTAGCTTCAACATTTTGATCAGCTTCTTTTCCTACTCAGGCTGTAACTTAGAAGAAATAATTATAGGCAATGTATTATCGGTTCCTAAGTATGTATATTTTAGTTGCTCTGGCAATTGTTTCAACTCAAGAATCTGTGGTTGTTCAATAGAGGGCTTTTCGAGCTTACCTTCCTTACCTGAGTAATCCAGTGGTTCAAAGTATGTACCTGGTCGATTGACTAGCCAATTTGCCTTTTCTTGTCATTCCTCATCGACCGGTTCTTCATACTCCTCAGATTCCTCTTGATCGGCAATGTAGTTGCCGAGGCAACTAAATTCCTCGTCGAAGTTAAACTTTGCCGTGGCATGAAGAAGTTGTTCTTCTGGATCATCGGCATGCCTTAGTGTTTGGAACACATTTAGTTTAACTTGCTGGTCATTCACCCTCATTGTGAGTTCTCCTTTTTCAACATTGATTAAGGTTCTCCCTGTTGCTAGGAATGGTGTCCCGAGAATGATAGGTGCATGCTCATCTGCTTCACAATCCAAAACAATAAAGTCAGAGGGAAAAATAAATTTATCAACTTTTACCAGTATATCTTCGATTTTTCCCTCTGGATGCACATAGGATCTGTCGACTTGCTGTAGCATAACTGTTGTAGGTCTAGCCTTCCCGATCCCTAGTTTCTGGAAAACCGATTTAGGCATCAAATTTATGCTAGCTCCTAGGTCGCATAATGCTTTCCCGACATAGTGGTTTCCAATAGAACAAGGTATTGTGAAACTTTCGGGATCCTTCAACTTAGGTGGCATACGATTGTGCAACATGGCCATGCATCCCTCTGTTGCGGCAACTGTTTCAAATTCTCCTAGCCTTGTTCTCTTGGACACAATGTCTTTAAGAAACTTGGAATAGTTCGGCATTTGTCCTATTGCTTCTACCAATGGCAAGTTGATGTGGACTTGCTTTAGGATATCAAGAAACTTCTTGAATTGATATTCTTGCTTTTGTCGCTTCAACCTTTGTGGGAATGGTGGTGGAAGTCGGATATCTTCGATCCTTTCATTGGTTTGGAACCTGATTGACGGTATTGCCGGGACAACTGGAGTTGTCGAGGCATGCTTATGACAAGTTGCCGAAGCATCCTTATCGTCGGTTGCCGAGGCATGCTTATTGTCGGTTACTGTGGCAATTCCTAGTTCAGCATCTGAGGCTTTGCCGCTAGGTTCATCTTGATCTTTTTGTGGAGTTTTGTTTGATGAGCGGGCTTGAGCCTCTTTAAGTTGTTGGCCACTTCTAGTGGTGATCGCCTTACATTGCTAATGGGCAGTTCCTCTTGCGACTTCAGTATTGCTAGGTAAACCTCATTGCGGTCTAGTATTCAGGTTTTGAGCAAACTATCCGACTTGATTTTCTAATGATTTGATTGCCGCCTCTTGGTTTTGAAATCTCATCTCGGTCCTGTTTATAAAAGCATCAGTTCTTTTTATGAAGTTACTATTCTCAGCCATATAAGATTCAGTTTTCATCATAAAAGCATTTAGATAATTTTCCAAAGAACTAGATGTTGTCGGTTGTTGCTGCGACAACTGTTGCTGTGGCATATTCTGCTTGAATCCTGATGCTTGTGCATTCTGATTGTTCTGGTTTAGAGCATTGTTGGGATTTCTCCATGAAAAATTCGGGTGCTTCTTCCAAGCTGGATTGTATGTATTGGACATCACATTGTTGTTCTGATTGTAATTCCCCACATAGAAGCTGGATTCCGGATTCTGCATACATTTAGAAGAACCATGGTTATCACCACATAACTCACAAAAAGAATCCATTACCTTGACTTCATGTGTGTTGTTTGGTTTTTGCATGTTCTGGACCATCTTGTTTAAAGTGGCCAATTGTGCCGAAATTGAATATGATGATCCTAGTTCATGTATTGTGGCTTGGCGTCTAACTCCTCTTCTTCTAGTAGAGGGGAATTGATAATCATTCTTGGCCAGCCTGTTTAGAATTTGCATTGCTTCCTCCGGCGACTTATCTAGGAGTATGTCGTTTGCCGAGGCATCTAGCATCATCCTTGTTGGTGTATTCACGGCTTTGTAAAACATTGTTACTTAAGTCCACACCGGGAATCCGTGTAGGGGGCATTTGTGTAGAAGTTCTCTATATCGGTCCCAAACCCCATACATGGATTCATCATCTGCCTGCCGAAAAGAAGTAATGTGTTACGGAGCTTATCAGTCAAATTTGTAGGATTAAACCGAGCAAGGAAATCACGACAAAGATCGGTCCAAGATCCTATTGATCCGGCAGTAATGCTATTCAACCATGCTTTCGCCCTATCCCTCAGTGAATAGGGGAATAATCTTAATCGTAAAACATCGGGGGTGACTCAGTGTATTTTGAATGAGTTGCAAATCTCGAGGAAAGATTTAGTATGTTGTCGTGCTTCTTCAGTTGCTGAGCCGCCAAATTGACCAATTTTGTTGATCATATTAAACATTACCGGTTTCAACTCAAAGTGGTCGGCTTCAATTTCAGGTGCGACAACTCATGGATTAAGTCCATCAAGATCTTCTTCAAGATAGTCTCGAATAGTTCTGTTTCGTGCAAGAATCACTCCTCCTCCTGCTGGAACATCTTGATTCATATTGCCGTCTTGATTAGCCATTGCTACTCTTATCCTTCGTCTAAGTCTTTGTAAGGTTCGTTCGATTTCTGGATCAAAGGGATATTCTGGTGTAATCGGTCTCGCCCTGGTCATATACCAATGCAAAACCAAAGTTTGTTAGCCCTTTGAATCTTAAACAAGAAAAGTAAAAAGAAAGTGCAAGAAAATAAAAACAAAGTTGCTATTGTCAATCCCCGGCAACGGCGCCAAAAACATGTTGCGCGTAATAAGTGCTACGCAATTGTGCAAGTATACACGTTGCAAGTTATAGTATAAAAGATATTGTCTCCACAGGGATTGGTGTCACTTCAAGAATCTAGTCTCTTGCACTGTAAAAAGTTAAAACACAAATAGAAGATTATAGGAGTTTAACTAATAACTAAACTAGAAGACAATAAAGTAAAAGAATAAATGAGATCAAATGAGAGAGATAGGTGTTGCGCGTAATAAGTGCTACGCAATTGTGCAAGTATACACGTTGCAAGTTATAGTATAAAAGATATCGTCTCCACAGGGATTGGTGCCACTTCAAGAATCTAGTCTCTTGCACTGTAAAAAGTAAAAACACAAATAAAGGATTATAGCAGTTTAACTAATAACTAAACTAGAAGGCAATAAAGTAAAAGAATAAATGAGATCAAATGAGAGAGATAGGCCAGGTTATCGTGAGTTGAGGTGTGATAGCCGATTGGATCGTCTTGGTAAAAGAGTGCACGGGCAACTCAGTTGTCGTGGCAACTTGCACAACGGGGTTGCCTTGGCAACTAATCGATGGTTGCTTGGGCGATTAGTTGGGCAACTACTTGGGCTTCTGGGAAGCAGCCTTCAAGGTTCGACAGAGCGTTCTTCAACGGTTTCTTCTTATCCCTAAGTCGAAACTCTAGCTACTTGTGCATGCCTTGATAATACATCCCTGCGTGAATCAAGGGTGAACAAAAACCAATCTTGCGCTCCTCTTAGCCGTTGAAATCCTTAACTTATTCCTAAGCCGGATTAATCTTCACCATCATTAGATTGAATAAATATCATATTCATTTGTTTCTTGAATCTAACTCTCCCGATATTAGATAAATAGATGAAGTTACGAGATCCTCTCCCAATTCACTCGCAAACAAGAATAAGAACCAAGAATGAATAAACCTTGAATAGAAAAGTGCAAACTCTTATTACCTAAACAAAAACCAATAGTTTCCCACAACCACAAAACACAATAACCATAGCCAAATAGATTTAGTTAATGGCTAGGTTCCAAAGAAACACAAGATAAATAATCCCTAGCATGAACCCAATCGAAAAAGAAAGAAAAGGATAAAGAAGGAGGCTTGTCGAAATCCTCCTTGCCCTAGATGCTTGTCGAAAATTCTCTCATTTTGCCCTCCTTGGAGTTGTCAAAATTCCCCTCTCTTGCCTTCTCTGAGTTGTCGAAATCTCCCTCTTATTTATAGGGCTAGGTCAAAGTCCTTCTTTGAGGAGGAAGTTAAGTTGGAATTAAATTATCTTTAAAGAATATAATTCTTTATTATAATTATATTCCTACTAGAACTCTTCCTATCTTCTTGGAATTTAATTCTTCTTTAATCTCTTCATGGAAATCAAATTCCTTTGGGATTGGGCTTTGCTCCAGTCATCTTGGGCTTGTCCAGTCATCAATTTCGACTACCATATCACCTTTGCTCTTGTCGACAATTGCCCTGGCAACTGACTCGGCGTCTCCTTCATGCATTGCCCTGGCAACTAGCTCGGCATCTCCTTCATGTATTGCCCTGGCAACTAGCTCTGGCCTTGCTTTGGCAAGTGATCCTGCACATACACACAAAGCACACCAAAGCAGCATCTTTTCCCACAAAAACTACCAAGTTATGTAATCAAGCTCAACGATGGAAGGAAACATGGATTAATGCATGAATGGCTAATTATGCAACTAATATGAGCCTAAGTCTAACAATAATATGAGTAAAAAGGGTCAGAAAAATAGTACTTTGAACACTTATCACACCCCCAAACTCGAACTATTGCTTATCCTCAAGCAATGCAAACTCATAATTACCTGCCAAGACTTCAATTTTCACAAACTTAGCTTTGAACTTGATTTCAATTCTCTGAATCGGGGCACAAACTATGATTGGCTTTTTATTTTTTGAAAAACTTAGGAATTACTCGGAATCAAACTATAATGCTTGTGAGTGTGTGTGGAGTTGTGTGCAAGTTGATTTTTTGGATTCTATGCAAACAAGAGGTTTTCAAATTACTTCATTGGGTTCTTTTTAACATGTTCTAACTAGAGCTAGTTTTGGGCTCCTCTAGTGTTTTGTTTTTAGTTTTCTTAAGTTAATTTATTCGACTAGAGCCGGTTTTGGGCACCTCTAGCGATTAATTTTTTTAACACATACTAGAGCCAGTTTCGGGCACCTCTAATGATCAATTTTTTTTAGCACATGCTAGAGCCAATTTCGGGCACCTCTAGCATTCATCCAATTTTTATTCTAATCCCCTAATTTGTTAACTATCAACCTAAGTTCACTAGAATTCCTTAAATCAATCAAACCACAACAGTGTTTCATCAAATTTAGCATCATAGTAACATTCTAAGTTTTTCCATGGTTATCCTAGAATAAAAATTCTATCAATTAAGTGAATTGGCAAATTCATCATCGGAAATTCATCAAATCTAAGCAATTCTTGTTCCAACTAAAGGCATGGCAAGCAATTTATGTATCCTAAATGTAATATTTAAGATGAATGTAACTAAACATGGTAACTACTAATAACAATCCCCCCCAAACTTGAGTGAGGCATTGTCCTCAATGCATGCATTAAAGAAAAATAAAAATAACGAAAAAAATAAAATGCATACGAGGACTTACTCCGAGAGTTCGTCATCGTAGATGATTAGTTTCCTTTTGGTCGGTGTCTTGATTCTCTTGCTTGAACGCGATGGTTGTTTTCTTGTTGCTGGTGGTGGAATCGATCCTCGTACAAGGTTGTCCTCACTGTCCTCTTCATCAATGTCATTGGCTTTTCGCTTGGAGGATTCAATTGGTGCGGTCTTTGTTGGTGCAATGGAGGACTCGTCCGAATCTGAAAAATCATAAAATGATTCCGTAGGAGTTGATTCGGGCTTAGGTGCTTTACCTTTGACTTTTACAGTGGTTGCCGGGACGTCTTTAGCTTTGGTTGCCGTGGTATCTTTAGGGTTGGTTGCCGTGGCATCAGCTTGTGCAGGAACGATGTACGTTGCCACGGCATCATCTATTGTGGTTGCCGTGGCAAGTAGTCGGTAGTGAATTTCCTTAGCATAGTGGTTGTGAGTCTTGTTGTGGAAAAGAAAACAAAGAAAACCTGGAAACTAAAGATAATGAAGAAAAATAAAATATCTCATAAAAATGAAAATAAAAAGAAAAAGAAAATATTGAAATGAGAGCATGCTCATGATTCTCCTAAGGTGACCACTTCTTTGTTACGTTCCACATGGGCACCATTGTAGTGCTTAAATCTTTGTCCATTAACTTTGAATTCATGGTTGTCAGAGATGGACTTGATTATCACGGCACCATGGGAGAATGGTTTGACAACTTCGAATGGTCCCGACCATCTTGATTTCAGCTTTCCCGGGAAAAGTTTTAGCCGAGAATAGAATAAGAGAACTAGTTGCCCTGGCATGAATTGTTGCGGCAATAGTTTCTTGTCATGCCATTGCTTTGTTTTCTCCTTGTAGATTCGTGCATTGTTATAGGCGAGTGCACGGAATTCTTCTATCTCATTGAGGTCCAACAAACGCTTTTGTCCGGCACTTTCCCAATCCATATTCACGGTCTTGATTGCCCAGTATGCCTTATGTTCAATTTCCACCGGTAGATGGCATGTTTTGCCATAGACAAGTCGGAAGGGGGACATACCTAAGGGTGTTTTGAATGCAGTGCGATATGCCCAAAGTGCGTCATCTAGTTTTAATGACCAATCCTTCCTAGAGGGATTTACAACTTTCTCGAGTATACCCTTCAATTCCCGGTTGGAAATTTCTGCTTGCCCGTTGGTTTGAGGGTGATATGCCGTGGCGATCTTGTGTGATATGCCGAAGCATTGCAACATCTTGACAATTAGTCTGTTGTCAAAATGCTTGCCTTCATCACTGATAATTGTTCTCGGCATCCCAAACTGTGTAAATATGTTTTTCTGCAAGAATCGTTGCACGGTCTTGGAATCGTTGTTGGGAACTGCAGCTGCCTCAACCCATTTAGACACGTAGTCGACGGCAAATAGAATGTATAGGTTACCGAATGAAGATGGGAAAGGTCCCATAAAATCGATCCCCCATACATCGAACAATTCCACCTCGATGATGTTCTGGAGCAGCATCTCATGTCGTCTAGAGATATTGCCCGTCCTTTGTACAATGTTGGCCAATACAAACCGGATTGCAAAACTTTGGCCGCGGTACGAGTTCCTCCAAAATGTCCTCCATAGGGTGAAGAATGGAATTACCGGAGTACATTCTGTTGCTCTTCTTTAGGGACACATCGGCGTATAACCTGATCTGCACATTGTTTAAACAAAAGAGGCTCGTCCCAAAAGTAATTCTTAGCATCATGGCGGAACCGCTTCTTCCCTTGGTGAGTAATGCCATAAGGTAAAATACCACAAACAAGGAAATTAACTAAATCCGCGTACCAGGGTATTGCCGAGGCATGTACTGCCGTGGCAACTGCTCCCAAAATTGCCGAGGCGTGCGCGTCCATGGTTGCCGAGGCGTTGAGGGTTGCTGAGGCATGCGCGTCCATGGTTGCCGAGGCAACTAAAATTTGTTCATCCGGGAATACATCGCAAATCTCTAGATCCGCGTCCTCCTCCCTGTTGCGTTCTAAACGTGATAAGTGATCGGCCACTTGATTTTCTGTTCCTTTCCTGTCCTTAATTTCAATACCAAATCCTTGTAAAAGTAATTTCCAACGAATCAAACGAGGTTTAACATCCTTTTTAGCAAATAGGTATTTGATTGCCGAATGGTTCGTATGAACAATTACCTTTGTACCAATCAAATAGGATCGGAACTTGTCAAATGCGAAAACTACAGCTAGTAACTCTTTCTCCGTTGTTGTGTAATTCACTTGAGCACTATTAAGTGTTTTACTAGCATAGTATATCACATGGAAGGTCTTACCTATGCGTTGGCCTAGGACTGCTCCTACCGCGAAATCACTTGCATCACACATGAGCTCAAAAGGTAGCGTCCAATCTGGTGGAACGACAATGGGTGCTGAGGCAAGCTTTTCCTTTAGGGTTTCGAATGCTTGGGTGCAAGAATCATCAAATCGAAGACTTTATCCTGTTCAAGCAAATTGCACAAGGGTTTAGTGATATTAGAAAAATTGTGAATGAACCTCCTGTAAAAACCTGCATGTCCAAGAAAGCTTTGAATTCCTTTAACCGAACTTGGTGGGGGTAATCTCTTGATCACGTCCACCTTGGCTTTGTCTACTTCAATTTCCTTGGATGAAATCTTGTGGCCGAGCACTATTCCTTCATCTACCATAAAATGGCATTTCTCCCAATTGAGGACTAAATCAGTTTCTTCACATCTTGCCAACACCCTCTCTAAATTGCCGAGACAGTTGTCGAAGTCATTACCAAAAACAGAAAATCATCCATGAAGATCTCAAGGAAGTCTTCGACCATGTCTGAAAAGAGTGCCATCATGCATCTTTGGAAGGTTGTCGGGGCGTTACACAATCCGAACGGCATCCTTCGGAAGGCATAAGTATCGTATGGGCATGTGAAGGTTGTCTTTTCTTAATCTTCTGGTGCTATGGCAATTTGATTGTAACCTGAATAACCATCAAGAAAACAATAAAAGGGTTTACCTGCAAGACGGTCAAGCATTTGATCAATAAAGGGTAATGGGTAGTGATCTTTCCTAGTGTCTTTGTTTAGCTTTCGATAATCCATACAAACCCTCTAACCGGTCACAGTCTTGGTTGGAATGAGTTCATTGTTTTCAATACTTACCACCGTTATACCTCTCTTTTTCGGTACACATTGTACCAGACTTACCCATGTACTATCAAAGATAGGGTATATAATGTCGGCGTCAAGCCACTTGATGATTTCTTTCATTACAACCCCTTTCACGACATGATTTAGTCTCCTCTGGGCCTCAATTGAAGGTTTGTGATCATCTTCCAACAAAATCTTGTGCATGCACACTGCCGGGCTAATTCCCTTCAAGTCGGCAATTGTCCACCCTATTGCCTTTTTGTGTAGCTTCAACATCTTGATCAACTTCTTTTCCTGCTCAGGCTGTAACTTTGAAGAAATAATTACAGGTAACGTATTATCGGTTCCTAAGTATGCATATTTTAGTTGCTCTAGCAATTGTTTCAACTCAAGAATCGGTGGTTGTTCAATAGAGGGTTTTTCGAGTTTACCTTCCTTACCTGAGTAATCCAGTGGTTCAAAGTATGTACCTAGTCGATTGACTAGCCAATTTGCCTCTTCTTGTTGTTCCTCATCGACCGGTTCTTCATACTCCTCAGATTCCTCTTGATCGGCAATGTAGTTGCCGAGGCAACTAAATTCCTCGTCGAAGTTAAACTCTGTCGTGGCATGAAGAAGTTGGCATTCTTCTGGATCATCGGCATGCCTTAGTGTTTGGAACACATTTAGTTTAACTTGCTGGTCATTCACCCTCATTGTGAGTTCTCCCTTTTCAACATCGATCAAGGTTCTCCTTGTTGCTAGGAATGGTCTCCTGAGAATGATGGGTGCATACACATCTGCTTCACAATCCAAAACAATAAAGTCAGCGGGAAAAATAAATTTATCAACTTTTACCAGTATGTCCTCGATTTTTCCCTCTGGATGCACATAGGATCTATCGGCTAGCTGTAGTATAACTGTTGTAGGTCTTGCCTTCCCGATTCCTAGTTTCTAGAAAACCGATTTAGGCATCAAGTTTATGCTAGCCCCAAGGTCGCATAATGCTTTCCCGAATAGTGATTTCCAATAGAATAGAGTATTGTGAAACTTTCGGGATCCTTCAACTTGGGTGGCATACGATTGTGCAACATTGCCATGCATCCCTCTGTTGCGGCAACTGTTTCAAACTCTCCTAGCCTTGTTCTCTTGGACACAATGTCTTTAAGAAACTTGGCATAGTTCGGCATTTGTTCAATTGCTTCCACCAATGGCAAGTTGATGTGGACTTGATTTAGGATATCAAGAAACTTCTTGAATTGATATTCTTGCTTTTGTCGCTTCAACCTTTGTGGGAATGGTGGTGGAAGTCGGATATCTTCGATCCTTTCATTAGTTTGAAACCTGATTGACGGCATTACCGGGACAACTGGAGTTGCCGAGTCGTTATCAACTGGGGTTGTCGAGGCATGCTTATCGCAAGTTGTCGAGGTATCTTTATCGTCGGTTGTCGAGGCATGCTTATTGCCGGTTGCCGCGGTAATTCCTGGTTCAGCATCTGAGGCTTTGCCGCTAGGTTCGTCTTGATCTTTTTGTGGAGTTTTGTTTGATGATCGGGTTTGAGCCTCTCTAAGTTGTTGGCCACTTCTAGTGGTGATTGCCTTACATTGCTCATGGCCAGTTCCTCTTGCGACTTCAGTATCGCTAGGTAAACTTCCTTGCGGTCTAGTATTCAGATTTTGAGCAAACTGTCCGACTTGATTTTCCAATGATTTGATTGACGCCTCTTGGTTTTGCAATCTCATCTCGTTCCTGTTAATAAAAGTATCAGTTCTTTTTATGAAGTTACTATTCCCAGCCATATAAGATTCAGTTTTTATCATAAAAGCATTTAGAGAATTTTCCAAAGAACTAGATGTTGTCGGTTGTTGCTGCGGCAACTGTTGCCGTGGCATATTCTGCTGGCATCCCGATGCTTGTGCATTCTGATTGTTCTGGTTTAGAGCATTGTTGGGATTACTCCATGAAAAATTCGGGTGCTTCTTCCAAGCTAGATTGTATGTATTGGACATCACATTGTTGTTCCGATTGTAATTCCCCACATAGAAGCTGGATTCCGGATTCTGCATACATTCAGAAGAATTATGGTTATCACCACATAACTCACAAAAAGAATCCATTACCTTGACTTCATGTGTGTTGTTTGGTTTTTGCATGTTCTGGACCATCTTGGTTAAAGTGGCCAATTGTACCGAAATTGAATCTGATGATCCTAGTTCATGAATTGTGGCTTGGCGTCTAACTCCTCCTCTTCTAGTAGATGGGAATTGATAATCATTCTTGGCCAGCCTGTTTAAAATTTGCATTGCTTCCTCCGGCAACTTATCTAGGAGTATGCCATTTGCCGAGGCATCTAGCATCATCCTTGTTGGTGTATTCACGGTGTTGTAAAACATTGTTACTTAAGTCCACATCGGGAATCCGTGTAGGGGGCATTTGTGTAGAAGTTCTCTATATCGCACCCAAGCCTCGTACATGGATTCATCATCTACCTGCCGAAAAGAAGTAATGTCGTTACGAAGCTTATCAGTCAAATTTGTAGGATTAAACCGAGCAAGGAAATCACGACAAAGATCGGTCCAAGATGCTATTATCCGGCAGGAATACTATTCAACCATGGTTTCGCCCTATCCCTCAGTGAATAGGGGAATAATCTTAATCGTAAGACATCGTGGGTGACTCCGTGTATTTTGAACGAGCTGCAAATCTCGAGGAAATATTTTAAATGTTGCCGTGCATCTTCAGTTGCTGAGCCGCCAAATTGACCTATTGTGTTGATCATATTAAACATTACCGGTTTTAACTCAAAGTGGTCGGCTTCAATTTCAGGTGCGACAACTCCTGGATTAAGTCCATCAAGATCTTCTTCAAGATAGTCTCGAATAGTTCTGTTTCGTGCAAGAATCACTCCTCCTCCTGCTGGAACATCTTGATTCATATTGCCGTCTTGATTAGCCATTGCTACTCTTATTCTTCGTCTAAGTCTTTGTAAGGTTCGTTCGATTTCTGGATCAAAGGGATATTCTGGTGTAATCGGTCTCGCCCTGGTCATATACCAATGCAAAACCAAAGTTTGTTAGCCCTTTGAATCTTAAACAAGAAAAGTAAAAAGAAAGTGCAAGAAAATAAAAACAAAGTCGCTATTGCCAATCCCCGGCAACGGCGCCAAAAACTTGTTGCGCGTAATAAGTGCTACGCAATTGTGCAAGTATAAACGTTGCACGTTATAGTATAAAATATATCATCTCCACAGGGATTGGTGCCATTTCAAGAATCTAGTCTCTTGCACTGTAAAAACTAAAAAACAAAAATAAAGGATTATAGCAGTTTAACTAATAACTAAACTTGAAGGCAATAAAGTAAAAGAATAAATGAGATCAAATGAGAGAGATAGGCCAGGTTATCGTGAGTTGAGGTGTGATAGCCGATTGGATCGTCTTGGTAAAAGAGTGCACGGGCAACTCAGTTGTCGTGGCAACTTGCACAACGGGGTTGCCTTGGCAACTAATCGATGGTTGTCTGGGCGACTAGTTGGGCAACTACTTGGGCTTATGGGCAACAACCTTCAAGGTTCAGCAGAGCGTTCTTCAATGGTTTCTTCTTATCCCTAAGTCGAAACTCTAGCTACTTGTGCATGCCTTGATAATACATCCCTGCGTGAATCAAGGGTGAACAATAACCAATCTTGCGCTCCTCTTAGCCGTTGAAATCCTTAACTTATTCCTAAGCCGGATTAATCTTCACCATCATTAGATTGAATAAAGATCATATTCATTTGTTTCTTGAATCTAACTCTCCCGATATTAGATAAATAGATGAAGTTACGAGATCCTCTCCCAATTCACTCGCAAACAAGAATAAGAGCCAAGAATGAATAAACCTTGAATAGAAAAGTGCAAACTCTTATTACCTAAACAAAAACCAATAGTTTCTCACAACCACAAAACACAATAACCATATCCAAATAGATTTAGTTCATGGCTAGGTTCCAAAGAAACACAAGATAAATAATCCCTAGCATGAACCCAATTGAACAAGAAAGAAAAGGATGAAGAATGAGGCTTTTCGAAATCCTCCTTTCCCTAGATGCTTGTCGAAAATTCTCTCCTTTTGCCCTCCTTGGAGTTGTCGAAATTCCCCTCTCTTGCTTGCTCTGAGTTTTCGAAATCTCCCTCTTATTTATAGGGCTAGGTCAAAGTCCTTCTTTGAGGAGGAAGTTATGTTGGAATTAAATTATCTTTAAATAATATAATTCTTTATTATAATTATATTCCTACTAGAACTTCTTCTATCTTCTTGGAATTTAATTATTCTTTAATCTCTTCATGGAAATCAAATTCCTTTGGGATTGGGCTTTGCTCCACGTCATCTTGGGCTTGTCCAGTCATCGATTTCGACTACCATATCACCTTTTCTCTTATCGACAATTACCCTGGCAACTGGCTCGGCGTCTCCTTCATGCATTGCCCTGGCAACTAGCTCGGCATCTCCTCCATGTATTGCCCTGGCAACTAGTTCTAGCCTTGCTTTGGCAAGTGACCCTACACATACACACAAAACACACCAAAGCAGCATCTTTTCCCACAAAAACTACCAAGTTATGTAATCAAGCTAAATGATGGATGGAAACATGGATTAATGCATGAATGGCTAATTATGCAACTAATATGAGCCTAAGTCTAACAATAATATGAGTAAAAAGGGTAAGAAAAATAGTACTTTTGAATACTTATCAATAGGCCAGGTTATCATGAGTTGAGGTGTGATAGCCGATTGGATCGTCTTGGTAAAAGAGTGCACGGGCAACTCAGTTGCCGTGGCAACTTGCACAACGGGGTTGCCTTGGCAACTAATCGATGGTTGCCTGGGCGACTAGTTGGGAAACTACTTGGGCGTCTGGGCAGCAACCTTCAAGGTTCGGCAGAGCGTTCTTCAATGGTTTCTTCTTATCCTTAAGTCGAAACTCTAGCTACTTGTGCATGCCTTGATAATACATCCCTGCGTGAATCAAGGGTGAACAACAACCAATCTTGCGCTCCTCTTAGCTATTGAAATCCTTAACTTATTCCTAAGCCGGATTAATCTTCACCATCAATAGATTGAATAAAGATCATATTCATTCGTTTCTTGAATCTAACTCTCCCGATATTAGATAAATAGATGAAGTTACGAGATCCTCTCCCAATTCGCTCGCAAACAAGAATAAGAACCAAGAATGAATAAACCTTGAATAGAAAAGTGCAAACTCTTATTACCTAAACAAAATCCAATAGTTTCTCACAACCACAAAACACAATAACCATAGCCAAATAGATTTAGTTCATGGCTAGGTTCCAAAGAAACACAAGATAAAGAATCCCTAGCATGAACCTAATTGAACAAGAAAGAAAAAGATGAAGGATGAAGCTTGTCGAAATCCTCGCCCTAGATGCTTGTCGAAAATTCTCTCCTCTCTCCCCCTTGAAGTTGACGGCATGGCCTCTAATTTATAGGGCTAGGTTAAAGTCCTTCTTTGAGGAGGAAGTTAAGTTGGAATTAAATTATCTTTAAAGAATATAATTCTTTATTATAATTATATTCCTTCTAGAACTTCTCCTATCTTCTTGGAATTTAATTCTTCTTTAATCTCTTCATGGAAATCAAACTCCTTTGGGATTTAGCTTTGCTCCACATCATCTTGGGCTTGTCTAGTCATCAATTTCGACTACCATATCACCTTATTCTTTGTCGACAATAGCCCTGGCAACTGGCTCGGCGTCTCCTTCATGCATTGCCCTGGCAACTAACTCGGCATCTCCTTCATGCATTGCCCTAGCAACTAGCTCTAGCCTTGCTTTGGCAAGTGATCTTGCACATACACACAAAACACACCAAAGCAGCATCTTTTCCCACAAAAACTACCAAGTTATGTAATCAACCTCAACGATGGAAGGAAACATGGATTAATGCATGAATGGTTCATTATGTAACTAATATGAGCCTAAGTCTAACAATAATATGAGTAAAAAGGGTAAGAAAAATAGTACTTTTGAACACTTATCAACATGCATTGAGGATAATGCTTCTCTCGAGTTTGGGGGGGTGATGGTTTCTAGTTAGTTTCATGTTTAGTTGCATTCATCTTTAGCAATCACATATAGGTTGCATATGTTACTTGCCATGCCTTTAATTGGATTTAATTGCTTAAGACTTGTTGAATATCCAATGATGAATTTTTGCCACTGCACTTAATTGAAAGAACCTTTAATTTTAGGATTGCATGAAAAGAACTTAGAATTTTACTATGATGCTGAATTTTGGTTACACGGTTGTGGCTTGTTGATTGAAAGAAACTTAGTGAACTTAGGTTGCTTAAAATTTGGGTAAATTTAAAATTGAAAATTAACAATTAATTTCTTGCTAAAGGTGCCCAAAACTGGCTCTAGTAGTAAATGCACTTTCTTGCTAGAGGTGCCCAAAAATGGCTCTAGTAGTTAATGCACAGTAAAGAATTGCTAGAGGTGTCCGAAATTGGCTCTAGTCGACTAAAATAAAATGAGAAATTGCTTACTTTGCTAGAGGTGCCCGAAATTGGCTCTAGTGAAAATAAAATAAATGCCCCATTAATTAAATTGATAAAAGCCTATTGTTCACATAGAATCTTGAAAATCAACTTGTACACAACTACGCACACACATTGTCACGAGCATTATAGTTTGGTTCTGGGTAATTTTTGTGCTATCCGAAAAATTAAAAGGAGATCATACTTTGTGCCACGGTTCCGAGGTTTGAATTCAAGTTTGAAGCATGTCTTTGATGATTAAAGTCTTGGCAGGTAATTGTTAGTTTGCATTGCTTGAGGACAAGCAATAGTTCGAGTTTGGAGGTGTGATAAGTGTTCAAAAGTACTATTTTATTACCCTTTTTACTCATATTATTGTTAGACTTAAGCTCATATTAGTTGCATAATTAGTCATTCATGCATTAATTCATGTTTCTTTCCACCGTTGAGCTTGATTACATAACTTGGTGATTTTTGTGTAAAAAGATGCTGCTTTGGTGTGTTTTTTGTGTGTGTGCAGAATCACTTGCCAAAGTAAGGCTGGAACCAGTTACCATGGCAATGCATGAAGGAGATGCCGAGCTAGTTGCCAGGGCAATGCTTGAAGGAGATGCCGAGCTAGTTGCCAAGGAAATTTTCGACAAGGAATAAGATGATATGGTAGTCGAAATTGATGACTAGATAAGCCCAAGATGGCGTGGAGCAAAGTTAAATTCCAAAGGAGTTTGATTTCCATGAAGAGGTTAAAGAGAAATTAAATCCTAAGAAGATAGGAGAAGTTCTAGAATGAATTTAAATATAATAAAGAATTATATTCTTTAAAGATAATTTAATTCCAACTTAACTTCCCCCTCAAGAAGGATTTTGACCTAGCCATCTCCTATTTAAAGGACCAAGCCGTCAAAGAGAGGTGAGCAAGAAGAGAGGATTTTTGACCACTCTAAAGGGAAAGAATGGAGAGATTTCGACAAGAGAGTAAGGGAGAGAGAGTTCGATTTCTTCTTCTTCTTCTTCTTTGCTTCTATTAGATTCATGGTTTGGGGATTATTCTTTGTATATCTTTTGATCCCAACCATGAACTAACTTGATTGGTTGGGGTTATTGTGTTTTGTTGTTGTGAAAAACAATTGGACTTTGTTTAGGTTTTTGAGTTGCAATTCAATTTTCAAAGTTTGTTCATTCTTGGTTCTCAATCTTGTTTGCGAGTGAATTGGCAGAGGATCTCGTAACTTCATATATTTATCTAATATCGTGAGAGTTAGATTCAAGAAACGAATGAGCATCGTCTTTATTCAATCAATTGATGGTGAAGACAAATCCGGCTTAGGAATAAGTTTAGGATTTCAAAGGCTAAGAGGAGCGCAAGATTGGTTGTTGTTCACCCTTGATTCACGTAGGGATGTATTATCAAGGCATGCACAAATAGCTAGAGTTTCGACTTAGGGATAAGAAGAAACCATTGAAGAATGCTTCGCCGAACTTTGGAAGTGAATGCTCAATTGCCCAGGCAATCGACCCATCCTTAATTGCCCAGGCAATCGCGGGAGCATTGCCCAGGCAATCTGATCAGACAACGAGGGGGAATTGCCCTGGCAACCGACCAGGCAACACGGTAGAATTGTCCTAGCAATCAACCAGGCAATTGCAACCAAATTGCCCTGGCAATTGACTAAGCAATCGTAATAGAATTACCCTACCAATCCGGCTGCTATTCAATCACCAAGACGATCCAATCGGCTATCACACCTCAACTCACGATAACCTGGCATATTCCCTCTATTTTGATTTAATCTATTCTTTTAGTTTATTGCTCTTAGTTTACTCGTTAATTAGAACTCCTATTATTAATTGTGTTTTTACTTTTCATAGTGTTGTAACTTAAGCAAAGTGGCCCAAACCAATCCCCGTGGAGACGATACTCGATACTCATATCACTTTATTACTTGCGACGTGTATACTTTCACAATTGCGTAGCACTTATTACACGCAACAGTCACCTTTATGTATGGTGCAAGCAGTTATAATATGATGAAATGGTCTTGCTCATTTTAATTAATATTTACCTCGGAACGGTAATGATTAATCTAAATTTTGGTCAACATCCATTGAGGCAAGACTGTTACGACACGAATATCAAGATTAATTAATACCCCTTTTTGTGATTTAAGTTAATTAATATGCAACCGGAACTTTAAAAGTCACATGAATGACAATTAAAGGATGGAAAACAAAGGCACAAAGGAAAACACAAAAGGCCTATCCCAAGACCTAACCCATGAAGGCCCAAGTTATTAGAAATTCAAATAGTGATCTAATTATTAGCTAGATGAATCTAATATTAGAACTAAATTGATTAATTGGCCCTAAAAGACTAAAGCCCTAACAAATTATGATGATTAACTTTGCAATTTAATGTCAATCTAAATTTTGAAATTAATTTTATCCTAAGAGTAATTAAGAAATGTTCAATTAATTTAATGAATTTAACATTTACCCGAATGAGCCAACGACAAATTTAAATCCACTAATTTAATACGAACCCTAATCTAACTAAGGCTCTAAAGAAACTATGCCTAGAATTAACTTAATTAATTTAAGAATCGTGCACCTATGAGACGAGCACACGATCTAAATTAGTTAAATTAATCCACTTAATCTAACCTAAAACCCCAAAAAACAATTAGCTAGGCCCAAGACCCAAAGACCCAAACTACTAACAAGCCTAAAGGACCAAAAGGTCCAAAACTACTAAAGCTTAACAAGCCCAAAAAAACAAAAAAAATAAGCATATATACATATTACAAATATATTATATATTATGAAAAATTATATTTTATAAACTATATAAACCTATATATTATATACTTTAAATATATATTATATATAAACATTACAAAACCTCATATATATATTGTGTATTTTAAGAAAGCTATATTACATTTTTAGAAAACTATATATATTATAAGCTTTAAAACCATATTTATTATATAATATAGAAACTATATGTTATATATCTATTATATAAAAAACTATATATTAGATGTATTAAAAATTATATTATATATTAATATGAAAACTATATATTATATAATACACATATGTTAAACACTAAAATCAAGCATAAAATCACATATTATATCATGTAAAACAAACTAAGCATTATATACACATTCACATCAAAACAAAACAAACATAACATAGGAAATAAAAGCTGGAAATTAAGGATGCGAAATAAAAATGAACATGCATGATAAAAGAGGGATTTAAGTACTGGAAATGACCAAATTAAATGGAACTCAAAATTAATGGCCGAATTTAAAAAGGAAACGAGGGACGGAATTGTAAACATTTTGAAAACTTCAAGGACTCGGGGAGTAAATACGATAGACGGAGTGGCTTACTGGGGAATTTCAGAAACACAGAGGGACTAATAGTGATATTTAGAAAGACGAAAGGACTAAACAAGCTATTAAGATGGGGCGGATGTCCTTAAACGGCTGTTAATCCAATTTTAAAATGAGATTGACTCTAAAAGGACACCACCAGCCAAGATTCGAACTCTTTTGGCTATTTACTAAAAAAACCCTTAGAACCAACCTATTTCTCTGAAGCTAAAACCAGAAATCCCCTTTGATTTCCCTAGAAACCGACACAGTTTATAGAACCCGACGACCTTTCTGCCTTAAACCGTCGTACTGGCCGCCACTCACCAGCGTCGGAGACCAAAAACAAACACCAAAAGACTCCTCTTCTGGCCCTAAACCCCGATCCTCACTTTGTTTTTCAAAACCAAACCACTTTTCTTTAATACCTCAAATGTCAAAACTCAAAAAAGAGTCTTCACCGTCCTTAGCTCCACCGATTCACCTCGTTCATCTCGAAAGGAACCAGAGGGCTTGTCACCGGCAGACGAAATGACGAGGAAGTCGAAACGGTAGAGGAAAACCAAAACTGAAACCCTATCTTTTTTGTTTATGATATGCTTCGAAGTAAAAGGAAAGGTATACCTCAGAAGAAACTCTCATTGTATTGATACGAATCTATTTTTCCCCTTGCAATACTTACTTTTTTTACAAATGTTGGGGCTTTCGATTCTTATAGCCTGATTTACATGAATTTTTCATTTACATGAAAATTAGAATAAAAATTGCTATTGGTTCTGCCTATCGTTTGTTTGTATTCATCTGCCCAATTTTGCTGCTAAAATTGTTGTTGGTTTTGTCCCTCACAGTTGAACTGATTCTAACATTTTGCTCTATTTTTTGCATGTGAATGAGAGGATAGGACCAGTGGAGACGGTTGGGCTTGGTGGCAGAGGAATCGGCACGGCTCATGAGCTGAGGAGGCAGCGCGGCTTGGGAAGCTGAGAAGTCGTGGGTCGTGACCCGCACACGTGTGTAGAGGAGATGAGGCATTGCGAGTGAGGCGCATGGGGAATATGGTGAGCCAGACATGGATTACACGCGCGCTAGGTGCAATATCAGCCGTTCAATATGCCCCCAATCCAAGGGCAATGCTTTATGCAGCGCAAAGGCAAAAAATGGCTAGCTTAAGGCTTCATTTGATTAGTGCGATCTGGACCGTCGATCAACCTTGATCTAATGGTCACCACTAGGCTGTGCAAACAGAAAGAGGACCAGATTAGGCTTAGGGTTTCCCTATTTAATCGATATCGGGCCCAAAACTGGGCTTGTAAATGTATATGGACTCTTTAATATTATGGGTTGTTTATTATAATTTTTAGACTGATTTGAATAAAGATGGGCTTTTATTTAATTGATTAGTCTATATATATGCATATACCTTGTATACTTCGATTACAATAATATAATATAATAACTTAAACGATACATATGGTAATAACACTAATAGTAGTAACAATAATGATAACAAAAAACAACACTAAAAATAATAAGGATAACCTAAAAATTATAATACATTAATAATGTTTTGGGTTTTTCAATTGACTAACAAACATAATCAACCATAACAAAAATATAACTTAGTAATTTTTTTTGGGTTTTTATAAGATAATATAACATATAATATGGTTATAAATAAAGGCAAAGCACTAAAACATAATACTAGTAATTTTATTTTTTTTTGTTTTTTTGTTTTGACTTAATAGTCACATACATATATATATAGATAATTAAGATTAAACAAAGCCCGTAGTAGTATATATAAGCCCATTATTATAAAACGAAATAAAAAGGATTTGCCCTGGACAAAATTAGTGATTACAGCTGCCCCTCTTTGCTTATATTTATGGAACAAGAATAAAGTAAAGACCATAAACACTAATTTTGTCCTACTTCCCTATTTGAAGCTATGAGTATCTACCTCCTTTACTTCGACATCCTGATGTGGCAAGTTTGACATCCTTCGCCTGGAATCCTTGAGCTTTGAGTATCTGCCCCCTTTTGCTCTGATGACTTGAAGTCGCGGGTCTTTCAGTTTTGGAATCGGGATACCCAAATTCTAAGAAAAACACCCTAATGGAGGTATTGGATTGAGAAATTTTGGGTTTTAAGGAAAACATCCTTTTGGAAGGATTGAATTGAGAAATTTGGGTTTTGAGGAAAACATCCTTTTGGAAGGATTGGATTGAGTTTTAAGGAAGACGTCCTTTTGGAATGATAGAATTGAGAAATTTGGGTTTTTGAGGAAAACGTCCTTTTGGAAGGATTGAATTGAGAAACTTGGGTTTTGAGGAAAACTTTCTTTTGGAAGGATTGAATTGAGAAATTGAGTTTTGAAAGACCTTTGGAAGTTCTCACTAAGAAAGTCGAAGAACTCTTGATTTTGTGAGATATACTTCTCCTTTCGTGAAGTTGTTGATCCCTCATTTTGTCAATCTTCAAATACCTGTTTAAAGTGAACACAATGCGATAATGGTATGAGTTATCATGCTCCTAATCATAGGGATGCCTAGCTATCAATGATGCATGAGAAAATTTCATGATTCCAAGATGTGTGTGTTCATGAGAATGCAATGGTGCATGAATTTAGTTTGTCTATTTTCTAAAGCCGGCAGTCGTTATCTTGGGGTCACAACCACTCATCAACCCTTTTTCTTGTCAAAGCTTGCCCCTAAACTTGTGTTGCTCATTCTTCGAGCTCAAATGACCTTGGTCGTAATCAAAATCTTTGACCTAGTTCTTTCAAGCCTTGCGCCATCTCTCATCTATTTCAGTTCAAACTCTTTTATGGAAAAGCTCTCGTTACCCCACAGACCATGATGTCCCGTCATGTCAAATTAACCTCGGAGGTTCTTCTTCATCCCACATCATGTGGTGCCCCTCAACTTTGGGCCTCGCTAATGCATTTATCTTTGAAGTGATATAGAGAAATCTCTTTGTTTAAAATGTATCAATTTGCTGGTCGTCATTCTAATGAAGAATGCCTTTTTAGCTTAACATACATAACCTTGAAATCAAAACTTAAATTGAAAAACAGAATAAGATGCCCCGAATATCAAATGCAAGAGCGTCTTAGATTTGGTTTTCCAGTGATCATTTCAAGCAGAGCTTGTGCCTACGAAGACTTCGAATGTTGTGATGATATATGAAGTTGTAAAACTCTTCCTAAATCGCTCAGTTCATCCTCATGATTATGGTACTTGCTTGATCTGCTCGATTACTATTCCTTCTATTTCTCATCATTCTTCCCCATTCATATGTATGTTTAAACTTTCGACTTTTATTTAGCCCATAGAATGAGGAAAATGTCATTCTGAGAATTTTTAAGCTTAAGTTCATAATTCTAATTATAATTAGCATTGTGTCAGTGTCCTCAAGGATTCATCTCTAACGTTAGGGTACTGAATAGGTGGAGCATAGCTCCTTATTAGATTCATTCTCCCCCATAGCTCCATCAGAATGCTCTGGGACTTATTCAACTCGTTCATTCAATTCTTTTTTTCTTAAGGGAATCCAACTCATCACAGTCCTTTGTCTCGAGAATAATGATGGAGCATAAAATAATACCTCGAGTTACTCGGCATACTCACGATTTGAAAACTTACTCATATAGCCAAGGCTTTTGACTTTATTAGAGTAAGTAGAGCAAAGCATCCTTATTTAGCCTTTTTGCTATAGCGGAGTACCCTTTTAATTCTTAATTAATTTTTTTGTTTTGTTTTCAACACACTATTTTCCTTTTGAGGCACATTCAAGCAACTCTATTTGAGCTCTCCTAGGAGATTTTCTTATCATCGAACATCATCGGAGGAGTAGTAATCTTGCTTTTCACGCTTTACCAACCAGAACGGACTGAGGGGGAATCACGCTTCATCGTTATCACAGCATTCGCTTGATCTTTTTATTAGAATCAACGCCACATCATGCACGTGATATTCGGGGTCTACGAGGGTAAGAAAAAATATATACATATATGTTTAAGAAAAGAGCATCCTTTCATTGAAATAGCAAAGGCAAACATAACATAAACCTTTACAAAGGATTACTACTACTGTCTTCGGGTACACAAAAGCAAAATTAACACACATAAAAGCAGATAAAACAAAAACCTAAAAATATGGATAGGATGCCCTAGAAATACCTGACCCTTGCAACATTTTTCATCATCCTGATGCCTCAAACTTTCCCAAAACTTGGCCTCTTTCTCTGAACTTTGGTTTTATGTTCTCAAAGGAAAGCACTCCATCTTAACAAGTTCATAGATCTTGCCCTTCAGAAACACGCACTCTTCCGTTGTATGGCTAAGGTCACCGTGATGATACTCACATGGAACCCTGACACCAGACATATTGGGGTTGAAATAAGCATACCGCTTCAAGGGAGGCAGCCTCAAGAGTTTATTTTGAACTAACAGAGGTAACAGCTCTGAATTTGTCATCGAGAATAACATCTTTGTCCTCTTGCATCATGCGTTTTAGCTTTTTTTTCCTCTTTTTCCTTAAGCAGGCCTTCCCTTCTTTGGAGACATCGGTATTATCAGAGCATGTCACTTTTGGGAGCTCTTTTAGGACTGCTTCGGACCTTTTGAGTGGGTTCAAAACTAAGCTTTTCGCAGAACGATTGTGATTATGATGGCTGCTGATGTTTTCTGATTTTGCCGATGTCAGCAACTTTACCTCATCCACCTCCTTCATCACGGTGACCCGATCTTCTCCTAATTTCACAATATTGGCCACGGGTGGAAAATTAATTTTTAGACCTGGACTCGTTGTCTCAAACTCTAATACCCCAATATTTAGGAGATGTTGAACTTTACGTTTAAAACTCACACATCTCTCGATGGGTTGCCCCGAAGTTCCGACATGGTAATCGCAATGATCTTTCTCATTGAACCAACTCGGATATGGAGGTGATTGGGCTTTGACGAAGCAAGGCACCATCAATCGGGCATGTAGCAGCTTGGAATACAGGTCTCGGTAGGTGAAAGAACTGGGAGTGAACTGCAAGTCCTTCGATTCTTCCTTCTTTTCTTGAGCCTTAGAAGCTTGGCTAACCGACAGCTAATGAGGTTTTGGAATCATAGACATCAAAGGTTGTTCATGTGTTTGCGGGAATGACAGTTCAGAAGACAGTGTAGTCGACATCCTCATCATCTTATTGCATATCACACATTTCTTATTATGTGACTCTGACTCATTCGGTTTTTTGTTTGTTGGCGATGACAAGATTTCTAAGAAAGAGTCCTCGGTCGTATCCGACACTAATTTGACAGGGCACTCCGAAGCGGTGCACGCTACCTCATATTGGTTGATGATAGCTTGGTCTTCGTTAGACAAAACCCTTTCCGCTATGAAGTCGTAATCCTCACTCTCATTCTCCTCTTTCCCGAAAGAGTCTTCTTTTATACCTTCTTCTTTGGTCATAGTGGCCATCATACCCATCAGTTTATCGATTTTCCCCCTTGTTTCCTCTTGGAACTTCTTCACATATGATATTGTCTCCCTTTTGATTCCAAGCTAATTGTTCATGAAGCTATTCGAGTTTAGCTACCCTAGTTGCTAGATCATTCATATTTCTAGAGTCGAACTGGTCGGAAGTCATTCCCTCCTCACTCATACTTTATGAGGTGAATGTTTTTCCCCGATTAGTAATGCATATGATGTATGTGAATGTACAAAAATGTATTATTTAAACAAAAATAATAATACGTCACAAAATAATGCTACTAAGAAAACATGAATGAATGCAAAGAACGACACTGAGTTCGGAAAATATCTTCGTTAAATGACTCACATTAATAGGAATATTGTTTCGTTACAATAGCCAAAGAAAACTCGCTTTGCAAATGGTCCTAAGCTAGCATATAAATCAACAGTCTTTTCTCTCTCATCAGATTCATCAACCGCATAGTCCTGAAGCTTCGCAACATCTTCCCCTAGGAATTGTGACTTTCAAGCGACCTTTTGTATCAATTCTCGCTCTTGCTTTCAAATAGAGAAAGCAACGAATTTTAGTCGCTCCACTGTTGGCATTTGGTTCACTTAAATTGCTCCCTTGAAGGAGTCCCGCTGAACTCGACCCTCGGGGTGTGCTGAAGCTATGGCCAGAATTCCTTCCTACTAGAAATATTCTTTCTCGTTCTAAGTCGAGACTTGATTGTCAACCTAATATGGCAAAGTGCCCGGGAAACCTTCGAGCTTGCCCCGAAAAGCTTTGTTCTTTGAGTAGATGCAGTTCTCGCAGATCTTCTTGCAAGGGCTTGGTACTCCTCAATGGCCGGGGTCAAATCAAAGTTGCTGATTATAGAACAACCGTAGGTGAAACTCCAAAATCCTACCATGGCTAGTAGTAATGCTTGGTCAACCGTAACATCTAGTGAATATGCGATGTCGCCATGCTCATTTTTGAAAGATTCCTCGTCATGTAGTTGTTCTCCTTCCGACCATATTTGTACATCGGGATTCTTTGCATCATTATTACGAACCAAATCTCCCATTAATCTAGCCTTTAATTTTAGACTATTTCTGACTCAATGTGCTCTGCATGATATGACAAAGTATGGAAAACAAAAAGGTACAAAGGGAAAGGGAGAATACAAGGAAAAGGGTTAGTCAACTGATGAATAATGAATTCAAAAATAAGAAAAGATAAACACGAGGAAAATAAACGAAAGGCAAGCACATAAAGGAATAACCCTAACTGCATGAATTCTAGTTCGCTAAGGTTATTCGCATGGCTCTAATAGGGGTAGGCTTCTTAAATTCTTACACATGGGTTTGGTTCTAATTGGGGTACCCGAACCTATCACGTCACCTACTAAGGCAACAAGAACCCCAATTCTGGCTTATTACAAGCTTGCAAATTGGTTTCGATTCAAGGGAAAACATGACTAGTGACGTGGAGGGTTGCACACGTGTCAAGAGGCGTGGATTTCGGAAGTGAATTACTGACCTGTGGAGGGCTACTCACATGGGTATGTGGCGTTTCACTCCCACTTGAAGGAATGAGCTTGGGTGTAGAGCATGATGATATGATGCAACACATGTCGGTGATTCCTTAGAAATTAAATGAAAATTAATTCAAAGACCACCAATTATCAAAGCCCTTTCAATCGTGGTTACATTTTCAAGAAATGGTCAACCTTACTAGAATCAATTGAAATTTTGAAAATTTTTCATCATTAATAAGCAACAAACATTTTTTTGGTCTAACTCTCTTTTTGTTTTGTAAAAACAAAATACGTCCCTAGTAGAGTCGCCAAGCTGTAGCGACCTCTTTTAAAAACTAATATAATTTAGTCATGTTTTGTAAGGTTTGATGTTACGAATTTATCCCCGAAATCGTCTCTTTGAAATCTTGTTTTTAAAAATGGGGATTCATTTTTGAAAATCTCTTTTTCTTTTGAAAATCGATAAAAACTTGGAAAACTTAGAGTCGGCACCGGCCACTTGGATAAGGTAGGTCGGACACAAAAGAAAACCATAGATTCATTATGAAAGGGTCTGGGAGTTGGTTACATGTGGGGAAGGATTAGTACCCCCATCACGCTCGGATATCGGTACCATAATGTTTGTTGCCTTTAAAATTAATGGAATTTGTTGAAATTTGAATAAACTTTAATTTAGCGTTCTTAATTGAAAATCGGCCTTAATTGCATGGGCTTCCTTAAATTGGTAGGTTTGAATTAATTAGACATTTAATTAATAAGGATGACGATACACCGGACCATAAACTAAACTGACATCAATAAGACAGACTGTTGTGTTAGTTTATGGTTCGGATCCCGTACGTCACCTTTATGCATGGTGCAAGCAGTTATAATATGATGAAATAGTCTTGCTCATTTTAATTATTATTTACCTCAGAATGGTAATGATTAATCTAAATATTCAGTCAACATCCATTGAGGCAAGACTGTTACGACACGAATATCGGGATTAATTAATACCCCTTTGTGATTTAAGTTAATTAATATGCAACCAGAACATTAAAAGTCACATGAATGACAATTAAAGGATGGCAAACAAAGCCACAAAGGAAAACACAAAATGCCCATCCCAAGACCTAACCCATGAAGGCCCAAGTTATTAGAAATTCAAATAGTGATCTAATTATTAGCTAGATGAATCTAATATTAGCCCTAAATTGATTAATTGGCCCTAAAAGACTAAAGCCCTAACAAATTATGATGATTAACTTTGCAATTTAATGTCAACCTAAAATTTGAAATTAATTTTATCCTAAGAGTAATAAAGAAATGTTCAATTAATTTAATGAATTTAACATTTACCCGAATGAGCCAACGGCAAATTTAAATCCACTAAATTAATATGAACCCTAATCTAACTAAGGCTCTAAAGAAACTAGGCCTATAATTAAATTAATTTAAGAATCGTGCCCCTATGAGACGAGCACACGATCTAAATTAGTTAAATTAATCCACTTAATCTAACCTAAAACCCCAAAAAAAACAATTAGCTAGGCCCAAAAAACTAAAGCCCAAGACCCAAAGGCCCAAACTACTAACAAGCCTAAAGGACCAAAAGGTCCAAAACTACTAAAGCTTAACAAGCCCAAAAAAACAAAAAAAATAAGCATATATATAAATTACAAATATATTATATATTATGAAAAAATATATTTTATAAACTGTATAAACCTATATATTATATACTTTAAATATATATTGTATATAAATTTTACAAAACCTCATATATATATTGTGTATTTTAAGAAAGCTATATTACATTTTTAGAAAACTATATATATTATAAGCTTTAAAACCATATTTATTATATAATATAGAAACTATATGTTATATATCTATTATATAAAAAACTATATATTAGATGTATTAAAAATTATATTATATATTAATATGAAAACTATATATTATATAATACACATATGTTAAACACCAAAATCAAGCATAAAATCACATATTATATCATGTAAATCAAACTAAGCATTATATACACATTCACATCAAAACAAAACAAACATGACATAGGAAATAAAAGCTAGAAATTAAGGATGCGAAATAAAAATGAACATGCATGATAAAAGAGGGATTTAAGTACTGTAATTGATCAAATTAAATGGAACTCAAAAAATTTAAAGAGGAAACGAGGGACAGGATTGTAAACATTTGGAGAACTTCAAGGACTCGGGGAGTAAATATGAAAGACGGAGTGGCTTACTGGGGAATTTCAGAAACACAGAGGGACTAATAGTGATATTTAGAAATACGGGAGGACTAAACATGCTATTAAGATGGGGCAGAGGTCCTTAAATGGCTTTTGACCCAATTTTAAAATGAGATGGACTATAAAAGGACACCACCATCCGAGATTCGAACACTTTTGGCTATTTTCTAAAAAAACCCTTAGAACCAACCTATTTCTCTAAAGCTAAACCCAAAAATCCCCTTTGATTTCCTTAGAAACTGGCACAGTGTACAGAACTCGGCAGCCTCTCCGCCTTAAACCGTCGTATCGGCCACCACTCACCGGTGCCAGAGACCCAAAATAAACACCAAAAGACTCTTCTTTTAGCCCTAAACCCTGATCCTCACTTTGTTTTTTCAAAACCAAACCCCTTCACTTTGAAACCTCGAAAGCTGAAACTCAAAAAAAGAGTATCCACTGTCTTTTGTTCCACTGATTCACTCTGTTCATCCTAAAAGAAACTAGAGGGCTTGTCACCGGTAGACAAAAGGACGAGGAAGCCGAAACGGCAGAGGTAAACCAAAATTGAAACCCTGTCTTTTTTGTTTATGATATGCTTCAAAGTAAAAAGAAAAGTATACCTCAGAAGAAACTTTCTTTGTATTGATACGAATCTAATTTTTCCCCTTGCAATACTTGTTTTTTTTTTACAAATGTTGGGGCTTTCGATTCTTATAGCCCGATTTACATGAATTTTTCATTTACATAAAAAATTAGAACAAAAATTGCTATTGGTTCTGCCTATTGTTTGTTTGTATTCATCTGTCCAATTCTGTTGTTGAAATTGATGTTGGTTTTGTCCCTCACAGTTGAACCGATTCTGACATTTTGCTCTATTTTTTGCATATGAATGAGAGGAGGGGACCAGTGGAGACGGTTGGGCTTGGTGGCAGAGGAATCGGCACGGCTCATGAGTTGAGGAGGCGGCGCGGCTTGGGAAGCCAAGAAGTCATGGGTTGTGACTTGCACACAAGCGTGGAGGAGACGAAGCGTTGCGCGTGCGGCGCGTGGGGAATATGGTAAGCCGGGCATGGATTGCACGTGTGCTATGTGCAATATCAGCCGTTCAATATGCCCCCGATCCAAGGGCTATGCTTGATACGGCACCAAGGAAAAAAATGGCTAGCTTTAGGCTTCATCTGATTAGTGCGATCTAGACCGGCGATCAACCTTGAACTAATGGTCACCACTAGGCTGCGCAAAAAGAAAGGGGACCATATTAGGCTTAGGGTTTCCCTGTTTAATCGATATCGGGCCCAAAACTGGGCTTGTTAATGTATATGGACTCTTTAATATTATGGGTTGTTTATTATAATTTTTAGACTGATTTAAATAAAGATGGGCTTTTATTTAATTGATTAGTCTATATATATCCATATACCTTGTATACTCCGATTACAATAATATAATATAATAACTTAAATGATAGATATGGTAATAACACTAATAGTAGTAACAATAATGATAATAGAAAACAACACTAAAAATAATAAGGATAACCTAAAAATTATAATACATTAATAATGTTTTGGGTTTTTCAATTGACTAACAAACATAATAAACCATAACAAAAATATAACTTAGTAATTTCGGGGGGGTTATAAGATAATATAACATATAATAAGGTCATAAATAGACACAAAGCACTGAAACATAATACTAGTAATTTTAATTTTTTTTGTTTTTTTTTACTTAATAGTCACATACATACATATATATATAATTAAGATTAAACAAAGCCCGTAGTAGTATGTATATGCCCATTATTATAAAACGAAATAAAAAGGAGTTACCCCAAAAAAATTAGTGATTACATTTTGAAAATTACAATTTAATCCCTAAACTTTTCCTATGTTTATACTTTAGTCGTCAATCTTTCATTTTATTCATTTTGGTCACTGCCCAAAATTTTGAGGTATTACAATTCTCCCCCTTAAGAAAATTCATCCTCGAATTTTCTTTACATACTTTCTTCAAAAATATACGGATACTACTTCTTCCATTATTATAAAATGAAATAAAAAAGAGTTACCCCGGAAAAAATTAGTGATTATATTTTTAAAATTACAATTTAGTCCCTAAACTTTTCCTAAGTTTATACTTTAGTCCATAAACTTTCATTTTATTCACTTTAGTCACTACCCAAAATTTTGAGGTATTACAATTCTCCCCTTAAGAAAATTCATCCTCGAATTTTCTTTACGTACTTGGTTCAAAAAGATACGGATACTGCTTTTTCATTGCTTCCTCATTCTCCCAAGTAGCTTCTTCCAGTTTGTGGTTTCTCCACAAGATTTTTACTAGAGGAATCTTTTTGTTCCTTAACTTCTTTTCTCATCGAGCTAGAATTGTTACAGGTTCCTCATCGTATGTCAAATCCGGTTGAATTTCAATTTCTTCTGGTGTAATGACATGCAAAGGATCTGATCGATATTTCGAAGCTTGGATACATGAAACACATCATGTACCTTACTTATCTCTGGTGGTAATGCCAGTTGATATGCCACTGGTCTAACCCTTTTTTAAAATTTCATAAGGACCAATGAATCTTGGACTAAGTTTGCCTTTTCGTCTAAATTGTAATATCTTTTTCTAGGGTGAGACCTTTAAAAATACATTGTCTCCAACTTCAAACTCAATATATTTTCTTTTAAGATCTGAGTACGAATTTTGTCTGCCAGAAGCGGCCTTGAGATTATCTTGAATTATTTTTACCTTGTCCTCCACTTCTTGCACAAGATCTGGTCCAATGATTTTTTGATCCTCTGGCTCGAACCAATTCAAAGGTGTTCAGCATTTTCTTCCATATAATGCCTCATAAGGTTTCATCTTTATACTTGATTGGTAACTATTGTTATAAGAAAATTCAGCTAAGGGGAGATATTTTTCCCATGAGCCTACAAAATTCATTATACACACTTTGAGCATATCTTCGAGTATCTTAATAGTCCTCTCTGATTGTCCATCCGTTTGAGGATGAAAAGCAATACTGAAGTGTAGACGAGTTCTCAATGCTTCATGTAATGCACTCTAAAACCTTGACATGAATCTTGGATCTCTATCGGATATAATAGACATAGGAACACCATGTAGTCTAACAATTTTCTTAATGTATAACTCTGCTAACTTGTTTAAGGAATAGTCTGTTAGAACTTGTATAAAATGTGCCGATTTATTCAATCGATCCACAATCACCCAAATCGAATCTTTTTTACTTGGCGTCAGCGGTAAACCTGTTACAAAATCCATAGTAACCTTTTCCCACTTCCATTGTGGAATTGAAATTGGTTGAAGTAATCTTGATGGAACTTGATGTTTTGCCTTTACTTGTTGGCAAGTTAAACATTTAGCAACAAACTCGATGATAGCTCGTTTCATGCCAGGCCACCAAAATCGACTCTTTATATCTTGATACATTTTGTTGCCTCCTAGATGCATAGTTAAAGGAATGTAATGTGCGTCCAAAAGTATTTCCCTCTTTAATTCCTCATCTTTAGGAATGTATACGCATCCCTTGTAGTATAGGCATTCATTTGGTTTTATTTCAAAATCTTTAGATTCACCACTTTCAACTTGTTTCTTCTTTTCTGAGCATTTTTCATCATTTGCTTGTAATTCTTTAATTCTTCCTATCAAGGTAGGCTTAATTTGAAGTTTAACCATTATTGCGCCATTTTCTTGTAATTTCAATTGAGCATTCAATGCTCTCAAAGCAGAAAATGTCTTCCGGCTAAGTGCGTTTGCTACCACATTAGCCTTCCCCGGATGATAGTCAATAATTACATCATAATCCTTGATCAGTTGTATCCACCTTTTTTGCCTCAAATTAAGCTCCATTTGAGATAACAAGTATTTCAAACTTTTATGATCAGTGTAGATATAGCATTTTACACCATATAAGTAGTGACGCCAAATCTTTAAAGCAAATACTACTGCATCCAACTCTAAATCGTGGGTAGGATAATTTCTTTCATGAGTTTTGAGTTGTCAAGAAGCGTATGCTACCACCTTCCCTTCTTGCATTAATACACATCTCAAACCACTATGGGATGCATCACTATATATTATAAAATCCTTCCTCGATTCTAGTTGTACCAAAACAGGAGCTTATATTAATATCTTCTTGAATTTGTCAAAACTTTCCTGACATTTATCTGTCCAAACAAATGGCACATCCTTTTTTAATAGCTTAGTTATTGGAGCGACAATCATTGAAAGTCTTTCACGAACCGCCGATAATAACCAGCTAATTCCAAAAAAAAACTTCTCACTTCAAAGATATTCTTAGGGATTTTCCATTCTAGGATTGCTTGAATCTTTTTAGGGTCGACTCGAATCCCTTCAGCTGAAACTATATGTCCAAGGAAAGCTACCTCAGACAACCAAAATTCACACTTTGACAGCTTTGCATATAATTTCTTTTCTCAAAGGATCTGAAAAACTACTTGGAGGTGAGTACCATGATCCACTTTGGTTTTAGAATAAACCAATATATCATCTATGAATACCACCACAAATTGGCCTAAATATGGTTAAAATGCCCGATTCATTAGATCCATAAATGTTGTTGGTGCATTTGTAAGTCCAAAAGGCATTACTACAAACTCATAATGCCCATATCTAGTTCTGAAAGTTGTCTTTCGTATATCTACTTCTTTGATCTTCAATTTTTGATACTCCGATCGGAGATCAATTTTTGAAAATATTGTTGCTCCTTTAAGTTGATCAAAGAGATCATCAATCCTTGGCAAAGGATATTTATTCTTCACCGTCACTTTATTAAGTTGATGATAATCCACACATAACCTCATTGATCCATCTTTCTTTTTCACAAACAAGACTAGAGCTCCCCAAGGTCATATACTAGGTCATATAAAACCTCGATCTAATAATTCTTGTAATTGAGCCTTCGGCTCTCTAAGTTCTGTAGGAGTCATCTTGTAAGGTGCCATTGATATTTGTGTTGTTCTAGGAAGCACATCAATACCAAATTCCACCTCTCGATTTAGAGGTAATACCGATAATTCATCCAGGAAAACATCTGGAAATTCCTGTACCGTTGATATATTTTCTAGATCTATCTTTGTTTCCTTAGTATTTATCACATGAGCTACATATGCTTCACACCTATGGGATAATAACTTTCTAGCAATTACAGCTGATACTACGTTACTAGGATAATTCACCCTTTCACCTACAAGTATTATTTCTGAGCCATCTGGTCCTTTTAAAATTACTCTTTTTAATCAGCATTCAACCGTAGCATCATATGTTGATAACCAATCCATTCCAAGAATTACTTCAAACTCTTGGAAGGGTAATTCCATAAGGTCAGCTGGAAATTCATTTTCTTGAATCTTTATGCAATTTTTCCTATCGAATTAATAGCAACTACCTCATTTGAAATTGGTTCTACCGGGATATTTCTTTCAAGTACTATTTTAGAACTAATATAAGAATGGGTAGAGCCTGGATCAATCAATGCAAAAATAGGTCTTCCAAAGAGTTTGATCATACATTCTACGATCTATGAGTCATCAGGATCATTAGCAGTCTTGATAGTATATACTCGAGCAACAATCTTGCTTTCTCGATTAGATGTGGTTGTTGAAACTCCTAGTTTTCCACCTTTGTTTCCTTTGCTTTTCTGAGGTGCTGCAACTGACTGATCTGGGTGAAGCTTTGGACAATTCTTTTTAAATGACCAATTTGCTCACAATGGTAGCATGCCCCACCAGCGAACCAGCACTGACCGGAATGCCTCTTTCCACAGTCTTCGCATTCTGGAATTAGATGAAATATGGAACCTTGGGTACTTGCAGTAACAGTATGAGCCTGCTTTGACTTTCCTTCAGAAAATCCCTTTTTAGCCAAAGCAGCTAATGCTATCAGATTTTGTTGTGGAAATACTTTATTGCATTTAAATGAAGACGCAGTAAGAAAACCTCTAGACCTTTTTCCGGTCTGAGCCTGTTTCCCCGCTTTATCCTTAAGGTCAACTTTTTCTATATCCTTTGCTCGATTTATTGTCTCTTAAAAGTAGCGAAATTGTGAGAAACCAATACCCTTTTATATTGAGGATCCAACCTAGCTATGAATTTGTCAATTTTGGATTTTTCGGTTGGAAGAAACTCTATTGCAAATCGGCTCAATCTATTGAACTCGCATTCGTATTCATAGACTGACATGCCATACTGTTTCAGATCCAAAAACTGTTGTCTTATTTCTTCAATAAACACGTCACCAATATATTTTTCTTTGAATTCTTTTAGAAAGAATTCACATGTAATATGCTCTGGAGGAACTCCTGCAGTGACTACTTTCCACCACACACTAGCTTGCTCCATCAGTAAAGATAGAACTCCCTCCAACTTTCCTTCATCATCCCAAGGGATTCTGCTCATCATGATTTTGACATCATTTAACCAGTAATCAATAGCCATTGGATTTGCATCAGTATCACCTTAAAATTTTGGTGCTTTCATCTTTCTTAAATCCTTTGGAATTGATATTGGTGCTCGACTATTTAAAATAGTATCCAATGTCTGAAAAAATAAGTCTTGATCTTGAACATGCATATTTCGTTGTTCTTGAGCTGGCTGCTATACATTCTGCTAAACAGGAGGTGGATTCTGATTCACCTCATTACTCTCGCTTTGAGTATGGATATCACCCTCAGATCCCTGACGGGATTCCTGATGATCTGACATCTATTAATGTCACAATCATCCCCCATAAGTAAGGAGCAACATTACTAATTAGTAGGCGTCAAAGTATATTTATACAAATATCAGTAATTGTGACATCCTAGTGGCATGTATATAATCCCGACTCTCTACAGATCTGATTCATATCCAAAACTGGCTAAACATGTAGCTCTGATACCAATAAATGTAACACCCTTACCAGTATTTAATCTCAAATACTAGTTAGAGTATCACATAATGAATTGCTAACAATCCATAATAATCATTTATTTAGAAAACACCATTAAACCATTTTTTAACAGAATCGCTTTATCTAAATTTTATTCAACCAAATTATTTCCAATTACATGCAGCAACTTAGCATTTTATAACTACAACCTATAAGCAATATAATTGTTTAAAAACTGCCTAATTTAAAAATCTAATTAATAGTTCTATTTATTCTTTTTCAAAAAGTTATCTGATTTATATACTAGTAATACATCTTACCTTTTTTAATTTTAATATAACTACTCACACTTCATTATCAACATAAACCAGTTTATAAGTTATTACAAACCATATTAAGACTAGATTAAAACCGACTAATATTAACATATACATGTCATCTAGTAACATCAAAATACATCAAAAGATGTTATTACTAATACCGTAGTTATACTCTCTGCTGATAAGATGCCAACTGCTCCTTACTCTGATTCCTTCTTTTTACCTACGCGTGAAAATCATCACACGTTAAGTATACACTTAGTAAGGCAATAATAAAATCCAGTGCAATACTACATACTTATAAATATAAAGATGTAACTATAATCATGCATCAAGATCACTAGATATGTATTACCATCATGTTAATCATATATTAACATAATATAAACCGGATATAACTTTCTTGCCAATATTCTTGCCATTTACTTTGAGAGTTGATAAACCCTTTTACATGTTTATCATTTATTAATCAATAAACTGTTAAGTGTCTAAAAGTACTATTTTATTCAACCTTTTTATTCATATTATTGCTAGACTTAGGCTCATATTAGTTGCATTATTACCCATTCATGCATGTTTGCATTGTTTCTTTAGTGGACAAGCTTGATTTCATATTTTGCTTAATTTTTTGGAAAAGGATACTTCTTTGGTGTGTTTTTGGTATGTGTGCAGAATCACTTGCCAAAGAAAGGCTGGAACTAGTTGCCAGGGCAATGCATGAAGGAGATGCCGAGCTAGTTGTCAGGGCAATTTTCAATAAGGGATAAGATGATATGGCAGTCGAAATTGATGACTAGATAAGCCCAAGATGACGTAGAGAAAAGTTAAATCCCAAAGGAGTTTGATATCCATGAAGAGCTTAAAGAGAAATTAAATCCCAAGAGGATATGAGAAGATCTAGAAGGAATTTAAATATAATAAAGAATTATATTCTTTAAAAGTATTTAATTCCAACTTAACTTCCTCCTTAAACAAAAGACTTTGACATAGCCCTATAAATTGAGGACCAAGCCGTCAACTCCAAAGGGAGAGAGGGGAGAGATTTCGACAAGAGCAAGGAGAGATTTCGACAAGGCTTCAACCATTCTTCATCTTTTTTCTTTCTTGTTCAATTAGGTTTATGTTAGGAATCCTTTGTTTTGTGTTTCTTTGGAACCTAGCCATGAACTAAATCTATTTGGCTAAGGTTATTGTGTTTTGTGGTTGTGAGAAACAATTGGATTTTGTTTAGGTAATAAGAGTTTGCACTTTCAATTCAAGGTTTACTCATTCTTGGTTTTTATTCTTGTTTGCGAGTGAATTGGGAGAGGATCTCGTAACTTCATCTATTTATCTAATATCGGGAGAGTTATATTCAAGAAACGAATGAGAATGGTCTTTATTCAATCTATTGATGGTGAAGATTAATCCGGCTTAGGAATAAGTTAAGGATTTCAACGGCTAAGAGGAGCGCAAGATTGGTTGTTGTTCACCCTTGATTCACACATGGATGTATTGTCAAGGTATTCACAATTAGCTAGAGTTTTGACTTAGGGATAAGAAGAAACCATTGAAGAATGCTCCGCCGAATCTTGAAGTTGCTACCCAGCCGCCCAAGTAGTTGCCCAGGCAACTGTCGATTAGTTGCCAAAGCAACCCCGCTGTGCAAGTTGCCACGGCAACTGAGTTGCCCTTGCACTCTTTTACCAAGACGATCCAGTCGGCTATCACACCTCAACTCACGATAACCTGGCCTATTCTCTCTCATTTGATTACATCTTCTTTTACTTTATTGCTTTCTAGTTTAGTTGTTAGTTAAACTCCTATAATCTTCTATTTGTGTTCTTTTACTTTTTAGAGTGCTAGAGATTAGATTCTTGAAGTGGTACCAATCCCTGTGGAGACGATATCTTTTATACTATAACTTGCGACGTGTACACTTGCACAATTGTGGAGCACTTTTTACGCGCAACAAGTTTTTGGCGCCGTTGTCAGGGATTGGCAATAGCAACTTTATTTTTATTTTCTTGCACTTTTTATTTTTCTTGTTTAAGATTCAAATGGCTAACAAACTTTGGTTTTGCATTGGTATATGACCAGGGCGAGACCGATTACACCAGAATATCCCTTTGATCCAAAAATCGAACGAACATTGCAAAGACTCAGACAAAGGTTAAGAGTAGCAATGGCTAATCAAGTCAGCAATATGAATCAGGATGTTCCAGCAGGAGGGGGAGTGATTCTTGCACGAAACAGAACTGTTCGAGACTATCTTGAAGAAGATCCTGGAGGACTCAATCCAGGAGTTGTCACACCTGAAATTGAAGCCGGCCACTTGGAGTTGAAACCGGTGATGTTTAATATGATCAACACAATTGGTCAATTTGGCGGCTCAGCAACTGAAGATACACGACAACATCTTAAACCTTTCCTCGAGATTTGCAATTCATTCAAAATACAAGGAGTCACCACGATGTTTTACGACTAAGATTATTCCCCTATTCACTGAGGGATAAGGCGAAAGCATGGTTGAATAGTATTCCTGCCGGATCAATAGGATCTTGGACCGATCTTTGTCGTGATTTCCTTGCTCGATTTAATCCTACAAATTTGACTGATAAGCTTCGTAAAGAAATTACTTCTTTTTGGCAAGCAGACGATGAATCCATGTACGAGGCTTGGGAGCGATATAGAGAACTTCTACACAAATGCCCCCTACACGGATTCCCAGTGTGGATACAAGTAACAATGTTTTACAACGCTGAGAATACACCAACAAGGATGATGCTATATGCCTCGGCAAACAGCATACTCCTAGATAAGTCGCTGGAGGAAGCAATGCAAATTCTAAACAAGCTTGCCAAGAATGATTATCAATTCCCATCTGCTAGAAGAGGAGGAGTTAGACGCCAAACCACTATACATAAACTGGGATCATCATACTCAATTTCAGTACAATTGGCCACTCTAACCAAGATGGTCCAAAACATGCAGAAACAAAACAACACACATAAGGTCAAGGTAATGGATTCCTTTTGTGAGTTATATGGTGGTAACCATGATTCTTCTGAATGTATGCAGAATCCAGCTTTTATGTGGGGAATTACAACCGGAACAACAATGTGATGTCTAACACGTATAATCCAGCTTGGAAGAAGCACCCAAATTTTTCATGGAGTAATCCCAACAATGCTCTAAACCATAACAATTAGAATGCACAAGCATCGGGATTCTAGCAAAATATGCCACGATAACAGTTGTCGTAGCAACAACCGACAACATCTAGTTCTTTGGAAAATTCTCTCAATGCTTTTATGTTGAAAACTGAATCTTATATGGCTGAGAATAGTAAATTCATAAAAAGAACTAATGCTTTTATTAACAGGACCGAGATGAGATTGCAAAACCAAGAGGTGGCAATCAAATCATTGGAAAATCAAGTCAGACAATTTGTTCAAAACCTGAATACTAGACCACAAGGAGGTTTACCTAGCGATACTGAAGTCGCAAGAGTAACTAGCCATGACCAATGTAAGGCGATCACCACTAGAAGTGGCCAACAACTTAAAGAGGCTCAAGCTCGCTCATCCAACAAAACTCCACAAAAAGAACATGACGAACTCAGCGGCAAAGCCTCAGATGCTGAACTAGGAATTGCCGCTGCAACTAGCGATAAGCATGCCTCGGCAACCAGCGATAAGCATGCCTCGGCAACCAACGATAAGAATGTTGCGGCAACCAACGATAGGCACGCCACAGTAATCCCAATTGACGATGCCTCAGCAACTCCAATTTCCCTGGAAATGCCATCAATCAGGTTCCAGACCAATGAAAGGATCAAAGATATCCGACTTCCACCACCATTCCCACAAAGGTTGAAGCAACAAAAGCAAGAATATCAATTCAAGAAGTTTCTTGATATCCTAAAGCAAGTCCACATTAACTTGCCATTGGTTGAAGCAATAGAACAAATGCCGAACTATGCCAAGTTTCTTAAAGACATTGTGTCCAAGAGAACAAGGCTAGGAGAGTTTGAAACAGTTGCCGCAACAGAGGGATGCATGGCCATGTTGCACAATCGCATGCCACCTAAGTTGAAGGATCCCGAAAGTTTCACAATACCTTGTTCCATCGGAAACCACTATGTCGGGAAAGCATTATGTGACCTTGGAGCAAGCATAAACTTGATGCCTAAATCGATTTTCTAGAAACTAGGAATCGGGAAGGCAAGACCTACAACAGTTATGCTACAGCTAGCCAACAGATCCTATGTACATCCAGAGGGAAAAATTGAAGACATACTGGTAAAAGTTGATAAATTTATTTTTCCTGCTGACTTTATTATTTTGGATTGTGAAGCAGATAAACATGCACCTATCATTCTCGGGAGACCCTTCCTAGCAATAGGGAGAACCTTGATCGATGTTGAAAAGGGAGAACTCACAATGAGGGTGAATGACCAGCAAGTTAAACTAAATGTGTTCCAAACACTAAGGTATGCCGATGATCCGGAAGAATGCCAAATTTTTCATTCCACGGTAGAGTTTAACTTCGACGAGGAATTTAATTACCTCGGCAACTACATTGACGATCAAGAGGAACATGAGGAGTATGAAGAACCGATCGATGAGGAACAACAAGAAGAGGCAAATTGGTTAGTCAATCGACCAGGTACATACTTTGAACCGCTGGATTACTCAGGTAAGGAAGTAAACTCGAAAAGCCCTCTATTGAACAACCACCGATTCTTGAGTTGAAACAGTTGCCAGGGCAACTAAAATATGCTTACCTGGGAACCGATAATACATTGCCTGTAATTATTTCCTCTAAGTTACAGCCTGAGCAGGAAAAGAAGCTGATCAAAATGTTGATGCTACACAAGAAGGCAATAGGGTGGACAATTGCCGACTTAAAGGGAATTAGCCCGGCAGTGTGCATGCACAAGATTTTGTTGGAAGATGATCACAAACCTTCGATTGAGACCCATATGAGACTAAATCATGCCATGAAAGGGGTTGTAATGAAAGAAATCATCAAGTGGCTTGACGCCGGCATCATATACCCTATCTCTGATAGTACATGGGTAAGTCTGGTACAATGTGTTCCGAAAAAGAGAGGTATAACAGTGGTAAGTAATCAAAATAATGAACTCATTCCAACCAGGACTGTGACCAGTTGGAGGGTTTGTATGGATTATCGAAAGCTAAACAAAGCCACTAGGAAAGATCACTTCCCATTACCCTTTATTGATCAAATGCTTGACCGTCTTGCAGGTAAACCCTTTTATTATTTTCTTGATGGTTATTCAGGTTACAATCAAATTGTCATAGCACCAGAAGATCAAGAAAAGGCAACCTTCACATGCTCATACGGTACTTATGCTTTTCGAAGGATGTCGTTCGGACTGTGTAATGCACCGGCAACCTTCTAAAGATGTATGATGGCACTCTTTCCAGACATGGTTTAAGACTTCCTTGAGATCTTCATGGATGATTTTTTTGTTTTTGGTAATGACTTCGACAGTTGCCTTGGTAATTTAGAGAATGTGTTGGCAAGATGTGAAGAAACCGATTTAGTCCTTAATTGGGAGAAGTGCCATTTTATGGTAAATGAAGGAATAGTGCTCGGCCACAAGATTTCATCCAAGGAAATTGAAGTAGACAAAGCCAAGGTGGACGTGATCGAGAGATTACCCGCACCAAGTTCGGTTAAAAGAATCCGAAGCTTTCTTGGACATGCAAGTTTTTACAGGAGGTTCATTCATAATTTTTCTAAGATTACCAAACCCTTGTGCAATTTGCTTGAACAGGATAAAGCCTTCAATTTTGACGATTCTTGCACCCAAGCATTCGAAACCCTAAAAGAAAAGTTTACCTCAGCACCCATTATCGTTCCACCAGATTGGACGCTACCTTTTGAGCTCATGTGTGATGCAAGTGATTTTACGCTAGGAGCAGTCCTAGGCCAACGCACAGGTAAGACCTTTCATGTGATATACTACGCTAGTAAAACTCTTAATAGTGCTCAAGTGAATTACACAACAACGGAGAAAGAGTTTTCGCATTTGACAAGTTTCGATCCTATTTGATCGGTACAAAGGTAATTGTTCATACGGACCATTCGACAATTAAGTATCTATTTTCTAAAAAGGATGCCAAACCTCGTTTGATTCATTGGATATTGCTTTTACAAGAGTTTGACATTGAAATTAAGGATAGGAAAGGAACAGGAAATCAAGTGGCCGATCACTTATCACGCTTAGAACGCAATGGGGAGGAGGACGTGGATTTAGAGATATGCGATGCATTCTCAGATGAGCAACTGTTAGTTACCTCAGCAACCCTTGACGCGCACGCCTCGGCAACCCTTGATGCGTACGCCTCGGCAACCCTTGACGCGCACACCTCGGCAACTCTAGACACGTATACCTCGACAACCACTGATACACACGCCTCGGTAACCCTTGACGCGCATGCCGCGGCAACTCTAGACGTGCACGCCTCGGCAACCTTGGAAGCAGTTGCCACGACAACACATGCCTCAGCAATACCCTGGTATGCGGATTTAGTTAATTTCCTTGTTTGTGGTATTTTACCTTATGGCCTTACTCGCCAAGGGAAGAAGCGGTTTCGCAATGATGCTAATCATTACTTTTGGGATGAGCCTCTTTTGTTTAAACAATGTGCAGATCAGGTTATACGCCGATGTGTCCCTGAAGAGGAGCAGCAGAATGTACTCCGACAATGCCATTCTTCACCCTAATGAAGGATATTTTGAAGGAACACGTACCGCGGCTAAAGTTTTGCAATCCAGTTTGTATTGGCCAACACTGTACAAAAATGCCCAAGAGTTTTACAAGTAATGTGATCGTTTCCAGAGGACGGGCAATATCTCTAGACGATATGAGATGCTGCTCCAAAACATCATCGAGGTGGAATTGTTCGATGTATGGGGGATCAATTTTATGGGACCTTTCCCATCTTCATTCGGCAACCTCTACATTCTACTTGTCATCGACTACGTGTCTAAATGAGTTGAGGCAGCTACAGTTCCCACCAACGATTCCAAGACCGTGTAACGATTCTTATAGAAAAATATATTTACACGGTTTGGGATGCCGAGAGTAATTATCAGTGATGAAGGCAAGCACTTTGACAAGAGACTTATTGCCAAGATGTTGCAACGCTTCGGCGTGTCACACAAAATTGCCACAGGATATCACCCACAGACCAATAGGCAAGCAGAAATTTCCAACCGAGAATTGAAGGGTATACTCGAGAAAATTGTAAATCCCTCTAGGAAAGATTGGTCAGTAAGACTAGATGACGCACTTTGGGCATATCGCACTGCATTCAAAACACCCTTAGGTATGTCTCCCTTCCGACTTGTCTATGGCAAAACATACCATCTACCGGTGGAAATCGAACACAAGGCATATTGGGCAATCAAGACCGTGAATATGGATTGGGAAAGTGCTAAACAAAAGCGTTTGTTGGACCTCAACGAGATAGAAGAATTTTGTGCACTCGCCTATAACAATGCACGAATCTACAATAAGAAAACAAAGCAATGGCATGACAAGAAACTATTGCCACGGCAATTCATGTCAGGGCAACTAGTTCTCTTATTCAATTCTCGGTGAAAACTTTTCCCATGAAAACTGAAATCAAGATGGTCGGGACCATTCGAAGTTGTTAAACTGTTCTCCCATGGTGTCGTGATAATCAAGTCCATCACTAACGGATATGAATTCAAAGTCAACGGACAAAGATTGAAGCACTACAACGGTGCCATGTAGAACGTAACAAAGAAGTGGTCACCTTAGGAGATGCGTGAGCATGCTCTTCTTTCGACATTTTCTTTTTATTTTTATTTTTTTTGAACTATTTAATTTTTTATTTATTATTTTCAGTTATTTTCCTTTTTAAGATAGGTTTATTTATTTTCTTTAAGATTAAAACCACATATTTCCTTCATATTTATCTAATTGTTTTTAAATTTTAAGTTTAAGAATTTATTTGCACATCTTTATTTATTTTCTTTTATTAGTTTATCTTTAATTTTAATCTTTATTTTATTTGTTTTTGAATTGTAGGAAAAGAGTTCAAGAAAAAGAGGAATTTTGATTCAAGAAGGAAACTTCTTCAACAAGGAAATTAATGGGCTGAATCTAAGGCTTATATTAAGCCCCCAATTTACCCTAAATAAACCCTACATAACCGGCCAAACCCTTCCCCTTCCTCAAACCCCCTAGTCGTCACCTTCCCCCAAATAAAAACCCTTGTTTTCTTTCTTTCCAAATTAATCCCACCCACCATATTTACTACCTATCTTTTCTATTTAACCCATCACCCTTAACTTTCAAGAAACCTATTCCTACTTTTCACCTTGCAACTCTTTAGTTTCTTTTGCTTTCTTTTCTTTGTTTCTACCAAACTCACAACCAATAACATCCATGGCATCCAAAATCGAATTTTTGGTTCATCCAAGTTCCTCCAAATAACCAAGATACAAGAATTTGCTACACCGGTGGTTCAAGAAAGAATTCACTCCAAGTTTGAAAGCCGAAAGATTTACGAAGAACAAGGCTTTGAATACTCCAACTCTTATCAAGATTTCGGCCTTGAACCGTTCATCTTCGAAAGGATTGCACATCAAAAGTGGCAAATCTTTTGCCATCAATCAGAACCAGGTAACATCTCATGGGTAAGAGAATTTTATGCTCACTCACCTAACCCGAATAATCCTTATGTTTTTGTTCGTGACAAGGCTATACTCATAAGCCCCGAAAATATCAACACCTTTTACGGGCTCTACGTTGAGAAGGACGAGCATCAAGCCTTTGTTGATCAACTTACGCCCAAGAAACTCGACAATATGCTTCAAGAACTCACTCTACCGGGAACTCAATGGAACGACGGTAAATACAAGGGCACGGTAAATCACCTTCGGCTTAAACCCAAGGCAAAATTATGGAATAAGTTTGTTAAAACTTCTTTAATGCCCACAACACACAATACCACCGTTGATACACCTCGTCTTTTGCTCATACATTCTATCTTGCATAATCGCATCATTAACATTGGATAAATTATTTGTGATGAGATTTTTGTATGTAGCACAAAAGACAAGGGTTCTCTTTTCTTCCCTTGCTTAATTTCCAATCTTTTCAAGGAGATGCATGTCCCAAGTGAGTCCACTGATGAAAAGACCCTACCAAAGTCTAGTTGGAATCGAGCACAAATCTAAAAGCTAATGGGAGAGGCACCGGTAAAATCCCCGCCTTCAATTGTCGCGGTAACTCTTACCGCCTCGGTAACTCCTAATGCCCAAGCAACCGGTGCCCGGGCAACTCGGACAGCAGCCCCGGGACAACTTGAAGCACTCTTACAACCGTTGGCGAACCGCCTTAGGCAAATTGAAGACCGGCAACTAATGTTCATGCGGTATATGAAGGATCGCAGCAATACCATCACCCAAGTCATCCTGGAAAAGTACTCGGACAGCCGCATGTCGTTCCCAATCTTTTCTGCCGAAATCCTTGCCATGGTAACCAAGATGATACCGTGGCAACCTACACTGCGTATGCCCAAGTAGTTACCACGGCAACCAACATTGAAGATGTCGCGGCAACCAAAGCTAAAGACACCCCAGAAACCACTGCAAAAGCCAAAGGTAAAGTACATATGCCCAAAGCAACTCGTACTGAATCATTGTCTGATTTTTCAGATTCGGACGAGTCCTCCATTGCACCAACAAAGACCGCACCAATCGAATCCTCCAAGCCCAAGTGAAAAGCCAATGACATTGATGAAGAGGACGATGAGGACAACCCCGTACGAGGATCGATTCCACCATCGGCAACAAGGAAGCAACCACCGCGTTCAAGCAAAAGAATCAAGACACCAAGCAAAAGGAAACTAATCATCTACGACGACGAACTCTCGGAGTAAGTCCTCGTTTGCATTTTACTTTTCTTTATTGTTATTTTTATTTTTATTTTCCTTTGTTGCATGCATTGAGGACAATGCCTCACTCGAGTTTGGGGGGATTGTTATTAGTTAGTTACCATGTTTAGTTGCATTCATCTTAAGTATTGTATTTAGGATACATAAATTGCTTGCCATGCCTTTAGTTGGAACAAGAATTGCCTAGATTTGATGAATATCCGATGATGACTTTGCCAATGTACTTAATTGATAGAACTTTTTATTCTAGGATAAGCGTGGAAACACTTAGAATCTTACTATGATGCTAAACTTGATGAAACACTGTTGTGGCTTGATTGATTTAAGGAATTCTAGCGAACTTAGGTTGATAGTTAAAAAATTGGGGGATAAGAATAAAAATTGGATGAATGCTAGAGGTACCCGAAATTGGCTCTAGTATGTGCTAAAAAATTGATCGCTAGAGGTGCCCGAAATTGGCTCTAGTATGTGCTAAAAATTGATAGCTAGAGGTGCCCGAAACCGGCTCTAGTCGAATAAATTAATTTAACTTAAGAAAACTAAAAACAAAACACTAGAGGTGCCCGAAACCGGCTCTAGTTAAAACATGTTAAAAGAACCCAATGAAGTAATTTGAAAACCTCTTGTTTGCATAGAATCCGAAAAACCAACTTGCACACAACTCCACACACTCACAAGCATTATAGTTTGATTCCGAGTAACTCCTAAGTTTTCTGAAAAATGAAAATCCAGTTATACTTTGTGTCACGGTTCTGAGAATTGAAATCAAATTCAAAGCTAAGTTTGTGAAAATTAAAGTCTTGGCAGGTAATTATTAGTTTGCATTGCTTGAGGACAAGCAATAGTTCGAGTTTGGGGGTGTGTTAAGTGTCTAAAAGTACTATTTTATTCACCTTTTTTGTTCATATTATTTCTAGACTTAGGCTCATATTAGTTGCATTATTAGTCATTCATGCATGTTTGCATTGTTTCTTTGGTGGACAAGTTTGATTTCATATTTTGCTTAATTTTGTGGAAAAAGATATTGCTTTGGTGTGTTTTTGGTATGTGTGCAGAATCACTTGCCAAAGCAAGGCTGGAACCAGTTGCCAAGGCAATGCATGAAGGAGATGCCGAGCTAGTTGCCAGGGCAATTTTCGATAAGGGATAAGATGATATGGCAGTCGAAATTGATGACTAGATAAGCCCAAGATGGCGTGGAGCAAAGTTAAATCCCAAAGGAGTTTGATTTCCATGAAGAGGTTAAAGAGAAATTAAATCCCAAGAAGATAGGAGAAGATCTAGAAGGAATTTAAATATAATAAAGAATTATATTCTTTAAAAGTATTTAATTCTAACTTAACTTCCTACTCAAAAAAAAGACTTTGACCTAGCCCTATAAATTGAGGACCAAGCCGTCAACTCCAAAGGGAGAGAGGGGAGAGATTTCGACAAGAGCAAGGAGAGATTTCGACAAGGCTTCAACCATTCTTCATCTCTTTTTTTTCTTGTTCAATTAGGTTTATGTTAGAAATTCTTTGTTTTGTGTTTCTTTGGAACCTAGCCATGAACTAAATCTATTTGGCTAATGTTATTGTGTTTTGTGGTTGTGAGAAACAATTGGATTTTGTTTAGGTAATAAGAGTTTGCACTTTCAATTCAAGGTTTACTCATTCTTGGTTTTTATTCTTGTTTGCGAGTGAATTAGGAGAGGATCTCGTAACTTCATCTATTTATCTAATATCAAGAGAGTTAGATTCAAGAAACGAATGAGTATGGTCTTTATTCAATCTATTGATGGTGAAGATTAATCCGGCTTATGAATAAGTTAAGGATTTCAACAGCTAAGAGGTGCGCAAGATTGGTTGTTGTTCACCCTTGATTCACGCAGGGATGTATTGTCAAGGCATGCACAATTAGCTAGAGTTTTGACTTAGGGATAAGAAGAAACCATTGAAGAACGCTCTGTCGAACCTTGAAGTTGCTGCCCAGCCACCCAAGTAGTTGCCCAGCTAGTTGCCCAGGCAACCGTCGATTAGTTGCCAAGGCAACCCCGCTGTGCAAGTTGCCACGGCAACTGAGTTGCCCTTGCACTCTTTTACCAAGATGATCCAATCGGCTATCACACCTCAACTCACGATAACCTGGCCTATTCTCTCTCATTTGATTACATCTTCTTTTACTTTATTGCTTTCTAGTTTAGTTGTTAGTTAAACTCCTACAATCTTCTACTTGTGTTCTTTTACTTTTTACAGTGCAAGAGATTAAATTCTTGAAGTGGCACCAATCCCTGTGGAGACATATATTTTATACTATAACTTGCGACGTATACACTTGCACAATTGCGGAGCACTTTTTACGTGGAACATAAACCATAGCCCAAATATAAGCCTATGAGGACCCTGGGTACACGAATCAAATATGCACCAAAGCGCTAATACACATAAGGTCGTGCCCACCATAGTACACATAAGGTCGTGCCCACCATATGCATAAGTGTCCTTTATATACACTATAGTGCTAAACCGAGTATGCAGCATGCTGTTGGACTCTATGACATGCCAACTATACCCTATCCCTCAATGACAAACTTGGGCATATATTCCATATTTACTTTATCCATGGCAATGTATATCAACATAATTTAACATTGGGCAGTTCATACCCGAAATAACATTCATAATATAACATCATATATAACTAGTGATCCATACATTTATATTCAACTTTTGACATATTTAGAACATGTCAAATATGTAATTAATGACATAAATATCATGCTAATATAAACAAGGTAGACTTATCGCAAGTCTTCCTAATATCCATGTATCATGTTATATATGCATTGCACTCACCTTGACAATATATATGTCAAAATTTCACTAAGATTTACTTTTGATCCTCTTTCTTTCCTTGGTTGCTAGCTCGATTCTAATTTTTATCACGATCTATACGTACATCATTTACAAAACATGTATATTTTTAAAAAAAAATACATGTTAGTATCATACTAACATAGGTACGTAATAGAAAAAGAAATTTCTATAAATTCTTTCAAATTTTATTCGATACTAATTCACTTCATACAATTCATACCAAACTCAATACTTCAAATTTCCTTTCATATCCAAATCAAAGAATGATTCATAAATCATTCTAACAATTATTCAAGCATGATACCTCAATTTAACCAACTTCCACTTTAAACCCCTTATTTTCCATACTATCTGATTTAATCCTTTAACCTTAACAAACTTCCAATTCGGTCCAAACAACATTCTAAAACTTGTAGAATCATCAACTCCACATATCTAACCTTAATAAAATTCTTCCATAATTTTCCCTAATCTCTTCACTTTGACCGAATATGAAAGGTCACTATAGATTTGATTTCCAACTTGATTCAAGCATGAATTAAACTTCAACATCATTTCTAAGCATAATCAATCATTCCCATATCAAAATACAACATCCTCTTCATCCACTAATTTCAAGAACTCAAGATTTAAGCATGGAAAGTATGAACAATTAATACCAAATGATAGAAAATTTCATGTAGATCAATTTCCTGTTTCATACTTTCATCCAAAGTCCTACTAGATTGGCTTGAAAAATCAAAAAGAAAATGTCACATACCTTAGGTAGAGATTTCGGCACTTTGGAGAAACTATGAAGAAAAGTCTTGAACTTTCTCTTTATTCAATTTAGACCATTTGTCACCTATTTATAAAAGATTTCAAATAAAAATCTCCTTAATAGTCAAATGACTATTTTACCCTTGATATCCAATGCCTCTCATATTGCCACATATTAATTTATTCATCCAAGGGTCAAAAATAAACCATCAAGTTAGTAGTTGCCAATTTTGCCTTTGTAATTTCCCAAAATTACAATCTTGCTATTTTTATCCAACGACTCATATTTAACATGGAAATCTAATTTAATCTAATGGTCCATATTAAATTCTTCTAAGATAAGGCATGGAAAAGATATTTTTAAACTTGTCTTATCTTTTAACAAAATATCTCATTTATTCAACTCGATCCGAATTCTTCTGGAACTTTAACTCTTTATATCTTTTAACACAAATTCCGTATCAAAAACCTGAGTAACACGAAAACGTCATTCTTGGGGGTAAACTATTTATTTACGGGACTAAAATATACAACTTCTGAAAATTACATTTTAGTCTCTAAACTTTTCCTAAATTTATACTTTAGTCCTCAAACTTTTATTTTATTTATTTTGGTCACTACCCAAAATTTTGAAGTATTACAAAAGCATTTTAATTTTACAAACTAACATTTAAGAAAAGATATATCTACTTTTTATTATTTTACTATTATTTTACTATACACTAATACAGAGGCGGACTTCAATGATAGTGGGAGTCTTGGTTCCCAAAATTTGATATAATTATTATTTGGTTTCTCAAAATTTTTAATTTTTTAATTTAATATTTTTAAAATTTTAAATTTTTTATTAAGTACCAATTTCTTTGAATACTTTTAATTAAGCCCTTTTTAATTTAAAAAAAATCTCTTCAAATCTTATTTTTTTTAAAAAAATATATTTAGTTTTAAGTTTTTAAAATTTTTAAAAATTTAGTTATACCGCGTCAAATTGTTCTACCATATCTGCCCTGTACTCATGTAAAAAAATGTTATTCTTATATGTATAACGCACCAAACTAATAACAGCCAACGTGGTACGTTGAAAATAGTAAATTTTTTACGTAGACAAATAATAAAAGGGTTTAAATGCGCGAAAACTGATAATTTGACTTAAAAGCACAGTTTTTTAACAAAGACTTGAAAGCATAATAATACTTTTAATTTTGCTAAAAGTAATGACGTGTTATTTAATTCATCATTAACTTAATAATGCTAGTTAATTAATTCACCCGCAACGGAGACATTTGATTTGACTAATTACTAATTACTAATTAGAAGCTATTTTTACTTCAAATTAGGGAACAGGTAATAGTAAAACGAGATTTGTTACAACTTAAAAGGGGTTAAAAGTTTAAAACAAAAAAGGACATAAAAGTAATTAAAAGAGTTGCTAACGGCCGTTGGCAATTGGGCTAACGGCTGATTCCTTACAGGGACTTGGAGGAAGGCTGGTTTTGCCGGTGGCAACAAGGCGTTGTACAAAGCCCTCAATTCTCTGTCCGTTAGTCTCCGTCAGTAACCGTTTCCCGCCAAACGGTAACGACTCTACCCCTCTCTCCTCCATTTCGGCACCACCATCTTTCCGTGCCCCGCTCCGTTTGCCTGCATGTTTCACAAAAAAAAAATGACAATTTTAAATCTGTTTGGCTATTGAGAAATTCGAGGAAATTTATATGAAATAATCACTTTAAGCCACAGTCAAACTGATTTAACCACGGATTATTATTTTCTTAGGAACCAAACAGAGCATTGAATGGAGTAAAAGAAAAAGTAATGACAGTGCTTACCTGAATTCTAACGTAGTCTGTACGGTTCCAACCGAAAGCGTTCGCCAACATCTGGTCCACCGTCTCCGAGACTCCGTCGAGCGCAATGTCAACGACGGAAGAAGTTGAGCATTCACCGTTGTTACTGACATTTGACCTTACGCACGACGGGCCGTTGCCTAACGACAAAACCAGCAGATCCTCCACGCTGTTAAGCGAAGGGAAATGTCTCTTGTTATGGAGAACATGAGTGACCGCCGCTGCAGTAGGGTTGTTCATGACCAAACCGCCGTCCACGGCGGAGCACGAGGTCTTTCCGTCTACAGATGTCAATGGAAAAGGTTTGAAGAGACCGGGAGTGGCTGACGTGGCGCGGCATACTTTCCAGAGCTCGAAGTTGAAGCTAGGTGATTCGGAAGCGTCGGCGCGAGAGAAAACGAAAGGAGCGGACCTCTTGAGGTCAAAGCAAGGAACAAGCAGAGGCTTACACGTGTCCTTGAGCGTCACAACCGTTCCGTCTTTTCTCTTAAACAATTCCTTCAGCGCCTTATCCATGCTCTTACCGTTGAACATCTTCCGACGGCGAAGAAATCTGGCGAGCTTATTAACTTTGAAGAGTTCGGAGTTATTCCGAGTGATAATATCAACAGCTTCCCTAGCAGTGAAGAGAGGATGTCCGGTTCCATCGTCGGCAGAGATCATGGCAGCAAGAAAAGCACCGACGCCGGTGCCGGCGATCACATCGAAGAAATCGACAATTTGAGCATGTGCATCACTGGTTTTAAGGCGGATCTGATCTTCAAGGTGGATAAGAGCGGCACCAGTACAATGCCGGTGGTTCCACCACCGTCAATGCTGAGGATTCGAATCTTTTTGGTGGTTTCATAGTGCGATAGCCATTTCTGCTCCAGTTTGGTGAAGATCTCCAAAGTTACCTTACTCAACTCCATTTTAGGCACTTCCGCTTCGCGCGAAAACAATTTTTCTTCTGCTTTTGGCTTGCTTCAAAACAGTATCAAAGAGGGAGAATTGGCTGGGCTCACGCTTTGCTGCTGATAAACATTAAGCAAAAATATAAAGCTTTGAACGCTGTTTTGTTCTCTCTTTCCCTATTGCGACTGAAAGTTGAGAGGAGGGTTTGTTTACAATAGAGGTCTTACTTGAGAGAAAGATAAAATCTGTTGGCACTAGGCAGTGAGCAAGCCGCAAGCGAGTGAGGAGAGGAATAAGTTGGTTGGGCCTTTGGTGGAGCTTAGCTTATATATAGGAGTATAATATATCCGCAGTAACGCAGAGAGTTTTTTTCTCCTTATATTACAAATCAATACTTAAGTATACTAACTTATTTTTAAAGTATTATTTGTACAAATAGGCACATAAAATATATTTTTTAGTTAAATTAAGTATTTAAAATATATTTCTTTGTTAAATTAAGTATCTAAAGTAATTTTTGTCAAAATAAGTATTTAAGTATTTTTTTAGTTACAATAAATAAAATATATATTTTACATCTAGGTTCTTAAAAGTTGTCATATAACATTGATTAAAAAATATATTTACCTATATTAGCAAAAAAAATATGCTTTATATACTTAATTTAATAAAAAATATACTTTATATACTTAATTTAACAAAAAAAATATTTTAAGTACCTAAATAAAAAACAAGTATATTTTAAGTACTTATTTGTGATATAAACCTTTTTTTGTTAATATCTTTAGATATATTTTAATACATAAATTTCGTAAAAAATACTATATAATTCTTTTTATTTAAACTATAAAATTTAAAATTTTACTCTTAAATTTTAAGTTTTAGACTCTAAACACAAACTTTTAAATACAAGCCCTAAATCTTAAATTAAACTAGTAAATCTTAAAATTAACATCCATATGTAAATTTTACACATTTTATATATAGAAATATTTTTTCGGATATTTATTTTCTATTCGGAAGTGAGATTCTTACGTGTATGGGCTGTCATTGCACGTGTTCATATCGGGATTCGGGAAGTGTCAACCTCGGCTTCTAACTCGGCTCGGCTTGGATTTGATCGGCTCAGCTCCGGTTTACTTTCTTTAATGGTTTAGAGGGGAAATTCGCATCCTAGTCCTTCCTACCTTCATAATGTTAGATATGCCTGCCTACCATACATACCAAACAAGTCCTGTAGGGTATCCAAAGAAACATTTTATGGCTCACTGTTCATCTTATAAATAATTAAACAAATATTGCAAGTTTCCATCCTAATCTTTATATTAGGTAATTATATTGAACTCCGACTAAATTTACGATTGAATCGGGTTGAAATTCTAAACGAGATATAAATTTTTCCGACATAATTTTTTCCATTCACAATATTCGAATTCAAAATTTTACTTAAAGAGCCATCAAATTTTTTACTGCTCAATTTTAACATACGTTTGTATTTTTCTTCCATTTCAAACTTTTATTGTGGTGAACACAAATAAGTTTCCCAGCAGAGGTGGCAGTAAAAAATTTATTGAATCCTTTGGAGACATTAGACTGATGTTCATTACTGCTGCAAACAGATGGTTTATCCTTTTCTGAAACATTGAAATTGAGACTCGTATATTTTAATGTGTTGGGCACATACATGTATGTCCTCCACAACATTTTCATTTAATATACAATAAACCCATAAGGTATAGTTATAGCAGCAGTATAATAGAAATGACAATTTAACATAATAATTAATAATAATATGATGATGATGAAATTTGGGCATATATGGGACAAACATAAACATAGAAACGTATCCAGTTGGGGACATAATTTGCAGAGTGATAAATGTTGCAAGATGTGTTCTTACATTAACTTTTCATGATGGAAGCTCGACGACTATCGTTCTCTGCAAATTTTGAAACATATGAATGGAAGGGGGCCATCGCCCATCATTAAACTGCATGAAATGAATGGAAGCCCAAGGCAGAGGAGAAAAAATCATTTGCCCCTTGTCAATCTCACTTTCTATGCCCCATAATACTTAAAAAAAATAATTTTAAACCTTAATCCTTAAACTCTAAAAAATACATCTGCTTTAATTTTGTTGGAAACTTGAAAATTGTGTCATGCTAAAATGCAGGCAAATAGGAACAAAAATTCTTTGCTCATTGGCTCAACACTAAAAAAACTAAATTATAAGCCCTAATTTTAAATTTTACGCCCCAAACTTTATTTTTTTAGTATTGAGATACACTGGGGCATAAAAAGAAGAGGATTTATGTTCGAAAAAAAGGGTTAACAAGAAAGATGTTTCTCCGGTCTATATGACCTTTGCCTGGTACAATTTCAATGGCTTGGCCTAATTGTTTGACGAACATGATCACATGGGTGGAATCCAAGGTGCTGCAAAAGTAAATAATGCAAGGTTGTGGGGTTGAATGACAATCTTAAATTCAAACACCTTTTTACCTATTCACTAAAGGATTTGTTTTGGAAACAATTCGTATACAAAAAGTACGCATTTTGTCACCTGAGCTTGTGGTCTACCGATAATGAGATCACTTTAAGTATTATTATCTCATACGAGCGTTGAAACTTTTATTTCCACATGCGACTTAATTTTAAGGTTTAAAGTTTTAATTTAGACTTATAGTTTAGGGATTTTAGTGTATGGGTTTAGAATTCAAAGTTTATAGTTAAAATTTATGGTTTGGTGTTATAATTTAAGGGTTAGGGTTATGGTTTAAGTTTTAGGGTAATATGGTTAGAGTTACAAGTTTTAACTTATAAACCCTAAATTTTAACCATAAACCTAAAATTCTATCAACAACCCCTAAATTCATAACTATTACATTCAAACCCTTAAACCCTAAACAAAATTCCTAAACCCTAAAACTAAAGCATTTGTGCATGGAATAATTACCCTCTCTTTAATTATGGTTTAGTTTTGGACAAATTCATCCTATAAAAAGAACAAAAGTATGCATATTGGACCATAAGGGTGGGGATATTATCGTATCAGTCTATAGGGGCATGGATTCAATCACTTAAAAAAGAAAATAAAGGTTGCGAGCACTTTGGGGGCCCGAAGGAGTTCGAGAGGAAAAAGATCTGGAATAACACCAAGTTAAAGACCATTCCAATTTCAGCCGATTCAGCTTGGTATGGTTAATTCTTTTTTCCACGCCATTTCATGTGTATACTCAATCTAGTCTTCTAAGCTTTATGTGATCAAACAAAACGATGTAGAGACACATTATATGCATAATTCAACCTATTTTTATGACATTGCGTACACTTGTGAGATCGAGCCTTTTGCTCTAAATAAATTCATAACCTAAGATTTAGATAGTACTATTAAGATGAACTTGATGAATTCACTGAATTTAAAAGATGAGCTGTTAAATACACTCCCTCGTCATATCTACTTTTGTACTAGGATAGAGGTGACATTGTGATCAACATCTTCCTTGGCTCGTCTGTCAAATGGATCTTCACCAATGTACAAGTCCATAATTGATCTGCAAAGGAGTTTGCTCTCTATACTTCCTATTTGTTTTCCATCAACTACACAGTTCTCGAAATATAAAAAAGAGTAAAATATGATGCCAAACTAAAAATTTGAGTCAAGCATAACATGATAGTTCTAATCCTGCAGTGGAAGTAACCTTTGGTTTGTGGGCAAAATACCCAAGAATATATATATATATAGCAAAATACCCAAGAATATATAATGTTGTGCGTTTTTTATTTCATGAAATGGGGTGGGTTTTTTATTTCGTGAACTAGAGATGTTTGAACAGTAAGTTAGAAGTCGACTGAAGAGCACGACAACTTTAGGTAAATTTGTGAAGGGAAGTCACCTGAAAATCCCGACGACTTCAGGAAAACCATTTCCGATTTCTTTTGTCACTGTTCAAACATCTCTAGTTCGTAAAATAAAGAAACACCCACCATACTTCATGAAATAAAAAAAATCCCACAACAATATCTCGGGAATATTGCCATTGATTCTTGGTGGTCATATCCCCATACTCATGCATGCATATGTGTTAGGTATGGTACTAAAAGGAAAATGAAGAAATGAAGATACATAGCAGTTGTGTAAGAGAAAAAAGAGGGAATGATGAACAGTGAATGAAAGAAAATGAACAAGAAAATTGAAAGATGGCTTCTCATGTTTAATTTAAAGATAAAATTTACAAAGAACATCTTACTTGTTGTCTTGAGTACATAGCCTGGCTCCTTCGACAGCTCTACCAAAGATCCCCTTGGTAGTTTATATTCATCTTTGAATTGAGACGTAAACCTGCAATCAAATTAGACATGACATCAAATTCGAACTAACATTATCAAAGCATAAAATACGACAAGGAAAAAGATTCAAAACAAATGGAGAATTTGAAGAAATGCGATGTTATTTGTGCAATGCTGAGGGAAGTCACTCAGAAATTCAGTGTTCAACTTCAACAATTTGACAAAGCTGATAAATTTTCAACATATAAATTTCAGATATGAACCAAATCGGAATTTTGATAGACATATGGATAGTTTACCTATGAAGTAGTTCTTTATTATCTAAACCACCAAACTTTTGGAGTCTGCTTCCAACCGACTCTTCATAAGCACTTCGTATGGATCGAATGCTCAATTTGCCGTAGACAATCTGGAGTCTAACAGTCATGCTTATATCAGCTTCCATGAGATCGTTCTTCAAATCTTTACTATCTTTAAGTTCAGAAGCGGGTAAATTCCCGTATTTCGCACTCAAAAACTTCTTTACATCATCCCCATTAGCATAAACACCTGCAACAAAACCAAGTTACCTACATAAAGACATCTAATTTTCCACCCTCAAAAGTGTTGGATTGTGTAGCTCAACCGTCCTTTACCATAAATGTAACACCAGCATTCAAGCCAACGATTTATACCCACGTTGTATTTCAAGCCCACTGCCCATCAATCAGTCACCAAAAATACAGTCTAAATATACATACCGTTGCATGCAAGACTGGAATCTAAAAGCAAAACGAAAGCTGAAACCTTGCTTGCCATTCATAATTCCGGGATTTCCTAAACCGAAGTGTCTAAGTGCACAGTGCATCCGATATACGTTACTGGAAAAGAAGAATCATATAAGGAAAAAGGCAAATTTTCAAAGAAGATGAAAGAAATATTGTTACCAAAAGCATAGACGTCAATGTTCTTCAATCCCAAGATGCTTTTTTTCCTCAGTCCAACTCCGAGAAGTCGAAGGGAATTTCCCAGAACTGGAGGAAAAGGAACCCCACTCTTTGGTTCGACGACGGAAGCTGAATCATCGGCAAGGGAGATCGAAGCCCAGGGAAGAGAAGAGCTATTCGGGAGGAGAAAATTCGCGGCGTTTTGGAAAAAAGGGTGGTTGGGATTCTGCGAGACGACTGTCACACCGGCAGCAGCTGCAGCTGCAGCTCCAATGGATGCGGCTGCGGCAACGGCAAATGAGGCGGAGAAGCGCCGCCGACTGGTGGTCCGGTGATTATTGTGAGAGTTGCCGCTGCCAGGCGGGTTCTTGGGCTGAGAAAACAAGAAAGGAAACCTCAGTGACATCGTTATTTTAAGCACTTTCTTGTGTACTTAATAAAAAAATACTAAAATAGAGTAATTTAGTACTATTTGTAGACGGAAGATCTCACGTGAGGTGCACCTGGACCTGCTATTGGGGCGAGGCTTTTGGACCGCTCAGTTCAGTTGATCCAACGGCCTCACTGAAACTTGGAAATTTTGATCACTTTCCAATCTTATATATCTTATTTGTGTTTTTACTTATACTTAAAAAATTATATGTTAACCAAGAGCTTGGTTCAAGTGATAATTAATTTGATATTTCTTAAGTAAGTATTGAGTTTGAATTCTTGTGTATACATAAAATTTTCGTTAAAAAACTTCGCTCACTAAAATCAGATGTGCGACACAAATTGATCCAGATTAATCTAAAAAGTCAAGAAGACAACCAAAAAAATTATCTATTGCGTTCTTAATAGATGAAATTAAATTGAGAAGTATGTTCTTATAATAGATCTTACATTACTTAATTTAGATTAATCAATCGATAAAAAACATTTACAACTTCAAAGCTTATACCTCAAAGCTGTGAGAAAACACTCTTTTACAAGAAAGACAAGTAGCAAACTGAAAAGTCCTCTTAAAGGTAAAATGTTTGTCCAATACAGAGACCACTCAATCCCAATACTTGAATCAAAAGATTACGATAAATCTCTCTCAAGTGGGTTACAAAATTTGACTCTAAATGGCTCATAGATTGTTGGATATATGCTTGAATGCTTTAGACTTGATGAATAGTTGTTGTTGTAGCTTTGGAGACTTGTTTTATATACCCTTTCATTGATTTCTAACCGTTTGGGTAGCTGAGATCATAATTATAACTATTGTACTTCATTTTTTCCGCAATAAATGTTGTCTGTCAACATAGGGTATCGGTACTCGGGCTTCAGTATCAGTACCTGTAAGAAGAAATAACAGTTGTACAAATGTGTATAAATACGCGAGAAGCTGTATCGATACGCAAAATGTATTTTACAAAAGGGTATCGGTACGGGCTAGGTCGTATCGGTATCGATTTTGCTCACTAGAATCTGAGAAAGTTGAGAACGAAAAAAGGTATCGATACGCCTAAGAGGGTATCGGTACGCTATAACTAATTTTCAAAGTTGTGATTCCAATAAACTGACAAGGTAATGGTCGAATATTAAATGCAAAAGATTTACAAAATCTTAACACCCCATATCGGTACGCATAAAGCCATACCAATACTCAAAGGCAAATTGGTTTCCAAGTATGAATGGTATCGGTACTCTATAACCATTAAGTTAAAATTGACATTCCAGTAGCAAAAAACCGTATCGATGCGGATAAAGGCGTATCGATACGCCTGGGCCAATATGGCTATTTTGAGCACCAAAAAACTTAGAAAATATTTGGATTTAAGGTTTTAACTTAGAAATTATTTTAAGTTCGAATCCTTGTCAATTTGTGAGTCTTTTTGAGTACTTAAAAATTTATCTCTTTTTATAAAATAGTCCTTAAAATTCCTTGTCATATCAAAATCAAATATAGAGTTTACAATCTTCCCTTTTTGATATAACAAAACCAAAATAAATTTTTAAGTATTTTGAAATCACCCCTTTCTTTAAGGCTAAAAGATAGTTTAGTTTTGGAAACCTTTTAAAAATTTAATCCTATACTTCTCCCCTTTTTGTCAAATCAAAATTAATAGGGTAACATAAAGACAAGATATAAAGCAATAAAGAACCCCAAGCATAAGTAAACAACATAGATATATTGAATTCAAAGCAACATTAAAAAATACAACTTAAAACTTAAAAACATAAACGAAAAACATAAAATATGCAAAGCATAATGTCATAGGAAAACAAATAAAAACAAAGGTGTGTAGCGACTAAAAAATCCGAATAAGTATCTCACTTTTTATAAAAAAAAAATTGAATTTTTGGGGATTTTTAAAAAAGCTCGTATTTTGAAATAAAAATTAGAGTCGCCACCGGTCACTTGGGTTAGGTAGACCGAACACCAAAAAAACTAACTAGAAATTCTTTTCTTTTTGTGTTCAGGAGTCGGTTATGTGTGGGAAGGGTTCGCACCCCCACTACGCCCAAACTTGATACCAAATCAACTACCGTTTGATTAATATCAAATTTTGTGAGTTAAAGTTACATTTAAATCAAAATTTGGTTATATATATGAGTAAATTTTAAGGTATCGTTATTCGAGAATAAACAAAAAGCCACCACCAATACTCCTGGTACTAGCCAAGTTTACTTTCGAATAAAAGGGCACCATATTAACTATTTATATTCCGAATGCAACATAATAACATGATAAATACGCATGACAAATATATAAAAAGGGCATAAATAAAAACAAGAAAAATCAAATAACAATATACCATAAAAGCGATATATATATATATATATTACATAAAGAAAAAAACTATATAATATAATGCTTAGTATAAAAACATATAATATATCTATACCATATATAAAAGAAAACAAATTTGAAAAGGAAATTTAGTCGTTTAAAAAGATTTGATTCGAAAGCATTTATTTAAAATATACTAATTGAATGAGGACAACCTAAATATGGTATAAAATACTTATGAGAATACAATTGTAAGGGAAATAAACATATATATATATAAATTTTCTAAAAAAGAAATAAATTACATACCTTTAAAACCATACGAAAATATAGAAAATTATATATGTGATACAAAATATATATATACGTATTACATAAATAATATAAAGTTATAATATATATGTATATATAAAATAATGCGTAACAAACCATATATATATAATCATAACATGGTATATATAATATACATATCTATATAAACATAAAAACATATATAAATAAGCATACAAATATATATAAAAAAAACTAAAATTAAATAAAATAGAAAGGGCATGGACCAAAAGGGTAAATACTACCAACCTTTGAACTAAACTGAAATAAACCAAAGAAAACCCAAAACCTAAATCGGAAGCATGTAGAGCAAAAAAGGACGAAATTAAAATTTAAAAGAACTTGTAAGGATTACGGAGCGAAATACCCTAGGACAGAGGGACTAAACTAAAATTTAGAGGCATGTATAAATACCAAAAATCAAAAACAACTTTCATTTGTTTACCTTTGCCCAAAACAGATCAAAACCCTCCCCTTCAAATTCTCTGAATATTCTTGGAACATTTAAGAGTTCATTATGAACTCGGCCATGATTTCTAGAAAACGACGAGAGACCGTCACGCTGACCGCCACCAAACACCGCCGGCCGTCGCCGTTCACCGGCGGCAGTAGACTCAAAAAATTATCCCAAATCATAGATCCATTGTGCCCAAACTCAAATCCGGCCACCATTTTTCAAAACGAAATCTCAAACTGCCTCAAATCCACAAAGCCGAAACCAAATTTTTTTAAAAAAAAACCTTTGTTTTGTAAACCAAGATCATCTATCATCGGAGATGGTGACCTCGACCACCAAAACGGCAGCGAATTTCAAGATAGAAGGGTAAGAACCCTGAATCTTTTTTTATTTTTTTATTCGAAAAAAACAAAGAACCAATAAAATACCTTTAAAATCTTTTTTTGTATTGATTAAATCTCTAGATCTAATTACAATAATGGTTACATTGCTTTTTATTCGATCTTTGATTACAACATTAAGCAAAAATTAAATGCTTGCACTATGGAAGACTCATTGACTGAAATCCCCTCCTTTTTATCATTTTCTGAAATCCCCTACTTTGATTACAACAAAGAACCAATAAAATACCTTTAAAATCTTTTTCTGTTCTACACAGTTGTTGGAGGAAATCCCCGCCATTACATTTTAACTCTCCGGTAACCTAACTATCATGAAAAGATGAGAAACTCATGCATAGGACTTCAAGTCATCCTCATAGTGATAAATCATTCATTTTGATTTTTCGGTATGGTGCAAGCTTGTCACATCTCCTGTTTCCATTACTGGATCAATTCTCGTGTTAGGACTCCCTCACCAACTAGCTTCTTGATCTCTTCTAGTAACGGCCTACACCTCCTGGTGGAATGCATCGGTGCCCCTATATGGAAATCGCAAACATTATCTGGGTCAAAATTGTGGGCAAATAAGTCCTAAGACAGCTAGAGCCGCCATACTTCTCAAAGTTGGGGACCTTAAAATCAAGCGATATGACCAAATCATGGACCAAACGAAGTTTATTTACCTTGAAGACGCAAACTCTTCCTCTCTTTCTGACCTCTTTCTCGAGTTTATCTTCTAGTTGCTCGAGTCTTGATTTCTAAGTTTGTTCAATTCTTTCATCCATGACAAAGCTTCAACCGATTCCTGGATTACTCTATCAAACCCAAAAAATCTTATTATTTAATTGATCAATGCATGAAATGTGTCATAAATAACTAAAAAGTAGAAGGCAAACAGTAAGTATAAAATGCAATGAATGTACATAAGGTGTCGATTCGCAAACAGTCCTTAGAAAGACATATGTTTAACGGAGAATATGTCTGATTACAAGAAGCTGAAATAACGAATTACAAATAACGATTAGTTTCTCGTCTTGACATATCGACTTCGTGAAGCAAGGCTCGTACTCCATGTCTTAAACATTGCTTATGAACTGAAGGGTGATCTCGTTATTCTCTTTTTCTACTACTTAGAAGGTTTGCGACGATATACTCTACGTACTCTAGGCTTTGGGGAAGATCATTAACCCGTGCACGCAAAATGCAGACAAGAATCTCTTCTTTAGGGGTGGATCTCAACAATCCAGTTTGAATGGGCCTATTTAAAATTTTTGAAAATTTTGGAGGCTTAAATTAAAATTTCCAATGATTTTGAAGGGTTTAATTTAAAATTTTCATAAAATGTAGGAGTTTAACTAAAATTATAGGAAAAAATCGAAACTTATCAAGGTCCCCATCTTTAAAATTTTTTAAAAAGGGGTTTAATTGAAATTATTTAAAAATCTTGAAATAATAATAACTTTAAAAATATTGGAGGGGCCAAATTAAAATTTCTAAAATTTTTAAGAGGCCAAATGTGAAATTTTTTAACTTTGGGCGGCCGTGGCCCTCTCTAGCTTAAATGAGGATCTGCATCTACATCCAAGATATGTCGTCTTTTCCTTCGATATGTATCTTTTCGTCAATTCGTCTCTTTTCTCGATTGGTTTTCGTTTGACCCAACTCGATACTGTAGCATTATCACTCTTGGCATTACAGACTTTTCTCATATCTTGAATACCCTCTAAATTGGATTTTTCTTGAATCAACATTATGTTATGATGTGATGCAAAAATAAATGTGGGAATAAATGCAAATAAAGGCATTGATCTCATAGATGATCACTCTAGAACAACTTTCATCGAATATAAAAAGGTTCTCATTACAACACGTTCTTCTATAGATAGGCTTCAACTCTAACTCCTAATTCCTTTATTGCTTTAAGTATTCGAAAGAATATCGGTCTCTCTTTCGTCTTCAAGGGGATGAATGGACGAAGAGCTTTAGCTTTCGCGGCTAACACCTTCACGGGCTAGGCCATTTCTCGCACCTGGACCATCAAAGTTATACATTCATGTCTTCATCTTCTTCCTTAAGACACATTCCATTCATGATGAAAGATTTCTAATTTGAGTGATCAATTTGAGGATCAACCCTTTTATATCATGTCTTGTAAATACGAAAAAAATATACAAAAAATAAGAAAAGGGTTAGTAAGTCGAATATAAAATAATAAATCAGAATAAAAAACATAAACAAAACTTACCGCGTGCCATCTAATTCTCTAGGTTGTCCGCATGGCTCTAGAGGGGTGGGCTTTTATATTCGCTATATGCAGTTTTGGTACTAAAAGGGTACCCAAATTGTCCTTGTTGTCTCCTGCTAAGGGTAGCAAGGCCCCCGATCATCACCCATTATAGGCTCCTTTCAATCGAATTCAATTCGGGGGACCTATTCGCTATTTCCATACGGGGAAACAATATTCCCACGAAAATATAGGGTACTCAAGCCCTGAAGGTATTTGCTAGGCCCATACGGAGGAACAATATCCCCACGAAAGCAATAGCGTTTTCCCCTCACTTAGACGATCAGGTTTATATGTCAAATTTTAAATATGTTAAAATAAACTCATTTATAAACAAATCTTAACTTAATTCTCACTTTAACTCACAACTTTCGATATTAATAAAACGGTAATTATTTTTAGGCCTGACTTTTTTTTGTAAAAAACAAAAATTAAGTCCCCAACGGAGTCGCCATGCTGTAGCGACTAAAAAAATCCGAATAAGTATCCCACTTTTTATAAAAAAAAAAATTGAATTTGTGGGGATTTTTGAAAAAGCTCGTATTTTGAAATAAAAATTGGGAGTCGCCACCGGTCACTTGGGTTAGGTAGACTGAACACAAAAAAAAACAAAACTAACCAGAGATTATTTTCTTTTTGGGTTCGGGAGTCGTTTACGTGTGGGGAAGGGTTTGCACCCCCACCACGCCTAAACTTGGTACCAAATCAATTTCCGTTCGATTAATATCAAATTTTGCGAGTTAAAGTGACATTTAAATCAAAATTTGGCTATATATGTGAGTAAATTTTAAGAGCCCCATTATTCGAGAATAAATGAAAAATCACCACCAATACGTCTGATACTAGCCAGGTTAACTCTCAAATAAAAGGGCACCGCATTAACAATTTATATTCCGAATGCAACATAATAACATGATAGATATGCATGACAAATATATAAAAAAAGGCATAAATAAAATCAAGAAAATCAAATAACAATATACCATAAAAACAATAAATACATATCTATATATATAGATTATATATATTACATAAAGAAAAAACTATATAATATAATGCATAGAATAAAAACATAATTATATATAATATATATCATACAACTATATATATAATACCGTATATAAAAGAAAACAAATTTAAAAAGAGAATTTAGTCATTTAAAAAGATTTGATTCGAAAGCATTTAATTAAAATATACTAATTGAATGAGGACATGCTAAATATGGTATAAAATACTTATGGGAATACAATTATAAGAGAAATAAATATATATGTATATAAAAATTTTCCAAAAAAGAAATAAATTACATACCTTTAAAATCATACGAAAATATAAAAATATATATATGTGATACAAAATATATACATACATATTACATAAATAATATACAGTTGTAATATATATATAATACGTAACAAACTATATATATATATAATCATAACATAGTATATATACATATCTATATAAACATAAAAACATATATAAATAAGCATACAAATATATAAAAAACTGAAATTAAATAAAATAACAAGGGCAGAGACCAAAAGGGTAAATACTGTCAACCTTTGGACTAAACTAAAATAAAGTAAAGAAAATCCAAAACCTAAATCGGAAGGATGAAGAACAAAAAGGAACGAAATTAAAATCTGAAAGAACTTGCAAAGATTATGGAGCGAAATACCCTAAGACAGAGGGATTTAAAACTGTAATAAACTGATTTTTAGAGGCATGTATAAATACCAAAAATCAAAAACAACTTTCATTTGTATACCTTTGCCCAAAACAGATCAAAAACATCCCCTTCAAATTCTCTGAATGTTCTTGGAACATTCAAGAGTTCATTATGAACTCAGCCATGATTTTTAGAAAATGGCGAGAGATCGTCGCGCTTGCCACCACCAAACACCATCAACCGCTGCTCACCGGCATCGGCAGACTCAAAAAATTAGACCAAATTACAGATCCCTTGCCCCAAAATTCAAATCCGACCATCATTTTTAAAACGAAATCTCAAACAGCCTCAAATCCACAAAAGCTGAAACCAAAAAACTTTAAAAAAACCTTTGTTTTGTAATCCAGTACCATCTATCATTGGAGACAGTGACCTCAACCACCAAAGCGGCGGCGAATTTCAAGATCGAAGGGTAAAAACCCTAAATCCCTCTTTGTTATTTTTTATTCAAAATAAAAAACGAAGAACCAATAAAATATCTCTGAAATCTTTTTTTGTATTGATTGAATCTCTGAATCTGATTACAATAATGGTTACATTGCTTTTTATCCGATCTTTGTTTACAACATTAAGCAAAAATTAAATGCTTGCACTGTGGATGACTCCTTGACTGAAATCCCCTCCTTTTTCAACATTAAGCAAAATTGAAACGAGGTTCAAGAGCATCAAACCTTGTGTTCATCTCGGTAAAATGAGTGTCCATACTAGCAAACTTCCCATCAAGGTAGGCCATGAGAGTATCTAGGGAAGGTGGAGCAACCGGAGCTTCTGAAACAACTGGAGGAATCGCCACCAGATCGGGTTGAGCATCACTGGGAAGATCCACAATCTTAATCCGTTCTCCATTGTAATAGGTAAACTTTGCTCGACGAAGAGAATGATCATTGATGGGGTCGATGAGAAGAGCAAGATTGTAAGAACAATTGATCCATAGCTTGTAGAACATGTAACTCAAGGTGGTGCCATAGGTGAAAGATGTAACAAGAGAGAAAGAGGATGAAGAAGAAGGATCCCATTATATGCTTCGAGTGCAAGAAACTGGGGCACACCAAGTACGATTATCTTCGTTTCAACAAGAAGGGATCAAGCCATAAATAGAAAACATTTGTGGCTACATAGAGTGATGAAGAGGACTCCACCGAAAATGAGGTAGCCCACTTATGCTTCATGGCCATCCAAGATGAAGGGGTAACTTCTAACTCATCTAATTTAAATTCGTATACTTTTGATGAGTTACAAGAAGTCTATGATGAGTTGGTTTTGGAATTCAAGGCTTCATTTTATAAAAACAAAAAGTTGATTTCAAAATTAAAAATTGAAAATGAATTGATTTGTAAAACCAATATCGAACTTGAAGCAAGGTTTGAAGCTTTTGACAAAAAGAATTTAGATTTACAAAACTTGCTTCTAAAAGTTTAAGAGGATCATCAAAGGAAAATTGATGACCTCAAAAAGAATTTATTTAACAAAGATTTTAAAAAATGTGAAGTTGGAGGTAGCTCCAAAATAAATTTTAATTTTTTTCAAAGACAATATAGTTCCCCTAGATTTTTAAATTGAAAATGTATTCGAAACATTTAGGTCCCAGAATGACTCATTGTTTCAAATAAAAAGGAAGACTTTGAAAAATGGATTCCTAAAGGGACTAAGTTATTTGGGACTAACTCTATTGGATCCAAAGCAATTTGGATACAAAAATTACTTGATTGTCTTGTGTACGTGCGCTTGAGCAATTAATGATCAAAGTCAAATCTTGAGAGCTCTTGACACACAAAGAAGGAAAGACACTTGGATGAGGAAGGCTTAACATCCTACCTTGGTTCAAGTGGTACATTTATTTTCATGTAATTTTGCTTGATCATGTGTTCCATGTCTATTTTCATGTTGATCTAAGCATGTTTGTATGATTCCATGTTGTGCATAATTGTATATAGTTATGGGGAGTCTCAAATTGCATGAGTTACATGTTTATGGCCTCTATGATTGATTTCTATGTTTTTGGCCTTAAACTTATAATGTTGGGTTGAATTTGGTGAAATCATGCTTTCTATGTGTTAAATGGTATGTTTTTTAGAAGCATGTGTAGCAAAATGTGCATAATGGATATCTAGGACTTAATATAGCATTTCTATGAACTTAAAACTAAGTTGTGAGGCCTTTTAAGTTGTTTTTGTTGCAGTTTTTTACTCTTGCCTTCGGTACCGGTACCGCCCGTACGTACCGATACGACCATCAACCAATACCTATACGGATAAATTTGTATCGATACGTGTAGACAAAAGGGATAGTTTTGTCTCCTTTTTGGCATGTTTTGTATGCTTATTGATAAATCTTGTTATATAACATGTTTTATTGAAATTCTTGATCTATTTGCTTTATTTATTGAAATTCAATATTTTTATCTTGAATTTTTGAACTAACAATCTCTTTGATTCTTGAGTAAGGTTGGGTCAATTTTAAAATTATTTTCATGATATTTTTTTTCTTCTCTCCAAATGTTATTTTACACCAACAATTGATTTTTTTTCTATCAATCGGTACTAATTTTTTCAATAATTGGTGTCTTTGAACTTAATGAAATTTCAAACTTAGTTTTTAAAAATATTTTTGATATAACAAAAAGGGGGAGATAGGTTTGAAAATTTTAATTTTAAAAAGAAAAGGGGAGCTTCAAATATTTCCAAAAATATTCTTTTTTTCTAAAAATATTTTCAAAAGGCGAGTTTTCACAAAAATAATTTTTTAAGTGGTTTCGTTATATCAAAAAAGGAGAGAATGATAAACCTATTTGATTTTGATATAACTTAATGAAAAATATTTTTGGACTTAAACTTATTTGCAAAAATATTTGAAAAGTTCATAAACTTGAAAATATATATTTGAAATGTTTTCAAAGGATTTTTGACATGTTTAAATGCTTTCAAAATACCTAAAGTGTCAAAATCTAGCGTTGAGTACCGATAACCTTTCCTTGGTATCGATACCTAGTCATTCGTATCAATACGGACAAGCCCGTACCGATACACCCCCTTTGTTTTCCCAAACCTTGATTTCGAGTAGCCAAAACTCGTACCGGTATAGACTTTATCGTACTAATACGCAAGGGAGAGTACCGATACACTACTATAGTGTAGCGATACCCTATGTTAAAAATGCTCTAACGGCTATATTTTTAAGAACATGTACCGATACTGATCCCCGCGTGCCGATATTGAAGAGTCCAGAAGTGCATTTATTGCGGGAAATAAAGTCTCCAACAGCTCTTAACAACTCCAACAACTAGTAACGGCCATAAAGTTGTTAGAGGGCTTAAAAGACCACTCCAAGCATTCATGGAACAAGAAGAAACATATTGCCAACATTCTTGTATCAAGAAATTTAATTTTGAGCTAAAATTGTCATATTTCTTGTAGGAAAACACTAGTGAGTTAAATTGTTACATTTGCTCAAGTGTTTAAGATTTTGGGTGAGAGCTTATTTCTACAAACACATTTGCCTATTGAGGTTTTCTTTGTTTGCTAATTTTTTGTCTCTTGTAAAAGAGTCTTTCTAGACTTGGACTTTAGGGTATAAGTCTAGGTTTGTGAGGGTTATCTCCTTGATCTCGGAAAAAAGAAAGACAAATTAGTGAATTTGTAGAAAATCCTTAGTGTTGATAGCTAAGGTAGTGGAGGTAGACTTTGGTTAGAAAGTCGAACCACTATAAATCATCGTGTCACATTTTTTAATTCTTAGCCTTTCATCCACCCAATCAAAAATCCAATTCACCCCTTCTTTGCATTCGGTTGATCGTTCGAGCAGCCCAACATGTGTATCAAAGTTTTTTTTTCATAATATATTTACATCTAAATATATTAAAAATGGAAAAAAAAAAAATTTGATGCACAAGCCGTATAAACTAAAAGTTTATACGTGCCTTTTAGTTTTAGGGGTTAGGATTTTAGTTTAGGGTTTAAAGTTTAGGGGGTTAAGTTTTATGGTTTAGAATTTAAGGTTAGTGTTTAGAATTTAGAGTATAGGGTTTAAGGTTTAGAGTTTAATTTTTTAGGATTAGAGTTAGGACTTTGGGATTTGGATTTTATAATATAAATATGCATGCTTGCGTAAAATTAGTTTTACACAACCTGTGTATCAAAATTTTACCCTTTAAAAATTATATTTATATTTATATAAAAATAAGGCTTATATATCATATTAGTACCTAAAGTATACTAACTTTTTCATTTTGGTACCTAAAGTATATTTTTTGATCAAAATAGGTAGCTAAAGTATTTTTTCGTCAGAGTAAGTACCTAAAGTATATTTTTGGTCAAAATAAGTATCTGAAGTATATTTTTTCGTTAAAATAAGCACATAATATATTTTTTAATTAGGGTAATTATTCTATACACAAGCGCTTGTGGAAATTTTTTTTACACAAGTGCCTTAGTTTTAGGGGTTAGCGGCTCTGTTTAGGATTTAAAGTTTAGGAGTTTAAGTGTAGTGGTTTTGAATTTAGTGGTTATTGATAGAATTTGGGTTTATGGTTAAAATTTAGGGTTTATAGGTTAAAATCTAAATCCCTGCCCATATTACCCTAAATTCTAAATTCTAACCATGAACCCTAAATTCTAAACCCCTACACTAAAATCCTAAACTAAAACCCTAAACACTATAATTGAGGCGCTTGTGGAAACAAAAAGTTTCCACCACCAAAGTATAGGATAATAATCCTTTTAATTAATGTCACCTTACATTTTTTAGGAACCTATATAAAAAATATGTATACTTTTAAGTACCTATTTTAACCTAAAAAATACTTTAGATACCTATTTTGACCAAAACATTTACTTTAGGTACCTAATTTAACCAAAAAGTATACTTTAAGTACTTTTTTTGACAAAAAATACTGTACGTACCAAAATGAAAAAATTAGTATACTTTAGGTACTAATATGATATATAAGCCTAAATAAAAATAAGAATGTTGGAACTATTCCTTCATGACCATGATGGATATAAAACAATGATACCCAGAATTTCAACAAGGAAAAACCCATCGCTGCTCGAATTTGGACCACGAAAACAATTTCCTTTGGGAAAACGCAGGACATTTATATAACTAGGAGTATTGTAATTTGTTATATATAAACATGCTTTAAGTGTTGCAATAAATACATACTAAAGAAAGATAATGATAACGACCACATACAGAAACAACCGAATGGTTCGTTACTTGGAACATGTTATTGGATCTCATGTTTGGAACACCTAAAGTTCTCTTATTTCCCACTGCATTTCGACATAAAAACATGACCACGAATAGTTGGGAGAAAGTTCCATGGAAACTGGATCTAAATCTAATCATACTCCAATTCATAGGGTGTAACTGGCCGTTTCAGGGGGATTATTGATTTCTTTTCGACATCTCTTGATAATGCTTTCCTCATATCTGGAAAAACAAAAGGGTAAGACGTGGTGGTATACATGCGAGAAAGAAAAACACACAATTCTGGTTGGGTATCAAATTCTGCATACCTAACCCATCTTCCTCTCCTGAATAATAGCGTAGCACCCTTCTGTATATTACGTACCCAAGCTGTAAAAAAAGGATAGGTAGGTAAGTCTTCTTGCATTTATACACATTTGCGGATACAAAACACGTGGTGTTTACATATTATAGGCTATGCCTTAAACTTTGGAATGAGGATGGTTACGCATCAAAATCTGAGACACTTTCAATGACAAGGCCAAACTGCGGTTTCAGAACAGAAGAAAAAAATCTGAATAACAACAAGAATATGCATCTGATGGGAAAGCAAGATTGGTGTAATATTGACCAAAATGGAGAGTTGTAGAACTATTACCTTTTCATACATCTTTATGGCTGGTGTATTAGAAGCCCTCACAAAAAGATCCACAAAATATGCCTTGTCACTGCCAAAAGACTTCTTATCGATAACTGAAGAGAGAACATGATCTAGAGAATGCGTCGCGTTGACATTATCGCTTGGCACAAGACTTAAATTACAATGATTGATACCTTGATCAATCAGAGGTACGAGAGTAATTTTCAGTTTAAAAGCACTGGCATGTACTAAACAAACAAATTGCCATGCCTAAGGAGTATGTACGTCATGCTGATGTTAGAATGTCATCAAAAACTGACTGAAAGGAAAGTACTTAGCAAAAGGAAGTTATGGAACATAAGCTAATCAAAGTCAGCGCAAAGCTAGAAATGCAATTTCAAAGGAAGATATTCTAGTTCTACCTCTACACAAAGGTATAAGATGAAGCTTATGAATGTGCTTGTGTCAATACTTCATTTTTGCAATTTCAATTTTCAACAAAAACATATAGCTAGCAAGGGTGGCTCAATGATTTAAGGGGACTTGTGCAATTTATTAAAATGGAGCCCTCAATTTTAGAAAAATAAAATAAATGCTTGTTGGACTTGTTTTGTGTTAGACGAGACAACTTTTGAATAAAAAAGTACAGCAAACATGACTCAAATCCATGAAGTACAGCAACAATTCACTTTCCTCATGTGCTTTACCACTAATCTAGAACTAATCTTTTGCTTTTCTCTTGCAAACATTTAAATTAACTCATCTTGGGCCCCTTTTTCTAGGGGACTTGTGCGGTCGCTCTCATTGTTCCTATCCAAAACCACCCCTGATAGCTTGCGTTCAGAAAGTTGTATTACTTTCATCAAAGACATCTCAAATTAACCTTACGACCATTCTAGAAGTTCATGGAAAGCAACGAGTAAAGCATGGTGCAAATTTACATCTAAAGGGAGAAATATTAAAAAAATTAAAAGTTTGCAAATTTCAAATCTAGTACTCATCCCTTAAAATGCTATTGAAAAAGATAATACTTTGACAATTCCTCATCTTGTAATGCCCTAAGAATGCATAGTACAGGCTAACTGCAGACAAAAGTTGCCCAAATTGATTGTAAGAATAGCCATAAGAGAAAAATATCCAAATTGCACATCAATCTTACATCTTATCACTGATTTCTTCAAGAAGATTCATCAGTTCGGGTGCAACGGTAACTGCTGTTACATGGCCATGCCAAGACTCACCTTGCCCCTCAACTTTCCCCATAACTACAACAATTTCGAAGTTATCAAATATAGATGCAATACCAATTACCAAAACAGCTTATATCCCTCTTGAAATCAAATCTTCAACACGATAACCTTCCGAAAATCTGGAATTCCAATTGCTTATAGTGATAAATTAACTTCAAAAGGCAATGAACATCAGAATCGCAAACCGATTATTATTTTCTAAATATGAGAGTTTAAATTCCAGATCAACTATCTAATTCAAAGGAAAGAGGGGGGAGAGAGCTCCCTGTAACCTATTATCCGTTTGCCGGGGCCTTCCGCTACTTGAAAATAATCGGGCCATCGAGCTAAATATGTCAACATGACATATTAAACTGCAATAATAACATTATTACTATTAAAGGAATCAAATTCACTACTCCTCCAAGCATTTGTTTTAAGATTTGAAAAATTAGAAAGGGGGAGAGTTTCAAGAGCTTACGGTTTCGGTTAAATGGTCGAGATTGACGGAGGTGAAACGAAGAAGATCGTTTCAGCAAAATCGGCGTATCGTCGTCATCTCTTTGTCTCGGGCAGCCGGCCGGAAATGGAAACTTAAATGCTTAATGAAACGCAGAACCGCCGGAGCTGTGTGGTTCAAGCTTGAATCTTGTAAGCTCTATTTCACTGTAACTACAGTAGGGTCTTTGAATCTAACCATGGCCCCTAGTGAACTATATTGGGCCATTTAGGCCCACGATTTTATTAGACTTTAAAATTCAATTAATTGGGTAATTGTAGAGGGAATTTTCTCTTAAATATTGTTTTAGCTTTTTTTTTCTTTAAAATATGGTACTAGCCATTTTAATTTTAAAAATATAGAAATGTTACAGTATTAGAAATAGCAATATTACAGTATTAGAAAAGTTAGATTCAAATAAATTCGACTATGAACAATGTTTACAAAAAAAGTAAATTTTGGTTCAAAAGAATTCGACTTTGAATAGTGGTTGTAATGCCGCGTGGCAGCCTACCAGGCAAGCAGGTACTGTTCATATTCGGGCTCTGTTGCATCCAACTTTGACCCGATTTTTGCGCTCAGCTTTGCATGCATGCATGCACAATCGTCGAGGGTTGTTGATGGGCTGGTGGCAGATTAAATTTTAGGGAAGGGTGACAGACTTGATTTTTGAATGAGGGATGGTTTTAGGGTGTTTTTAAAAAGTATAGGAGTAGAGGTTAAAAATGTGTAAGTGTTATTAAAGAGGGATAGGGGTAGTATAGGGAAAAATTATTTTTTGTGTTAAATAGTTAAGGTTGGAAGGAAAATTTTGAGTGAAAAAAAAAGAAGAAGAAGAAGAACAAATAATTAGTGGAAAATATTGTAAGTAGATTCAATCTTTTTAAAGTTTTGTTTTTATTTGACTGAGTTCGTTTTATTTTGTATGTTTGATATAATTTAAATTTTATGCAATGTAGTTTTATTTGAGTTTGTTCGAATTTTATGCATGTAGATTCGATTTTTTTTAAATTTTTTTTAAGTTGATTTGGTATGTTAGAAAAATTTTATTATGTTCATTTTAATTTAGTATATTAAAAAATATATTTAAAATAATTAATTTAGTGTATTTATTAAAATATATATATTCGAAAAGAACTCGCCCCTAATGTTAGAAATGGAATTTAAAATTTATTATGTTAATTTTGATTTAGTATGTTCATTTTGATTTGTGTATTCTGATTGAAATTCATTTATGTGTTTTGAACGTGCAAAGAAAATGAGCAACAACAAATCTATGATGATTGTCCATTACAATGGACAAATGGTGAAAACTGATGCTGAGATTTTATTTGAATCTGAAAGCACTACGAAGATGAGATTTGAAAAGAAAATTGCACTTCGAGAAATGAAGGAGAAAATATCACAGAAAATTGGAACAAAGATTCATGGTTTGCGTTGTTGGTGGCTAACATGTGAAAATCCAGTCAGATATTGTGCAATCAATCTCCAAGATGGTGATGATGTTGGAATAATGATTGCAGAGCATAAATCTATCCAGAAACATCGTTGGAGAATCTGTTCAAATATATTTCAGTAATAAGATTGATATGTTCGGAGGCAGTTTTGTCGCAATCTTGGCAAGTGAAACATTGAGTGCATTTCATCCAGCCGAGCCTTTGACATATGGTTCATCATATGGGTCGACTGTTGATTCGACTGTTGATGCTGATGTAGAAAACCTACAAGGTCGATAGGGAGAAACACTTGACGGTTCCAGCGAAGATGAAGATATTGATGATCCTGATTTATTCCCTGATGACGTTGGTGATGCCCTTGGTTTTGGTGTTGGAGAATTTATTCTGACCGAGGGCGACATTACATTCTATGAACCTCCTGCACACATGGGCTTAGTGGATTTTGATGCGATGCGGGCACCTTAATTTTCGGATATGCCCCGATTAACTTAGAGTCATCACAAAGAGAAAGGACAACGAAAGAGATGTACCATATATAGGGCTAAAGGACATTCCAAATCAAATTGTCTAAATGAACCAAGATTCCGTTTGTATTCCAAAATATTGAAATATTGATATCAAATATTCTACTTTCCATTAGTATTAGTTGTTTATAATTTTATGTTGTTAGTATTTTGTTTGTTTCAGTCGTTTATAATGTGATGTGAGGGAAATTTTAATTTTTTAGTTTATGTAGGTAATGAAGAAAAAATGGTGAATATATAAACTAAATGTGTGGTAGTTGTGTATTTTGTTTGTTTTAAATTTTTTAGCTTCGATTTGGTCACTAAATTTAGTTTAGTTTTTAATTTTAATCACAGTTAAAGCTAAATATTAAATCACTTAGAATTTTTACAACGCCTTAGTTTTATTTAATGTTAAGCATTTGAATCTTTATCCAAAAATTATTGTGTTTGAATCGATTCCCTAACTGTCATATTAACCCCTAATTGACACTTTTATTGTTAAGTGAATAAAAAAATAAACAATGGAAAAATAAAAAAACAATAAAATCCAAAACTCAAATGTATTACAATAAAAGTTCTATTAGGCGAATAATAAAAAAACAGAAAATTATTTTTTATGTAATTTCTGCTCATGACGGGGTGTGGTCGAAAGATTATTTCGCAGCGGTCATCGAGCACATTGTGGCCTCTGTGGTGCCTCGAGATCCTCTTCAACATCCTCTTCAGTGTAGCTCACCTCCTCAGTCACCGAGGGCATAAGATGCAGTGTTGTTAACAAATTCATGTAACCGCTCCGCCCTCCCATAATCTCTGGTGAATTCAGGAAATTTTGCACTTCCTGAAAATTTATGTTCTGTTCAAAGTTTGAGTAAATGGATGACTGTGGCAGATAAAACTCGGGTCTGTATAAACCATCATCATCAAACCTTAGATTATCTGAGGAGCTCAGGCCCTCTTCTGGTTGTACACATGTAGGAGGCAAATAAAACTCAGGTCTGTGTAAACTAGCATCATCAAACCCTAGATTATTTGAGGAGCTCGGGCCCACTTCTGGTACTACACATGTAGGACTCGGCTCCCTTTCCCATATAGCTATCGACATTACTGTGCTCATATATGGCTCCCATGTGGTTGGCCAACCTTCTGGATTTCTACTCCAAACATTTCTACTCTCAGATGCGCCCGCTGCAGTTTTCGATGATTTACCTTTACCACCATATTTTTTATACATCTGGCATTCTTTTCATCCTTCGAGAGTAGTTAAGTACAACTTTCCATGACTACGATAGTAGATCGTGTACTCTAAACTCTCGAAATCAAAATCATCAACTTGTATTGGACTACGATATGATAACGATAAAGTTTTGTCATTCCACAAAGCAATGTAATCGGCATGAACGGCTTCCCAATTCGTATCTGGCCTATCGCGTCCATCAAAGGCGTGAAGAAAGTAATGATCACATGGAATACGCGGAATGGGCTGGTGGAAGCCAAATTGCCTCAGCACTCTATCTCCAAAGTGGAACTCGATAGTATGAAAGTGGATCAGCGGTGTAACACTACACCATAAAACTGAATCCTTCAGCAAATATTTCGGTAGATATATGTTTTCATCGTTGTACGTCATCCAAATAAACTGGAAAAAATCATTATTTATAATAATAAATCTAACTAAACATAAATGGTACATTTAACCATAAACTTTCTATTCAGATACATGCTCTTGATAATAGGAATCAATATAAGATCTACATACTCTGATGTTGTTGTGTGCCAATCCAGTCTCATGTTTTTCCTCGCATCATCTACAAACAAATCATAATAATATTTTAAAAACAAGTAAATTTACTTTTTAAACATTCAACTAAAAATCAGGATATTTACCTTGCAATAAGTGGAAACTGTATATGTGTTCGAGTAATCGGTGTAAAAAAAGGGAAGTAGCTGCCAAGCCCACGCTTGCAATAACATCAAACATCCACCAATACCACTTACCTTCCTACTCTTTTCTATTAGAGTGCCCTTGCACAACTCACGATACAAGCACGCTAATATGGTCGATCCCCAACTATATCGGCAACCAACTTCCAAAAGAGTCTCCAAAAAAGGTAGATACTGTACATTGGCCAGATTTCCAAATTTATCTGGCATCAATATCCCTCCAATCATCCGTAGAATATATGCTTGACTGACCTTATAAATCTCATCAACTGTACTATACGGATTGAGTCCAAATTCACTTTCCAACCAACTCAATTTGACACGAAACCCTTTCACGTTATTTTCATATGGCACCTTCACAAGGTACTTTTCACAAATTTTAACAGTTGGACCCTGACCAATGGTTTTTTGTTTACCGAAACCCTGATAAGATAAACCACGTTTTCTAGCGTGATCTTACATTCTCCACAAGGCATATGGAATGTATGAGTTTCGGGTCTTCAACGCTCAATTAGAGTGGTAATCAATCCGAAAACTAACTTGTACCCGTGAAGGAATGTTGCATGATAAAATCCTGCCTTACGCAAGAAATTCAAGATTCTAATATCTATGGGATTTACTACCATGCACAGATGATGTTTGAATGTATCTTCTGTATCTTGTAATTAACACATTATTTAAAGTAAACATAATGATAATTATTAACAAAAATACAGAAGTAACAGATTTGATTTCATAATGATCTTCCAAATAAATTTTAAAAAAATTGTACCAGCTCATCAATCGTAATACTAATAATGTGTCGATCCTGTAAATGCAACAAAGTAGCTTGCTCAACCATCCTACATGACAAGTAAGAAAATATTAGTAAACCAGGACTAAATCTACGACGTTAAAAAATAATAATCATAATCAAATAAAAAATAACCCGAGGCAATTTTATTTTAAACTATTATATCAATGATTATAATTAATTTATTTATATCTTACCTTAAACTATTATCTCCTTAAAATTAAAATTTTAAACAAATTAATCGAATATTTAGTTAATTTTAGTTTAAATCTAATAATTTATTTTTACATTTGTACATATTTTTGATTTCAATGTTTGAAATTTAATTTTTATTGTTAAAAATATAACATTTTTTACATGCACATCCATAAATTAAAAAAATATAACACTTTTTTTATATTATAAATAAATCTAATAAATCATAAATTAAACAATAAAACACACATATACTAACTAACTATATTTTCTCCAAATATTAAAATATCAAAAATTCAAACATCAACTTAAAAATTAAAAATTAAAAATTAAAAAATAACGAACTTAAATTCAACAATAAAATACAAATCTACTTACTATATTTTCTTCTCAGGTCTCTTCAACCATCTATTTAACATAAAAAATTCAAACACCAACTTAAAAAATTAAACAAATAAAGAACTTAAAATAAATAATAAAATACACATCTACTTACTATATTTTCTTCAAATCTTCCTTTCTTTACTCAATCTCTTCACAAATTCCCTTCTCTTCAACCACCTATTTAACACAAATAATTCAAAAACTTTAACTTAAAAAATAAAAATAAGATTTTCGTAATAACTACAAAAACATACATTAAAAATAAAACTATCAAATAATATTAATAAATTAGAAAAATAAAATACATATCTTATGCAACATACAATTTTTTCTCTCTCCAAATCTTCTTCTTCTCCAATTTTTTTTCTCCACACTATATATTATCTTCAACCCCTATTTAACCTCATAATAATTAAATCTCAACCACTAACACCACTTACCAATTAAATCCCACCATCCATCCAACCACTCAGCAACCCTATATTCGATTCATGCATGCACCCATTTACGAGGTATGTTAGGTTGCATGCATGCAGACTGACGTGCCAAGCTTGAAGTCGGACCCTCCTACATTTCGTCTTTGACCATAAGCAGACGCCCTGCATGGTTGCCACGTGGATGAGAGTAAAATATCATTCAACTATTTAAAGTCGGATTCTTCTGAACCAAACTTCATCTTTTTTGTAAACACTGTTCATAGTCAGATTCACTTGAATCCAAATTTTCTGGTACTGTAACATTTGTTATATTTTGGGAATTAAAATGGCTAGTAACATATTTTGGAAGAAAAAAAAAGCTAAAGCAATATTTAAGAGAAAATTCTATTGTAGAGTTTAGTGTGATTCTTCCAATAAATTGAGTGAAATTTTTTTTGAATTAATCATACTCACGAGTCTTATATTTTTCTAATTTAGTTTTTTAAAATTAATTGAGTCAATTTTGATTGAGTTTAAATTGAATATATTTTCAAGTTGATTTTTAGGTTAACACTTTTCCAAATAGGCATAAAATAATTTATATAATAAACTAAAAGTAATACAAGATATAAGCAAACTTAGAACAAAAATGAAATTTATTCGTTGAAAGTTTAAATATTTATATTTTCATTATTATTTTCAATTGAATTAAAATTACAAAAATCAATATATACAAACATTGCAATAATTAAATTATAATATACGTAGTTTAAAAATGTAATAATTAAAATCATATACAAACGCCATTTTAATTATTTTAAAAAATCAAAAAATTACAATATAATTAATTGAACAATTTAAATCGTGCTAAATTTGATTTTTTTTTAAATGAAAGTGTGGCCAATCAACTAGCCTTTAAAAAATTTAAATATTTTTAGGAAGGTGTGGTTGTCAGGCCGCGTCTTCTATTAATTTAAATTAAATATGAAAGAATCTAAGTAGTTGTGTCACACTGGCGAAAAGCGAGCTCCAAAGGGCACACCTTCTATAGAGTGCTTCCCATAGAATGTGCCTTACGTGACTCGCATGCATGCTATTTTGGTAAATAGTTTTGAATATGTGTTATTTGTTTAAATTATAAATGAAAAAGATATATTAAGATAATAATGTCCAACATGCGGTTGAATTTAAACAAAAAAGAAATGGAGTTGGAGAAAACCTCTGCCGTCGGCGATGATCGTGACGAACAAAGGCGGTGCTGGACCTTGTTTGTGGCCAACTTAGCGCCTCGGTTACATTAGAAAAGAGTGTGGCAAATCTTTGATAGACGTGGAGTGGTGGTGGACGTCTCTATTTCGGGGAAGAAATTGAAAGAGGGATTTCGTTTTGGATTCGTTAGAATGGAGTCTGAGGTTGATGCAAAACGGGCTATCGAGAGGCTTAATGGTTTATGGTTATATTGATGGAGGGTGCGTGTTTCGCTGGCGCAGAGGGTTAGACATGATCATCCTTGGCGACATGGAAATAATGGTAAACAAAAGATTTCTCATGTTTGACCAAAAAAATTTCAATCAGGATTCCATCAGGATAACTCCCTAAGATTATAGAGTGATCAGCAAATTATTAAGGGGGTGTTGGATGATTGCAAGATTGAGGTGTTGGGAAACGCCAGTACACCTCATGACGCAGTGAAAAAATTATCCGGTGTAATCCACAAGTGATCCATGTACAAGGGACGAATTTGGGGTGATAAAGGATGAAAAACATTACCTCAACCAATCTAGAATTCCGCAGCGAGTATATGAATATCCAAATCGAATCTGAGTCGTCACACCAGCATTCCGACCTCTACGTAGTCCACCCAAATAAAACGAACAATTTTTCTCTTCTCTAACTGTTAGAGATGATTTGCGAAAAAGACATATTATGGCTGCTAGACCTTATGCCTTTATATAACATTCAAAAACATAATTCTAATTAAATTTGGATTATTTAAATATACAATATATTTAACTGAATATAATTAAATATGTAGAATCTGATTCTACTTTAATTAGGTTTCTTTTAAAGATATATATATATATATATATAGTATTTGATAATTACAATAACTTATCAAATATTAACATATGTATAAAACCGAAATTAAAAATTTCAGTTTCTCACTAATTACGTGTACAACAAGTTTGTACACATGCTATCTAGTCGATATTTGTTCGTTTCAATCATAGGGCGTGACCCTTGTAGGTTCATGTAACGTTAGTAGTAATATCCAAAACAATTCTAATATTACAAGCAATGAGTGACATCTAGCAATACATCATTGCTACCCAAGTTACATGAAATTATGGTCCGATTTAACCTTTTTCCGTGATTAACTTCTTTTATGTATTTTATCATTTTTTGCTCATATCTAGATCAGACACAAGTCATGGATTAGTCACACTTGTATAGTCCATCTAATGTTTCTTGATATCTTGAGTAGACTATTATAAGCGAATAACTATGATATCCCATATCAATTCATTCGAGCATGGCCATGCATTTTCTAGTCTCCCTCGATCAAGTGGCCTATGATATTACTCCTATTATGTAGGAGGGACGAATCATATCTTGATCAACCATATTTCGCTACATGGATTGTGACATATCCAATATCAGTCTTTATAGTGTAGTCAGTTACGACACACGTTTGACCGTATCCAAATATGTCACTCACGATGTTTAAATAATGATGATCTCAAATCTGAGGATCATACATGTAGTTATCACCATGAGCAATGTTGTGACTTTCACATAATAATCCAAGAAACATGCTCATAGCGGGTCAGTCCAATATGTCGTTCCCTATCATATACTTATGTATTGATTTTGACATCTCCATGTCAATGACAACACTTTGTCATCAATAAACTACATATTAGTCTTAATACATTATTGTTGTCCAAGCCCAAAATAATTCTCGACTAAGGATATTCAAGAATAACTATATTATTCTAAGGACTTTATTATAATTCAGTTTATTTATAGATACACAAAATAAGACTGAAATAATAATAATGGCTTCTCATTAGTAAACAAGATAAAATAAGCATATCTTTTACAGCCATCTCATAATTGGTCTTTGGGCATACTCCAACAATCTCCCACTAGCACTAAGACCAATTACTCATGTATCTAATACCAAGAAACTTAGTGTGACGCTCATGTTTCTGCTGTGTTAGAGGCTTTGTCAGTGGATCTGCGATATTGTCATCCGTTGGTACTCTGCATATTTCTACATCCCCTCGATTAATGATTTCACGAATGAGATTGTAACACCTAAGTATGTGTTTTGATTGTTGGTGAGATCTGAGTTTTTTTGCTTGTGCGGTGGCTCCATTGTTGTCACAATGTAGATCTATAGCATTTGATATGCTAGGCACGAGCCCTAGTTTAGATATGAACTTTTTGATCCAAATAAGCTCTTTTGCAGCATCGCTTGCTGCAATATACTCAGATTCTGTTGTAGAATCTGCTATTGTATCTTGCTTTGAACTTTTCCAGCTTACAGTACCTCCATTAAGGCAAAACATAAAACCCGATTACGATCGAGAATCATCCTTATCAGTTTGAAAGCTTGCGTCAGTATAACCTTTTATACTTAGCTCTTCCTCACCTCCATACATAAGGAATGTATCCTTAGTTCTTCTTAAGTACTTAAGGATGTTTTTGACTGCAATCCAATGACCTTCACCGGGATCTACTTGGTATCGACTTGTCATACTTAGTGCATATGATACATCTGGACGTGTACATAGCATGGCATACATGATAGATCCAATGGCCGAAGTATATGGTATCTTACTCATGCGTTCTCTCTCTTGAGGTGTTGAAGGACACATTTCCTTCGAAAGCGAAATGCCATGTCTCATAGGTAAGAATCATCTTTTAGATTCTTTCATACTGAATCTTTTCAGTACTTTGTCTATGTATGTATTTTGACTTAGACCTAGGAGTCGTCTTGATCTACCTTTATAGAACTTGACTCCTAATATGTAGGTTGTTTCACCTAAGTCTTTCATAGAAAAACATTTTCCTAACCAAGTCTTTACAGACTGTAAGGTAGGTATGTCATTTCCTATTATTAGTATGTCGTCCACATACAATACCAAGAATGTGACAGTGCTCCCACTAGTTTTCTTGAAAGCACATGGCTTATCTTCATTTTTAATAAAACTAAATTCTTTGATTGCCTCATTAAAACGAAGATTCCAACTTCGAGAAGCTTGCTTCAATCTATAAATGGATCTTTGTAGCTTGCATACCTTTTGGGTATCTTTTGGATTGACAAAACCCCCAGGTTGTTTCATGTACACATCCTCATCCAATTTTCCATTAATGAAAGCAATTTTGACATCCATTTGCCAGATTTCATAATCATAATATACAGCTATTGCAAGCAATATCTGGATGGATTTAAACATAAAGGTTTTATCATAGTCTATACCATGAATTTGACAAAATCCCTTAGCGACCAATCACCCTTTGTATGTTTGTATATTGCCATCTATGTCGGTTTTATTTTTGAAAACCCATTTGCACCCTATGGGCTTAATTCCTTCGGGTGGGTCAACCAAAGTCTATACTTGGTTTTCTGACATGGAATCTATCTCAGATTTCATAGATTCTAGCCATTTCTTAGAGTCTGGGCTCTCCACTGCTTCATGATAAGTCCTAGGCTCATCTTGGTCCATGAGAAGAACATCTAAATGCAATGTGACAAGAAATCCATATCTCTCAGGCGCATTACGTTCTCTCATAGACCTTTGCAGTGGTTGTGTTTCAAGAACGATTGGATGTTCCTCAACTATTTGTGGAACTTGTTGTTGTTCAATCTCTGGTTTAGTGATCTGTGGTTGATCTTGAATTTCCTCAAGTTAAATATTTCTCCCACTTCATTTTCTGAAAATAAATTCTTTTTCGAGGAAGACTCATGTTCGAGCAACAAACACTTTGTTCTCGGGTGGGTTGAAGAAATAATATTCTTTAGTTTCTTTAGTATATCCCACAAAATTACACTTATGAAATTTGGGTTCGAGTTTTGTAGACATCTGTTGTTTAACATAAACTTCGCATCCCTAAATTTTCATAAAAGACATATTAGGACGTTTCTCAGTCCATATCTCATATGGTGTCTTTTGAACCGATTTAGACAAAACACGATTTAGTGTGAAAACAGCTGTTTCTAACGCATGTCCCCAAAAAAAGTTGGAAGATCAGCATGACTCATCATTGATCGAACCATTTCTAACAACATTCGATTTCTCCTTTCAGAGACTCCATTGTGTTGTAAAGTACTTGGAGGTGTAAGTTGTGAGACAATCCCACATCCTTTAAGAAGTTCATCAAACTCTAGGCTTAAGTATTCTCCTCCTCGATCTGATCGAAGAGCTTTGATACTCTTTCCTAGTTGGTTTTGTACTTCATTCTTGAATTCCTTGAACTTTTCAAGGGCTTCAGATTTATGATGCATTAGGTAAACATACCCATATCTACTGAAGTCGTCAGTGAAAGTAATGAAGTATTGAAACCCTCTTCTTGCTAGTGTATTCATTGGTCACCTACATCACTATGTATTAGACCTAATAAATCACTTGCTCGCTCGTTTTTACCGTCAAACGGTGATTTGGTCATTTTTCCCATTAAGCAAGGTTCATATATATCAAAATGTTTTAAAACAAAAAAAATCCAAAAATCCATCTTTATGAAGTTTTTATATGCATTTCTCACTTATATGACCCAAGCGACAATACGAGAGATAAGTTTGATTATAATCATTTGTTTCTGATCTTTTCATATTTATGTTATATATGGATTTATCTTGATCTAAGATATAGAGGTCATTGATTAATTGAGTCGTACCATAAAAATATTATTGAGGGAAAAAGAACAACTATTATTCTTAATAATAATCTCAAAACCAATCTTGTCCAAACAAGAAATTGAAATAATGTTTTTAGTCAAACTAGGTATGAAATAACAATCCTCTAAATCTAAAACAAGTCCACTAGGTAATGACAAAGTGTATGTTCCTATAGCTAATGCAGCAACTCTTGCTCTATTTCCCACTCGTAGGTCCATATATCCTTTTGTCAATTTTCTACTCCTTTTTGGTCCCTGTACAGAAGTACAAATGTGAGAACCACAACCGGTATATAATACCCAAGAAGTAGATGTTGATATATTAATATCAATAACATAAATACCTGATCCAGGCTGTTTATTCTCTCTTGCCTTCTTGATGTCCTCAAGATAGACAGGGCAGTTTCTCTTCCAATGTCTAGCATTGTTGCAATGGAAACATTTTCCTTCTTTTACAACTCATCCTTTGGGTTTCAATGCAACCTTTCCTTTGTTGGGCTTTGGCTTTGCCTTTGACTTGGTGTTGGGCTTTCATTTTCTGTTATCCTTTTGGTTTTTGAATCAGACTCCTACAGGCTACAAGCCCGCACTAGCGCAGCCCATCTTTGTTTTTTTTTATGCTATCTATTTAGTACCATTATTCTCATATTTTTATGATCCTCTAAAACTTAACGACACTGACATGACATTTTTTAATTTTTAATTTTCATTTCATTTTCTCTCTCTTCGTCAATAATCTATGTAATGAGAATGAGCAAAACTCGACTCGAAAATTTTCAAATAAAGTTTGAGTTGTAAAATAGAAATTCGAATAACTTGAAATTTTTAGTAATTAATGGATTAGTTTTTAAGTTTGAGTCAAGTCCTTCAATTTTTCTTGACATATATACTGATATAAAAAAGGAAGAAATATATGTCACATATAAAAAACTATGAAGAAATATATATGCATATCTTATATGATTAGAAAAAGTTGTTTAAATTAGAATTAAACTGTACTATAACATGTTAAATAATTACAATTAAATTTGTATAAGAACTCGAAAACTCGACTCAAATTTTATACACTCGAATGGAATTAGAAAATTTTAAAATAAAATTTGAGTTGTAAAATATAACACGTCAACTCGAATAACTCAAAATTTTTCGACTCGAATGAATGCCACCCTGCCCTGTAACATTTTTCAGCTTGTATTTCATCAATCTGGTTTGCATTTGATAGCCCTGATTGTATTAAAATTATTGTACTGAACGATGTCATTATGACCAAAGATAATATAATCATCCCATTCTATTTTTTATAGTTTTTATTATAACTTATGCTGTCCTATTTCATATATCGGTAAGGAAGAAAGAAAATATCAAAACACGAGGCTCGTAATTTGCAGTGATAGAACAACCAACAGCATGACCAAAACCTGCTCTTATGGATGTAAAAAATTAACCCGACCTGAAAACTCGACTGAAATTTGGTCGAGTCAAAATTTGGTTTGATCTGAAGATTCGATGACCCGAAACCGATCTGTAATCGACTGTTGTTGACCCGAGCCCGAGTTAGATCTGTTACTGTAGTAACCGAACCCGCCCTGCATCCGACCGAGAACGATCCGAATTGGACTTGTTACTGTGGCCCCGAAACCTGACCTGCACCCGACTGAAACGCACCCGAATCCGAGACCGACCTGACAGATAATCGTTTTTACCCGACTGAATCGACCCGAGATCCGATTTTACCCGACATGTTTTGAACTCGACCTGTTTTGAACCCGATTTGTTTTGAACCCGACCTGTTTTGAACCTGAACTGATATTGACCTGATTTGTAGAGGAAGTCTATGATTTGATCAATTTAAAGTGTTGATAAATGTAAAGTATTAAGTGTTGATAAATTTAAACAATTAATTTTTAAAATCAATTTAAAGTGTTAAATAATCTTTTTTGTCATATATACATATATAATCAATTTAAAATATATATATAAAAAGAAAAATTGTATTTAGATATTCATTTCACACTACTAAATTTTAAATTTTGTTAAATAATTCAATATGCTTAGTACTAACACATTCAATATAAATTATTTATGAAGTTAATAATAATTAACATACTTAAATTCATTTTATTAAAAAATTATTCAAAATTTAAAAAATTTTATTAAATTAATAACTTGTGATGGATGAATTTAAAATAAATTATATAAAATTTAAATCAATTTGTTAATAATGATCACTAAACTAAAAAATTCACTTTATTAAAAAATTTAATTATAACTCTTAAATTAATAGAAAATACTTTTTAGTTTAGGGGGAAAAGCTTTTTTTTTGGAATTGATAGGGGGAAATCTTTAAATTCACGAGGAATTGGAGGGGAAAGTTTCCGGGTTTTTTTTGTTTGTTTAGGGGTTAATCACCCTTTAGGTCATTCCTTAATTATATGCTTAGGGTTTAGTTTTTTTAGGTTTTAGTTTGTTTCTTTTTAGTCCTAACTTTTGGTTTAGTTTCTTTAGATTGCATTCAATTAGGTCATGCTTCATAAATTGATTAATTATTAAGCCTTTTGATTTGCTTTAAATTTAATTTGGTCATCGTATAAAGATTTGGTAATTAATTGGATTTAATAATTTGATTAATTTGTGAATTGAGCTCTAATTAATAATTTAGCTTTAATTTATTTTCGGATTTGTTCTTTTTATGTTTTGATTTATTTCATTTGTTAGATTTATGGGTTCGTGTTTGGGGTTTAGGGGTAAATGTGTCAAGTTGATTGTTGGGGTTATGGGATTAGTTTAGGGATTATGAGATTAGGCTTGCACTCTAATTATTAGTGAATAGTGCTTGTAAGATTTAGAGATTCATGTTTAGGGTTTAGGGGTAAATGTGTCAACTTGATTATTTGGGTTATGGGATTAGTTTAGGGATTAGGAGATTAGGCTTGTACTCTAATTATTAGTGATTGTAAGATTTAGGGGTTTAGGTTTATGGGTATAGTTTAGGGGTTAAGGTTTGAGGTTTATGGGTATAGTTTAGGGATATACATATATACATACAAACATATACATACATATATATGTATATATATACATACTAAAACTTACATACATACATATATATGTATACATAGATTACATACATATACATATATATGTATGTATGTAAGTTTTAGTATGTATGTATATAAGTTTTAGTATGTATATGTATATGTTTATGTATATGTATATGTATATGTATATGTATATGTATGCGTATATGTATATGTATACACATACATACATACTTAAGTTTTAGTATGTATATGTATACATATATATGTATGTATGTAAGTTTTAGTATGTATATTGTATTTAGATATTCATTTCACACTATTAAGTTTGAAATTTTGTTAAATAATTCAATATGCTTAGTATTAACTCATTCAATATAAATTATTTATGAAGTTAATAAGAATTAATATACTTAAATTCATTTTATTAAAAAATATTCGAAATTTAAAAAGGTTTATTAAATTAGTAACTTGTGATGGATGAATTTAAAATAAATTATTCAAAATTTAAATCAATTTGTTAATTATGATCACTAAATTAAAAATTTAATTATAACCATTAAATTAATAGAAAATACTTTTTTAGTTTAGGGGGAAAGCTTTTTCTTGAATTGACGGGGGAAAAGCTTTAAATTCACGAGCAATTGGGGGGAAGTTTCCGGCTTTTTTTGTTTAGGGGTTAATCACCATTTAGGTCCTTCCTTAATTAAATGCTTAGGGTTTTGGTTTTTTAGGTTTTAGTTTGTTTCTTTTTAGTCCTAACTTTTGGTTTAGTTTCTTTAGATTTCATTCAATTAGGTCATGCTTCATAAATTGATTACTTATTAAGCCTTTTGATTTGCTTTAAATTTGATCTGGTCCTCTTATAAATATTTGGTAATTAATTGGCATTAATAATTTGTTAATTGAGCTCTAATTAATAATTTAGTTTTAATTTATTTTCGGATTTGTCCATTTTATGTTTTGATTTATTTCGTTTGTTAGATTTATGAGTTCATGTTTAGGATTTAGAGGTAAATGTGTCAAGTTAATTATTTGGGGTTATGAGATTAGTTTAGGGATTGTGGGATTAGGCTTGCACTCTAATTATTAGTAAATAGTGCTTGTAAGATTTAGATATTCATGTTTGAGGTTTAGGGGTAAATGTGTTAACTTGATTATTTGGGGTTATGTGATTAGTTTATGGATTAGGGGATTGGGCTTGTATTCTAATTATTAGTGACTGTAAGATTTAGGGGTTAAGGTTTATGGGTATAGTTTAGGGGTTAAGGTTTGAGGTTTATGGGTATAGTTTAGGGGTATACATATATATACATACATATACATACATATACATATGCATACTAAAACTTACATACATATATATATATACATACATATATGTAAGTTTTAGTATGTTGTTTTGTAATTTAGTTCAATGTTTTTAATTTTAATTTAATATTTTTGTTCTTTGTAGTCCCTAAAACTTTATTTTTATTTCAAATTGACCCATATTCATTTTTTTGTAATTTAGTCCAGTTTTTTTTAATATGATGATATTTTTATTCATGTTAGTCCATAAAATTTTATTTTTCACCGAAATTTACCCTTATTAATTTCCAATTTTTGAAATTTACTCCAATATTTTAGATATGAATCATTTGATGATATTTTTATTCATTCTAGTCCCTAAAACTTTATTTTTAGTTCAAATTGACCCCTATTCTTTTTTTTTTTGTAATTTAGTCCAATGTTTATAATTTTAATTTAATATTTTTGTTCATTATAGTCCTTAAAACTTTATTCTTGTTCCAAATTGACCCATATTCATTTTTTTGTAATTTAGTCTAGTGTTTTTAATGTGATGATATTTTTATTCATATTTTTTTATTTTCATCGAAATTTACCCTTATTAATTTATAATTTTTGTAATTTACTCCAATATTTTAGATATGAATCATTGATGATATTTATGTTTATTCTAGTGCCTAATATTTATTTTTAATGTGATTCCTGTTTGTGAAAGGCGTTAAATAATTAACTCGAAATGAATGACCAACCCAAAATCTATCGACTATTTGTACCAAACTCAAACTTAATACGAATTCGAAACCCGAATTAACCTGACCTGAAATGAACCCGACTTGAAATTACCCAACCTGAAATGAACCCGACCTGAAGTCTACCCGAACCCGAATTAACCCGTCAATTAACTGATTCGAACCCGAACCGTTTTGACCCGACCTGAAATGAACCGACCCGAAATGAACCCGACCTGAAATGGACCGACCTGAAATGAACACGACCTGAAACTGACCTGCACCCGACCCGACTCGAGTCAAAACATTAAATCGACCTAAAATGACCTGTATCCGATTTGACTCGACCTGACAGGACCCGACCTGAAACCCAACCGATTACTTGTTTTTACATCCCTACCTGCTCTAATGTCTACAAAAAAAACAACTACACTGTTTGTGAAGGATATCTACATTTTTCCGAATGATAAGAATCATAGTTTCCTTACGGGTCTACCCTACTAAACCTTTTCATAACACAGTTGACACTCGACTATCTCTTTCAAATTACTTTGCTGCAGTTCTTTGTTTACTTTGCAACACGTATTTGGCAAGGTTTTCCCGGTTTCGCCAATTGGATCAACATGCTTACAGCATTGCTCTCCATAACCTGAGTCATGGTGACAGGATAAGGCAACATCGGGATGCAACTGATCACAGTTGTCAATGATGATATTATGAAGTAAACAACACACCAAAATGATACTCAGCAATTTCCGCTTATCAGGTCTCCACATGACTTTGTTTAGAATTCTCCAACTGCCCTTTAACTGCAAGAAAGCCCTCACTGCAAGCAACCTTGCAACTTCATGCCTGGCATTAAAGTTAGTAGACTTGGAGAAAGAGAGGCCATTACTCTCGTATGGAGTTATGAGCCAGGGAAGCAGAGGATATGCAATGCCGCCAACTATGAATTCTCTCATTTCTGGTCCTGATAAAGTCCTTACATTTCCATTCAAACGATCCCCGGCCTTACAAAGCCTGAAAAATCCCGAACATTTGAGTAATCTAGACACACTCATGCCACCGGGCCAACCTGTTACGATATCAAGAAACCGCATCTCATGGTCAACAATTCCCTGCAAGAACATACTGTAATTGCTCTCTTGGTCACACCAATCATCTGAAGTCTCAACTGCCGGAAGAGTCATGATGATACGCATTGCATCTATAGCTCCACAACAATTAGGCAATCCAAATAAAGCTTCGAATTTAGATTTAATTTCCTCCATTTTATTAGAATCTGGCCACTTAAGATGGTGCTTGGCACGTTCTTCTAATGCTTCAATGAACCTCCAAGTCACCTGAGAAACTGTAGACTGGCCAACACCGAAGGAAGCTCCAACCGATACCTGAGACTCGCTGGATGCTAACCTTCTGAGGGCAATTGCAACCTGTTTCTCAACACTTAAAAGCCGACCCTCGATGTTGATAAGCCCCGATGGTGGCCTTGACACAAGGCCTTATCTCACAAGGGAACAGATGTAATCAAATGTCTTCTTTGCAACCCTGAAGAAATACTTGAACCCTTCTTCCTCATCCGACGGTATCGAAAGACCTGCCAGTTGGGGCTCACTTCCAATGAGATCAAATGAAAAAGCATTTCACTCCTCATTGTAAATCAGAGAAAATCAAATACCAAAATAAAAAAGAAAACTTTTCACTATTGCTCAAATTTAATTCCTAAATTTCAGATCTTAGAACCCAATTTTCTGCTTAAAATAAAGGGCAAAGTAATGCGGTTATTCTAGCTGAACACAATCAACAATGTTAAAGCTGAACAATCTAGCTCTGGGTATGAAGAATTGAAGACCCATTACTATAGTGAACGAAATTAAAGCTATCTGCAAATATAGCGAAATGAAATTGGGAAAAATATATATAAAAGAAAATGGAAGTTGAAAGTTTGAACCTGGAGTTGTAGAGTTCTTGTGCCAGAAACTAACCCACCAGTCGGGCTCGTTAACTCTGGGTTCCACTGGAACCAAACAAACGCTTTTGTTTTTCTTCAATTTCTTGGATTTCTTGAAAGGAGGCATCGCATGAGCCTGCGAGAAATATCGAGCTCAAGAAAACCCCTTTACTCTCCTCACTTACCTCGGGTTTAAATTTGCTGTATATGTCCTGGTTTCTAAATTAGACAAAGGTTACTCATGCTCACGCTCACGCTCACGCTCACGCTCACGCTGTCAGGTAAGGGAGTTGACAACAAATATTTTTTTAAAAATACATATTTATATACAGAAAATAATTTCAAATTTAATAGTCTAATATTGACTAAGATATAATCTTTGTTCTTTATTCTTAACTTTTAGAAAAAACACAAGGTTTTAGTCATCCAAAATGAACAATGTTATTTTTTATTATTACGACCAAATTGCAAATTAGTATTTTTTAAGAGTTTTTCTATATGCATCGCTAAAGGTTGTCGATAAAAACTAACAAATTCGCTATCATTAATGTTTATTTTACTTTTTAATGGAGTCTACTATAAATTAGTTAGATTCATAAAAGATTGTATTCTATTAATTTAGGGTGTTTAATGTAATTAAACTTAAAACTCTAAACATCAAACCATATAACCTTAGGCCCTAACCCTATAATAATAAACCCTAAACTTTAAACATTAATGATACGAACATCGTAGCAACACCCAAGAGAGATCCAATCATACTTCCTCAAGGTCCGATCACTTGGGCATGAGCCAAACAATTCAAGGATGTGTAATAAAGGGTTTTTTTTGAGCATATTAAAAATGGGAGATGAAAGATGGAGTCGCCACCGACTACTTTAGTAGGCCGGACACCATTAAAGATTAACCAGAGATTCAAAAATTGGGTTCGAGAGTCGGTTACGCGTGGGGAAGGATTAGCGCCCCACGAGCCCAAAATTGGTACCTTGTTGATTTAGTGTTGTCTTTGCAAGAAAATAAAAATTTTAATTTTAATTTAAAATTTAATCCCAAAAAGCGGTCTAAGGAGAATATTTCCTTATTTACGATAACCGAAAAAGATGATGCCTGAATGGGTCAGGACACAGCTTTCTAACCGGTTCATGAAATAAATTGAAAAATATTCCTTGAATATTAAAAATACAGTTAACACAATGATAACAATAATAAAATAGTTTTATAATAAAACGACGATGATATAATAATATTAGAGTAATAATATAACACTATTAGTAGTATAAATGTGACATAACATAATAACTAATAATAATAATATAAATATTAATAATGATAATAATAACATGGTGACATTAATAGAATAATAGCACATAATAATAATATAGGTAATAATAATAATAGAGTAATAATATAATAATACTACTAATAATAATATGAATATTAATAATAATGATAATAATACTAATAATAATATACAAATATAATGATATATAAATGTATATATTTTAATGTACATACAACATATAATAATAATAATAATATGTATTAGCAATTATATAATAATAAATATGATAACATAGAACATAATAACGTAATATAATAAAATATAATATATAATAATAGGGACAATAATAATAAAATTAATAAAACAAAAATAGTGACCGAAACAAAACAAAATACAAAATAAAGGCCATAAGTGTGAAGGATACAAAGCGGAGGGACTGGAAGCATGATTTTCCCATCCACCAGAGACGCGCAGATCCTTCCTCCAGGTTGGGTCAATACGCGGTTCAGATATAGTCAAAATGACGTCATTTTGACCAGGTTATAAATACCCAAAATTAGCCAAAAAATTTCATTTATCACTTTATATCCAAAAAAAGCTTCCAAATCCTCTAAACTCTTCCTTTTTCCACTCGGCCGGAGACCGAGAGCCGCCGTATGTCGCTGCCGTCCACAGTGGCCGAAATCGACGTAAAATAGATCAAAAGGTTCATTTTTTCTCCCTAAACACTAATCCACACTTATTTTTTTCTCTAAAAACCTATATTTTTTTGTAGATCTAGAAAAAACCTATGAATTATTTTACCTTTTGTTTTGCTTCTGCTTTCCCTGCGATCTTGTTTTTTCTATTATTCGCTTTTTTCGAATGATAACAAAATAGAGATTTTTTTCTTTATTCAAACTGGAAATCCCCTTTTACATTCAGTTTTTAGGGTTTTATATAACCCGCTTTAGTACATTAAAAAAGGTAAAAGAAATGATCGAAATCTATATTAAAGTTGATTTGACTTGCTTTTTAGATTTATCCATTCTTTTTGCTTTTTTCAGGTCGATGGAGTAGGGCGGTGCCCAGATTTGGGCGATGGAGGCCGTGGTGGGAAGCGTGCAAGCCACGGAAGCCGAAGAGCCGGCGCATGATATGCACGCGCTAGGGGAAGATCAAAGGGTGCAGGGGCAGTGGCTGACAGTGTAAGGGGCGGTTAGGGTTTAGGGTAGATTAGGTTAGGTTTTAGGTTTGGGTTTAATATTGGGCCTGGGTTAATGGGTTAAAAGGTTTGGGTATTATTGGGTTAATAGGTATTTAGTTTGTAATGGGTAATGGGTCTGCTAGGTTTGTAAATAATAATAAAAAGATTTTTAAAATTTTTAATTTTGAATATGGTTATTGGGTTAAGAGGTTTGGGTATTATTGGGTTAATAGGTATTTAGTTTGTAATGGGTAATGGGTCTGCTAGGTTTGTAAATAATAATAAAAAGATTTTTAAAATTTTTAATTTTGAATATGGTTATTGGGTTTGGGTTAAAACGGGTTTGGGCTAGGGCCCGAACAAAAATGGGTATTATAGCTGCCCCTCTTTGCTTATTGCTGTGTAACAGGAATAGAGCAAAGATAAAAGAATAACCATTTTTTTCGGATAGGTTTGAGTTTCTTCTCTGGCCATAGCTTTTTCTTTTTGGGCTCCACTTGATATTCTCATCACTCTTGGGAGCAAAATCTTCAAATTAGAGGATCCGTTGGGGGAGACAAAATGAGTTTGGCTTGCTACGACTCTGACAACGATGTAATACCTGGAGAAAAATTTAACCTAGCTGCAATACTGACGAAGAGACAAGGTCTACAAAACTTGATCCAGCTGCAACATTGACGAAGAGATAGGATCGAAGGATCAAGGTTTTGACATTTGATCCGGCTACAACACTGACGAGGAGACTAGATCGAATGATGAAGGCTCTGATGTTTGATCCAGTTGCAATACCGACGAAGAGGCAAGATCTAATGGTAAAGGTTATGATATTTGATCTAGCTACAATACTGACGAAAAGGCAGGATCGAATGATGAAGGCTCTAATGTTTGATCCAGCTACAACACCGACGAAAAGACATGATAGGCAAAATTTTTCTTTCTTTCTTTTTCTTTTCTTTTTATGGCTTTCTTCTTCTTTTTTGTTTTGTGTCTTGTTTTTTGCTGGATAGAATATTGACAAATAGAGGAATTTAAAAGTCAGTAAATTTTGACCAAACTACAGCACTGACGAAGAGATATGATTTGTAGTTAGTAAGGTTGATCCAACTACGACACCGATGAAGAGGCATGATCAAGAGTTAGTGAATTCACTCTAGCTAAAACATCGACAAAGAGGCAAGACCATGAGTTAGTAAGGTTTGACCCAGCTACAACACCGACGAAGAGGCAGAGTCTGAAGTTGAAAATTTTGATCCAACTGCAACACCGACGAAGAGGCAGGATCAGAACTTTGGCACATTTGGTCCAGCTACAACACTGATGAAGAGGCAAGACCAAGATTTGACCAAGCTACAACGCTGACGAAGAGACAAGGTCTAAAGGTAAAAGTTTTGATCCAGCTACAACACCGACGAAGAGGCAGGATCAGAGGATGAAGCTTTAATTGATTCTTTTTTTCTTTTGATTTTTCTTGATTTTTTTGCTTTTGCCTTTTTTTCTTTTGATTTTTTTATTTTTGAACCTAGCTATGATTCTGAAGTGGTATCCGATGAGAAAAGTTTGGTCTAGCTGCAACACCGACGAAAAGGTAAGACCTGAAAAGGGTTTGATCCACTATACCGCTGACAGAGAGACTAGATTGGGAAGAAGTTTGATCTTGCTACACCACTGACGGAGAGGTGAGATCTAGTAATTTAGATTTGATCTGCTACACCATTGACGGAGGCAGGATCTGAAAAAGATTTTGATCCGTTGCACCACTGACGGAGGCAAGATCTAAAAAAGATTTTGATCTGCTACACTGCTGACGGAGGCAAGATCTGACAAAATGATTTTGATCCGCTACACCACTAACGGAGGCAAGATCTTACAAAAAGATTTTGATCCGCTACAGCACTGATGAGGGCAAGATCAAAAAAAAGATTTTAACCCGCTACACCACTGACGGAGGTAAGATCGGACAAAAAGATTTTGATCCGCTACACCGCTAACGGAGGCAAGATCGAAAAAAAAGATTTTGATCTGCTACATCATTGACGGAGGTAATATCTTACAAAAAGATTTTGATCTGCTACACTACTGACGTGGGCAAGATCGGAAAAAAGATTTTGATCCACTACACCACTGACGAAGGCAAGATCGAAAAAAAGATTTTGATCCGCTACACTACTAATGGAGGCAAGATCGAGAAAAAGTTTGATCTACTACTCCATGGCAGAGAGTATTGACCTAAAAATGAAAGAAATCATTAGTTAGTAATCATTCAAAAAATTTACCGTTGTTATCTGGATGTTTGAGTTTTTTGCATATTCGACCTTCTTTGGGGCTAAAGGTTGATCATCACGTCATTGCCCCCACATTGAGGTTCTTTGGTCTCTTCCCTGGACCTATTTGTATGTTTAATCCAAAAATAAATGTGTTATGGATGCACCTAACTTTTTGCTTAATGCATGTGTCTAACCTAAATGCATGATGAACTAAATGCATGTACGATGTATGTAGTTAATGAAGAATGATCTCAATGAACGTGTGACTGACATGACAAATTCTATTTTTCCCTTCAAAGGGATGCCCCTGATTCTATGGTGGTCAGATCTTTGCTTCTGATTAAATAATGCTCGATGCTTTGTATGTAAGGATGCCCCCAACCTTGGTTCGATTGCCTTTCTTTGAAGATATTCCATCAATGGTAGTGGTATGCCCCCTCAAAAAGGCTTTGTAGCGAATTCATACTTTATTGCTTGAAAATTATGATGGCTCATGTTATAGTTATATTAAATCAGGATGTACGTCATATATAGCTTCCGATTTACGTTATGCATGGGTATAATCAGACAAAGGTATCCTTCATTGAAACTTGTAGTTTTTGGCCCTTAAGAAAGGCTTTCACTGCCATTGGGCTTAGGCAAGTGAGATATACAAAAACATCACTTTGAAAGAGATGAAAACTACAAAAGGGCAAGTGAGATATACTCAGGCATTTTCATGCTTCGGTAAGGGGTCTTTGTTTATGGCTGGCCAAGCTAAGTCCTCAAAACTTACCACCCCAAGCTTAATAAATTTCCACAAATTTTTTGAAGCCTATGTAGTTCTCGATCAAGTGGCCTATTTGCCCCGCGTGATAGTCACATCTCGCATTGGCGTTATACCATCCGAGAAATAAGGTTGTACCGGAGCTTGATAGAAAGGTGCCACCATATGGCTGTCGTACAATTGTTTGTACAGTTCTCCATAGGAAACTGGTAGCGGCATAAATCCCATATTCTCTGTATTCCTTTGTTGTCTAGAATCTTGGCTTGAGGAACTTTGGGAACTTGTAGCTTTGGGTTGTATCACTGCCACTTGTTTTGAAAAACCCATATTATAAACTCCCGAAGAGTTCACTTCATTGTCCTTCTTCCCATACGACGACATCTTGTGTGACAAACTTCCATCGGCGTTAATCTTATCGTTCTTAACGGCATTCTCGATGAGCTTACCAGATAGCACTAGATCGACAAAATTGGTAGTTGCATTTCCTATAAGGCATCTAGAATTGGGCTTTCCAATGTTTGGATAAATATGATCATTGTCTCATTTTTTCCAACTGGGGGTTGAACTTGTGCCGCCACGTCCCTCCAGCGTTGTGCATATTCCCTAAAGCTTTCATTGGATTTTTTCTTCATGTGTTATAAAGTCCAATGGTCTAGCACCATATCACTAGCGTGCCAATATTGCTCTAGAAAATCCTTGGCCAAGTCCTTCCATGATCTTATTTGATGACGACTCAATTGATTATACCATCTGGTGGCAGATCCAGTTAAACTATCTTGAAAAAGTGGATCAATAACTTGTCATCTCCACCATAACCTGTCATCCTTTGACAAAATATGGTAAGATGAGCACGAGGACAACTCGTCTCATCATACTTTTTGAATTCTAGGACCTTGAACTTAGGTGGTAGCACCAAGTATGGGACGAGGCTAAGTTTGTTAGCATCAAACCCACTGAAGGTGTCTACTACCTCCATGGCTTCCATCTTTTCTTCGAGCCGCTTGCAGCAGTCTTTGATCTCTTTTGAAGTCTTCATTTTTGGCAACTGATCCATTTCTGAGACAAAAATTTCAGTTTTGTTTCCCAAGGGCTTAGCTTCTGACGTAGTGGGTATATTCACAAGGGAAAAGGTGGGGACCTGATGAAGTATTGACTTCCCTCAAGAAAGTATTATTTGAGGGTTAAGTCGAACCTTGGCATGAGTAGGAGTAAACTCTAGAGGATACACAGGGCATTCGTTCCCATCAGTGGGATTTTCCGTGGGATTTGCAGCAAAAGTCTCTTCTTGCCCAAGGAGCTTATGTCCTAGCATTTGTGCCATTTGGCTTAGCATGTCTTGCTGGAATTTCTTGATTTGTTCCCTCATATCTTGTTGGGCTTTAGCTAACTGGTCCTCCAACTTCTTAGCTAGATCTGCTTGCATGTCCTTTTGAGTTTGCCCAATCTTGTCCAATCTATCTTCATTCATCATTCTGGTCTTGTGTCGAGTTCTGTAAGGGCGCTGAATTGGCTGACTTTTTGTTCTATCCAGTATCACTGTCACGGGGCATCTCAAGAATCAGTCTTAAATTTTCAAGAATGCATGTATATGCAAGGTGCATGTCCTAGATGCGAAGGTACTAATTCAAAAATAATTCTCGTAGCACACAATCCAGAACTCACGAGATTCATTTGCAACTTTGAATGTTGCATTGACGTCTAAGGTACTAGATTTTCTCCCGATGATAAATCTTTTTTAATCGATAACCAATTGTGAATTAGTATTTCATGCTTGTGAAATGCAAAGATTAAAATGTGATAATGGTGTCATGCAATTCATGCAAAATGAATAAGTTTGATATGATGCGATCAAAAAAGAAAAAAAAGGATTAGTTCAGATTAAAATGAATGAATAAATTAATGGTAAATAAAGTAAAAATTAAAACAGGTAAAAAAACTATACATAAATAGCAAATAATGGCATCAAATAGGCAAGCAAGGCCTAATAGAGTTACTACTAAACGGGCAGAGTACTGGTATAACTCTAAAAGGTAGGCTTTATGGCCACTATATGCGGTTAAGATCTAGAGAAAAATGGTACCAGAACTATCGCCAGGACATCGATTCAGGAGGATACTTCCCCTTATACCATACGGAGGTGAAAACCCCATGAAATATAAGGTTGGTATCTCAAAAGTGAATTGCAATACCATACGGAGGTGAAGATCACACGAAACAAAGTAATCACTCCCACTTAGTGGTCATGGAGCTTGGATAGCTCATGCACGAATGCAAAATGATTAAAAATTAAATTAGATCAAATTTTTAATTTTTGCAAGACAACACAAAATCAATAATGGCTTGACTCTCTAAAAAAATCCCCAGCGGAGTCGCCATCTATAATAAAGGGTTTTTTTAGCATATTGAAATTGGGATATGGAAGATGGAGTCGTCACCGACCACTTTGGTAGGCCGAACCCCATTAAAGATTAACCAGAGATGCAAAAATTACGTTTAGGAGTCGGTTACGCGTGGGGAAGGATTAACACCCCCACGACACCCAAAATTGGTACCGTGTTGATTTAGTGTTGTCTTTGCAAGAAAATAAAAATTCGAATTTTAATTTAAAATTTAATCCCAAAAGCGGTCTAAGGAGAATATTTTCTTATTTACGATAACCGAGGAAGATGATGCTTAAATGGGTTAGGACACAGCTTCCTAACCGATTCCCGAAATAAACTGGAAAATATTCCTTGAATATTAAAAATAGTTAACACAATAATAACGCTAATGAAATAGTTATTATAATAAAATGGCGATGATATAATAATATTAGAGTAATAATATAATAATACTAATAATAATAATATGAATAATAATAATGATAATAATATTAATAATAATATACAAATATAATGATATATAAATGTATGTATTTTAATGTACATACAACATACATATAATAAAATAATAATAATAATAATAATGTATATATGTATTAGCAATTATATAATAATAAATATGATAACATAGAACATAATAGCGTAATATAATAAAATATAATATATAATAATAGGGACAATAATAATAAAATTAATAAAAAATAGTGACCGAAATGAAACAAAACACAAAATAAGGGCCATAAGTATGAAGGATACAAAGCGGAGGGTCTGGAAGCATGATTTCCCCATCCATCAAAGACGCGCGAATCCTTCTTTTGGGTCGGGTTGATGCGTGGGTCGGAGATGGTCAAAACGATGTCGTTTTGATCGGGTTATAAATACCCAAAATTAGCCAACAAATTTCATTTATCACTTGATATCCACAAAAAGCTTCTAAATCCTCTCAACTCTCCCCCTTTTTCACTCGGCCGGAGATCGAAAGCCACCGTATGCCGCCGCTCGCTTGCGATGGTATCCGCCATCCACGGTGGCCAGAATCGATGCAAAAAATAGATCAAAAGGTTCATTTTTTGTCCCTAAGCACTAATCTACCCTTATTTTTTTCTTCTAAAAATCTATATTTTTTCGTAGATCTAGAAAAAACCTTTCGAATTATTTTACCTTTTTGTTTTTTGTTTTGCTTATGCTTTCCCTCCGATCTTATTTTTTCTATTGTTCGTTTTTCCGAATGGTAACAAATAGAGATTTTTTTGTTTTTTCTTTATTCAAACTGGAAAATCCTCTTTACATCCGGTTTTTCAGGGTTTTGTATAACCCGCTTTAGTATATTAAAAAAGGTAAAGAAATGATCGAAATCCATATTAATGTTGATTTGACTTGCTTTTCAGATTTATCCATTCTTTTTTCTTTTTACAGGTTGTGTCACACCCCGAAAACCGGTATAGTCGGGATGAGGTTCTGGTGATCGAATATTTTGTACCAGTTGTATAAATTGCTCGACCTTGTACCTAATTTGAAGCAATGAGGGTTATTGGGGCTAACTGTAACAGCCTAATATTATTATTAGTATTAGTAAAAAAAAAGAAGAAATAAATGACGTGAGTGAGGGGGACCCACGGCTAATTCCTTCAAATTGAAGGAACCTGCCATGAGTTCCCACGTTTGGGGAAGACGTGACCCAAGGTGGCCATAGGCTTAAATGCCTTCCATCATGTGGGCATCATACCCCAAAAGAATGGCCACCACTCCAACATACGTGGAGTTTGGAGGAGTCAATGATGAAGACCGACCATTGTTTATAAATTGGGAGATGGATTTTGCGCAAAAACAATACAACAAATAAGGAAAAAAGAAATGATTCAGTGATAGGGTGGTAAGCCAAGTTTTTCGGTTCAACAAATTTGAATCCTTGCTATCGATTGGCTCAAAAGGTTGATAAAGAACAACCGTCATCTCTTCCAAAAGCCAAGGATAAAGGCGCTGTTATCCGAGAGTCTTAAAAGCGTCGGGTTTTCGAGGTGAGTGTAGTCGTGTCAAGGGATAGACTCGGTGTCATCCCGTTGCATTATTTTGTGGTTATGTTTATATTTGTTTAAGGGCTCCCGTAGAACAACTATGTTGAATTCGATTGGCAAATCCTGTAAGTGCCTTGCATTGCTTTGATACGTACAAACATGACTATGATATGCAACACGTATGTGATATATGAAAATAATATGAAATGTTACATGATGTGGAGCTAAGGCTCATTTTGATATTTGATATGATATGACTTGAAAAAATATGGACTATGTGGGGGAAATAAGGTCGGCTCTGTAAGGGATATATCTTCGGAGCTACGGCTCAAGGGCTACGACCCACTCTTCATTATATATATTGGTGTACAGGGGAATCCGTGTATCCAATGGTACCTAATGTGATATGTGCCTATGAATTGTGCTACGACATTATGATTATGATATGAATATGTGAAATGTATACGTTATCTTTTGCTATAAATTCCTAGTGAAGTGGCATATGATCCAACTTGTTTTGTATAAGCCTTTCTATGGTTGTATGATGACTTGGTAATGTGGTTTTGTTGTATGCTTATAATGACTAGATTTGAATAGGTTAAAAAGTGCCTAAAATGATCCTAAGGTAAAAACTTGGTAAATGGATTCCGAAATTGACATACCAATAGATACATGGTTTATAAGTGTACTAGTAAAATTGGGTAACTTTAGTTAAGTCACATAACTGATTTTTCGTTGAAAGTCTCAAATTGGTTTAATTAGCGTAGTAATTCGATAAGTTCTAATAATGATGAAACCTTTAGATCAATAATTAGGAGAGTTTAATTTCAATTGGTAATACGAAATCAGAAACTGGTAAAAATTTACAAATTAGTCCCTAAGGTTAAGAAAAGTTTAAAATTGACCCAAACTCCGATTAAGTTTAGTAACAAACAAAGTGGATAAGTCTTAGAAATAATCAATATGATACTTAAACTAGGCTTTGAACTCTGAACCTTTTTTCGAACCTCTGATTAGTCTCCTGATAACACTATTCGACCTGGATCCCTACCAGACCGAGAAAGGGGTGTTACAATTATGGTATCAGAGCCTAGGTTTAGTCAATTCTAGGACTAACCAGGCATCCATTATGAGTCTGTGTCTACATATGCCACTTAGGAGTTATTGAATATGTATTCTATGACTTGCAACTTACACGATTTAATCCTTATGTGTAATTAGATCCAAAATGTCTGCTCCTACCGATAGAAGGGTAGTGAACGGACCTTATTCGGGCTCTTCCTCAACTCAGTGTGACAACCTAGGACCTGAAATCCAACCCGAGCGTGTGGGACAGAACGACCCACCTCACCATCTATCAATGCCACCCGCTCAGCAAGCATATCTGATGTCCATGGCGGACATGATTAAACAGGTGGTGGTGTCTCTCCGACAATAACCACCTTCCCCATCTGCTAAGGCTTCTCTGCCTGCTTCGAGAGCCCCTATTGACAAGCTCAAGCAATATCCCGTCTACACGTTCACCGGCCAAGACCTGAATAATCCCGAGATCACAGAATACTGGATGGAGAACACTCTAAAAGTGCTAAACAAGCAAATAAAGTGCCCTGAAGAGCATAAACTTGAATGTGCCCTGGCCTTGATAGCTGAAGAGGCCCAAAGCTGGTGGGATACGGTGACCCTCACTGTTCTTAAACATCGTGTCTTCAGGAGTTCCGTAAGAAATACATCAACGAGCACTACATTGCAGAAAGACGCAAGAAATTCCTCCATCTGAGGCAAGGGAGAAGACCAATGAAGCAGTACATCCACGATTTTTGTAAGTATGCAAGATATGGTGCCGAAATCATTTGTACTAAGAAGGAAAATGCAAAATGTTTATAGATGACCTTTGTGATGAACTTCGTCCTCTCTTCGTTGCTTTGGAGATCAAGGACTTCCAGACCCTTGTCAATCGGGCCATCGCAACTAAAGCTTCACAGAGAGCCTCCGAGAAGAGAAAGGGGAAACAGACTCGACCTGATAAGAGGTTCTAAGATGATTCCAAGTCACCCACGTCCCAAAAGAAGGGAAAACAATGGGACCAAAAGTCTGCTACTTACCAACAGTTGCCTCGATCTGGGTATGTACCTCAGTCCAAGTCTGCTAGAACAATCGTTACCCGCACAGCTTCAGTGGATAGCATAGGCAGTTTCACAAAGGGTTCCCAGATTCCCTTATGCAACTTCTGCCAGAAGAGGTCCTTGGGGCAGTGCCATAGGCAATCCGATTCTTGTTACCTTTGTGGAAGGTCTGGCCACTTCATCCGTCAGTGCCCACAGAACCCTCAGGCTTCAACATATGTAGCTTCTCAGAACAATCCTAATAAGGGGAGAGGAGCAAATCCAGTACCATCCGAATCTGCAGATAGACCCCGTAACAACAATACTCCTCCAGCTGGCCGTGAACCGCAGACTTCAGCCCAAATGTACCATGTTCGAGTACACGAGCAAGAGGATGATCCTAATGTGATTGCAGGTATGGTGGAGTTATGTTCTGAATTTGTTTATGCTTTGATAGATCCAGGCTCCATGCACTCTTTTATTAGTGAACCCTTGATTGAAAAGTATGCTTTAGAATGTGAACCTGTTGCTTCCGAGATACTTGTCTCAAATCTGCTAGGAGATAGTGTGGCTATTCGAATAATAATTAGAGCTTGTCCCCTAAGGATCCAAGGGATCCCATTTCTGGCCAACTTGATGGCTTTGCCCTCCCATGAGTTCGATCTCATTCTAGGCCTCGATTGGCTAGTTGAACATCAAGCATGGGTGGATTGTTCAAAGAAAAAATTATATCTCCGTAGACTCGGTAAGGAGAGCATAACCTTGATGAAGTCTAAACTCGAGCCTAAAAAGAGTCTTATGTATGCCATGGAGTCTAAGAAAGATTTGAAAGTCGAAGACGTACGTATGGTGAAAGAATTTCCTGATGTGTTTCTCGATTAACTTCTGGGATTCCCTCTCACCCGTGAAGTTGAGTTCGGGATAGAAGTACAACCTGGAACTACTCTGGTCTCTACTACTCCGTATAGAATGGATCCGGTGGAGTTAAAAGAGTTAAAAGCTCAAATTCAAGACCTTCAAGATAAGAGATTCATCCGATCGAGTTCCTTACCCTGGGGAGCGCCAGTTTTGTTCGTCAAAAAGAAGAATGGATCGATGCGTCTATGCATTGACTGTCGTCAATTGAATAAAGTGACGATCAAGAACAAGTACCCATTTCCGAGGATAAATGACCTATTTGATCAGTTGAAGGATGTTTCTGTCTTTTCCAAGATAGATCTTCGGTCCGGATACTATGAAATGTTGGTGAAAGAGTCTGATGTTCCAAAGACTGCCTTTCGAACCAAATATAGTCACTATAAATTTCTGGTGATGCCTTTTGGGCTCACGAATGCACCTGCAACCTTCATGGACCTGATGAATCATGTATTCTGACCCTATCTCGATAAGTTTGTGGTTATCTTCATAGATGACATTCTAATCTATTCTAAAGACTCAGCTTCCTATAAAGAACATCTCAGGATTGTGCTTCAGACCCTCTGGGAAAAACAACTCTACGCCAAGTTTAGTAAATGTGAATTTTGGTTATCCAAAGTATCATTCCTTGGCCATGTGATTTCTTTTGCGGGAATCTAGGTAGACCCAAAGAAGATTCAAGTAATCCTTGATTAGACTCCTCCGAAGAATGTGAGAGAAGTTTGTAGTTTTTTGGGTTTTGCAAGCTATTACCGTAGATTTGTTAAGGGATTCTCATTGCTTGCAGCACCCTTAATGAAGCGTCTCCGCAAGGATACTCTTTTTGTGTGGACTGTTGATCAGCAAAGGAGTTTCGACCAGCTCAAGCAAGTCCTTACTCATGCCCATGTGTTAGTGCAACCCGAGTCGGGCAAAGATTTCACTGTGTACAGTGATGCATCCCACCTGGGATTAGGCTATGTTCTGATGCAAGAAGGTAAAGTCATAGCTTATGCCTCACTTCAACTCAAGCCTCATGAGCTAAATTACTCGACTAATGATCTGGAACTTGCCGCAGTTGTGTTTGCCTTGAAGATTTGGCGACATTATCTTTATGGCGAGAAGTGTTATCTCTAACTGATCACAAAATCTTGAAATATCTCCTCACTCAGAAAGAGTTAATCCTTCGTCAACACCGATGGATGGAGCTATTGAAAGATTATGATTTAGTCATTGACTACCATCCCGGTAAAGCCAATGTGGTAGCTGACGCTCTTAGCCAGAAGCCCACTTCTTCTCCGAGATGCTTGAATGCTTACTTCCGACTCAGAAAGTATGGCAAATTGTTAGCTGAGCTGAGAGTTCACTCATCATTGTATCTCGAATTAAGGCACCCCAAGAAACTGATGAGTTACAACCCCTTATTGATAAGGTCAATGATAGCTCAGATCTTGACTTTGCTTTAAATTTTGAAGAGTTACTATTTTTTCACAACCGCATTTGTGTTCCCGATGATGATGACCTTCGGAACCAAACCCTAAGTGAAGCTCATTCTAGCCCTTTCTCTATTCATTCTAGAGCCATCAAAATGTACAAAGATCTGAAGGAGATCTATTGGTGGTCCGGTATGAAGAATAAAATCACAGACTATGTAGCTAGATGTTTAACTTGCCAACGGGTCAAAGTCGAGCACAAGGTACCTACGAGTCTTCTGTAGCCCATTGAACTTCTGCAGTGGAAATGAGAGCGTATCACGATGGACTTCGTAAGTGGTCTACCTTTGAATCCAAAGAAAAATGATGCCATTTGGGTCATTTTGGACCGATTCACCAAGTCTGCTCACTTCCTTCCAGTAAGAATGAATTTCAGCTTGCCTAAGCTCGCGGAGTTGTACATCCCTAAAGTTATTCATTTACACGGAAATCTGGTATCTATTATCTCCGATCGTGACCCATGATTTACGTCTCAGTTTTGAAGGAACTTACACGAGGCCTTGGGAATGCGAGTGCATCTTTGCACTACTTTCCATCCTCAAACTGACTGCCAATTTGAAAGAGTTATTCAGATTCTGGAAGATATGCTTCGAGCCCATGTTATCAACTTCGGGAATACATAGGAGAAATCCCTACCCTTGATTGAGTTTGCATACAATAACAGTTACCAAGCTTCAATTCAAATGGCTCCATATGAAGCTCTCTATGGAAGGAGGTGTAGGACTCCTCTTTGTTGGACAGAACTCAGTGAAAGCAAGATGCTAGGTCCTGACTTACTGCGGGAAACCGAAGAAAGGACTACCATTATTCGTGATCGGCTTAAAGCTGCCTTTGACCGACACAAGTCCTATACTGACCTGGGCAGGAGAGATATTCAGTATGAGGTTGGTGAAAAGACATTCTTTAAGGTATCTCTGTGGAAGAAGATTCTTTGTTTTGGAAAGAAAGGAAAGTTAAGTCCCCGTTTCATTGGCCTGTTAGAAGTAATCGAAAGAGTTGGACCCGTTGCTTACCGATTAGCCCTCCCCGAGGAGTTAAGTCGGGTTTACAATGTCTTCTATGTGTTTATGCTACGCAAGTACCGGTCAGATCCTTTACATGTGATTGAACTAGAATCTATGGAAATCTAACCCGATCTAACATACGAGGAAGAACCTACTCAAATCCTCGCACAAGAGACCAAGAGGCTTCGTAACAAGACTGTGCCCTTAGTGAAAGTTTTGTGGCAAAGTCATTCAGCCGAAGAAGCAACATGGGAGCCCTAGGAGACTATGCAGAAACAATATCCTCATCTGTTCGCCTGAAGTGAAAACTCAAGGATGAATTTTCTTAAGAGGGAGAGAGTTGTCATACCCCAAAAATCGGTCTAGTCTGGATGAGGTTCCGGTGATCAAATATTTTGTATCGGTTGTGTAAATTACTCAACCTTGTACCTAATTTGAAACAATGAGGGTTATTGGGGATAACTGTAACAACCTAATATTATTATTAGTATTAGTAAAAAAAGAAGAAGAAATAAACGACGTGAGTGGGGGGGACCTACGGCTAATTCCTTCAAATTGAAAGAACCTGCCATGAGTTCCCCACGTTTGGGGAAGACGTGGCTCAAGGTGTCCATAGGCTTAAATGCTTTCCACCACGTGTGCATCATGCCCCAAAAGAATGGCCACCACTCCAACATACGTAGAGTTTGGAGGAGGCAATGATGAAGACCGACCATTGTTTATAAATTGGGAGAGGGATTTTGCGACAAAACAATACAGCAAATAAGGAAAAAAGAAATGATTCAGTGATAGGGTGGTAAGCTGAGTTTTCCAGATCAACAAATTCGAATCCTCGCTATCGATTGGCTCAAAAGGTTGATAAAGAACAACCGTCATATCTTCTGAAAGCCAAGGATAAAGGCGCTGTTATCCGAGAGTCTTAAAAGCGTCGGGTTGTCGAGGTGAGTATAGTCGTGTCAAGGGATAGGCTCGGTGTCATCCTGTTGCATTATTTTGTGGTTATATTTGTATTTGTTTAAGGGCTCCCGTAGAACAACTATGTTGAATTCGATTGGCAAATCCGGTAAGTGCCTTTCATTGCTTTGATATCTACAAACATGACTATGATATGCTACACGTATGTGATATATGAAAATAATATGAAATGTTACATGATGTGGAGCTAAGTCTCATTTTGATATTTGATATGATATGACTTGAAAAATATGGACTATGTGAATTTGTGTAATTATGGACATTGGATACAATTGACATGCCATAGGATTATTGAGCTCGGTTAAGTAAGGGAGGACTACGGTCCAGAGCTACGACCTATATGTGGGGGAAATAAGGTCGGCTCTGTAAGGGATATATCTTCGGAGCTACGACTCAAGGGCTACAGCCCACTCTTCATTATATGTATTGGTGTACAGGGGAATCCGTGCATCCAATGGTACCTAATGTGATATGTGCCTATGAATTGTGCTACGACATTATGATTATGATTATGATTATGATATGAATATGTGAAATGTATATGTGAATATGAAAGCATGAAAATAAGTGAAATAAGCATGAATTGTGTATAATGTAATATGACTACTTGTATATTTGATTATCATGCATTTCAAAATATTGATCATCCATTGTAATTGTTATAACTACCTCAGTAGGCTATGTAAGCCTAACATGTGTGTCTCATGCATTTTCAGGACCTTGATCAATTCTGAGCCTTAATCGTGTTGTGTGGTTGCAAGTCACGTCCCTGTCATATATGTATGTTATCTTTTGCTATAAACTCCTAGTGAAGTGGCATATGGTCCAACTTGTTTTGTATAAGCCTTTCTATGGTTGTATGATGACTTGATAATGTGGTTTTGTTGTATGCTTATAATGACTAGATTTGAATAGGTTAAAAAGTGCCTAAAATGAGCCTAAGGTGAAAACTTGGTAAATGGATTCCGAAATTGACATACCAATAAAAACATGGTTTATAAGTGTACTAGTAAAATTGGGTAACTTTAGTTAAGTCACAAAACTGATTTTTTGTCGAAAGTCTCAAATTGGTTTAATTGGCGTAGTAATTCGATAGGTTCTAATAATGAAAGCTTTAGATCAATAATTAGGAAAGTTTAATTTCAATTGGTAATACGAAATCAGATAACTGGTAAAAATTTACAAATTAGTCCCTAAGGTTAAGAAAAGTTTAAAATTGACCCCAACTCCGATTAAGTTTAGTAACAAACAAAGTGGATAAGTCTTAGGAATAATCAATATGATACTTAGATTAGGTTTTGAACTCTGAACCCTTTTCTGAACCTCCAATTAGTCTTCCGATAACACTATCTGACCTAGATCCCTACCAGACCGAGAAATGGGTGTTACAGGTCAGTGGAGCAGGGCGGTGACCAGATTTGGGCGATGGAGGTCGTGTGCAAGCCACGGAAGCTGAAAAGTCGGCGCGTGACATGAATGTGCCAGGGGAAGATCAAAGGGTGCAGGGGCGACGGGTGGCAGTGTAAGGGGCGGTTAGGGTTTAGGGCAAATTAGGTTAGGTTTTAGGTTTGGGTTTAATATTGGGCTCGGGTTAATGAGTTATGAGGTTTGGGTATTATTGGGTTAATGGGTATTTAGTTTGTAATGGGTCTGTTGGGTTTGTAAATAATAATAAAAAGTTTTTTTAATTTTTAATTTTGAATATGGTTATTGGGTTTGGGTTAAAACGGGTTTGGTTAGGGCCTGGACAAAAATGGGTATTATAGGATGCTCTTACAGGACTAGCCAAGCATGTTTGGGATTTTTAGCTTCATCAAGGCGTTAGGTTTGAAGGCATGTTTATTAGATCATATTGATGTCACATTATCTCTGCTTTCATAGCATGCTTTTCTCTGCTTTCATAACACGCTTTTCTTCTTGTCCTTTTTCGTTTATTCCTCTTAAGTTGTTCGAAGGCTCTACTAAGATGGAAACATGGCAGTGGTGGAACAGGATCTGGCAAATCTCACTATTGGGATTGTGGAAGATGACGTTTTACAATTGGGAACACTGGAAACTCTATCTAATGTCTCTTTTCAAAATTATTTTGTAGGATCGTTCTTAACGTCCAGTGTGATACATTTCCAATCAATATGATCAACTCCAACGAATGTTTGGCATTCCATTGGGGGATCTTGATAATTAAACTAGGTGAAGGTAGATATTTATTTCAGCTTTATTTTGAAATTGACATTGATCGGAGCGATACAGGTGGACCATGGAATTTCAACAATCATCTTCTGATCCTTCACTGTTTGTCTAAGGGTGAAGATCCAATGACCGTGCCACTCACTCATATCAGTATTTGGGTTCTTGTGCATGATCTACCTCATGGCTTCATGTCAGAAATGGTGGCTCGACTGTTGGGTAATTCCATAGGCATGTTCCTAGAGTATGAAACTAGTTCAATCCAGCGGGGTTACAAACGTATTATGTGCCTTCGAGTGCGTGTTGACATTAGGCAGCCATTGATGAGAAGAATGAAAATCGGGCTCCCAAATGGTACTAATTCATTTACTCATTTTGAATATGAGAAACTAAAATTGTCTTGCTTTATCTGTGGGTTGTTAGGCCATGGCGAAAGTTTTTGTCATCTCAAGGCCTTACATCTAACAAAAGTGTTCACCTTTGAGTGGGATGCGTCCCTACATGCCCCATTTAGAAGAGCGGTTGCTTTAAAGAGCCGGTGGCTGATTGAAGAGGTCCCTTTAATGCCCCGGTTTTGGGCCTAGTGGTTTTTAGGCTAATTAGACAGTCTGGTAGGCTGGGATTAGAGATTCAAGTTGAATTCAGGATTAAAATTAGATTAAATATTTTTGAGTGGGAAAATATTTGGGAAAATATCTAAAAATAATTATTTAATAAATAGATATTTTTGGTAAATTCAATTTTGAAAAATGGGTTTTGGAAATTGAACATTTTGGCCAGTGACCAGAATGTAAAGAATGAAAACTGTTTTTAGTGACTGTTTTGTAAAAGGATCAAAACTTAGAATCTTTAAGGAGCTATTCTACCTAAATGTTTTTATCAGAGTTTTCTCTCGATTGGGATTATTTTAATGAACTTTAATTGAGGATTAAAGGGATTTAATAAAAGATAAGGTGGTTATTTCGTAAAAACTAATTTTGACGTAACTTTCTTTCTCTCTCTCAAGTTTTCCCTCAAAATTTCCTCAGCCAAACACTCTTTTTTTCATCAAATCTTTTAGGTAATGCTCTTGATTTCTTAAAATTTTGATTTCTAATGGATTCTTCAATCTTGTTTTCCAAAATATCATAGATTTCCTTTGTTTTTCAAGAGTAAAACATCCAATTGAGAGGGAATTCATCCATTAGAGGTAGGGTTCATTCTTCTCCTCTAATGATTGGTTCTTTACTGAATTCCCAAGTATTTGATCTTTTATATATGTTTTCTAATGAGTTTTGATGATTTAATTATGGAAAATTGGTTTAATCATGGTTTAATTGACGAGATTATGTGAGTTTTGAATTGAATCTGTTTTGATAAGTTCTTGATTGATTTTTAATTATGATTTTGATGTTTTATAATGTTAATAAGTTGGATTTAACATTAGAATCCCGAAGCTAGGTGAATCTCTAATTTTCTAGATTGTAGTTATATGTTTTGAGGAGTTGTGGAGGTTTAATGTATGCTGGAGGTATAAGGTTAATGTTAGGTTGTTTTTGGATGTCAATTGAAGATATGGATTAAACCTTTAAGTTTTGGCTGGGTGTTTGGAAGATGTTTGATGTTGATTTTGGTTGTTTTGGAGAGGTTTCGGCTAGAGTTTGAAGTGTATTGTTGTGAATTGTTGTTGCTGGGTTTTTGAATGCATTTTGATGCATTGAATCCTTTTTGGTAAAATTAGAAGAGGTTGATCCTCAAGCTCGAAGTGTCGCTTCGGAAGCTTTGGAGGAGTTATTCGCATCGACAAATGAAGTTTTGCGTTGTTAGTGAGTGAGAACGTGGGTTTCAAATTCAAATGTTTAAAAGGTGATATTGGGAGTTTAAACTTAGCTTGAAATGTTGGTTTAAACTCCGAAGTAAGTATAAAGAGATTTCTCCCTCGAGAGTGCTTTAACGAAATTGGTTTTATGCAGTTGTTTTGAATGACACAGTACCTACTGTTTAAGCATGATTTAAAGTATGTTTTATATTGTTTTTGATCATATAATGACGATGGATGCATTTGGTAAATGATCCATGTAAGTATGTGGAATACTTGTGAAATCATGGTTTAATGCTTTGGAAATGGTTTTGATTTGATGCATATAAAACAATGAGGTACATAGTTAATAATGCATTATATTGGCAAGTGATATGGTTTAAAATGTTATCAGATATAGTTGGCCAGCCATAGGATTGATAGTGCACTATAAAGAGTAACCTCGGGTGTTGAGGGGTTTATGTGTATCGAATACTCCACTACGAGTACCCTAACGGTTGAGGGGTTATATGGTACTGAAAACTCCTGTTAGTGGATTATGCGTCTAGTCGATGAGATAGGTTGTGATAGTACCCGGTTAAGAGTGTACCTTAATTCCGGTTGAGATGGCATGAAGTGTTGAGAGGACACTTGTTGAATCTGTGTATTCGATGTAATATTTTGGAAAATGAACTTGGTTTATGATCACTTGAAAGCCAATATAAATGTTAATGAATCATGTTGATGGATGTTGATGTATAATGTTGGTTATACATGCTTACTCTTTAAGCTTTGCATATGGAATGTTGTGCATAGGAAGGCTTAAATTGAGGGTTAGCAAATGGGATTTGCTATTGATCCATGATACATATTATGAGGGTTTAATATGTTGGTTTTTGAAAGTGTTAAGTGCATGGTTTTCAAGGCATGATGATTTATAAGATGATTGAAATGGTGATTTCAATGTAGTTTAGAAAAATGGTTTTAAATTGAATTGATGTTGTGTTGTTTGAACACTCCTCACTAAGCCTTGTGTGCTTACGCTCTATTTGTCCATCAATGTAGAGAATTAAAGGTTAGAGGCAGCGAGTAAACGAGGGAAAATCCAAGGACTTGTTAACGCGAAAGTATGATTTTCGAACTAGACTTGTAGTAATACAGGCAATGGGGTCATTATTGTTATTTGGGAGGGTTTTTGGCTAAACTCCCTATTTGAGCAAGTTTGTTGTGTTATTTTGGTGTTTAATTGGCCATATATGGTCATCTATTGCTTTGGATTTGTGTTTCATTTTATGGTTGACTTGATTTTTAGGAAGCATGCCTCTAGAATTTCGATTAAGGTATATTGCAATGATTTGATTGTGATTCAGTGATATCTTGACATAGATTGATCTTTAGTATAGATGTGGACATGTTTGTGGCATGTTGGTTTAGGTTTGAATCCATGAGAGTAAGAAAAACTAGCAAGTTAGGACATTTCAGGTCCAAGTGTATTGATACACGTGTCCCTGTACCGGTACGAGTAGGCTTATTTTGAGGTTGGGTTTCGATACTCAAGAACTTGTATCGGTATGGGTAAGGGCATTTTGGCAAGGCGTACCGATACACAAAGAAATGCATCGGTACGGTTTTGAGCTACTAGAATATAGAATTTTAAGAATGTGAAAGCGTACTGATAAACTTGCTTGAGTACCGATACGGGCAACAATTATTTCAGTTAATGTGATATTTGAGAGTTTTTGATTCTTCCGTTTTGGTCCCTGGTTCATATGTATGCCATTGTATGAGTTTGGACTATCATTTTGAGTTGAAATTTGACAAGAAAACATGTAACCTGAGTAATTGAGGATTGGTAACTTTGAATTTAAGAAAGTCCTTTTAATTTCCCAGAATTGCAATTTGGTCCCTAAATTATAATTGCACATAATTGGATGTCAATTCGACGCCCGATTGAGTTGAGTTTTCACCCGCTACCTGCTCACTCACCCTAGGTTATAATATTGCATCTAGGTTATAAGTGCATTGATTGTTATATGCCAAGTTGGGGGATATTTTTGGGATACATTGCCTTATTACTACAGTCTGAAATGTTTAATTTGAAATGGAAGTCTTGGATCCTCGCTTGAAGTTGGCCTGATTGCTTTTGTTTTGGTAAAATTATCATGCCTTAGATATAGTTGTTATGTTACGACCGAGGGGAGAATTAAGGGTTACCGTGAATGTTGTTGCCGTTGGGCAAGGGAACGGGGAAAATGTTATATCTCCTGAGGGTTTGCCACCTCACCACCTAATCCACTTGTAGAAGTATAGCAAGTACCACCTACGCCAGCTGGGCCGGTGTTGGGTGATATGGCGCATTTGATACAAGCGATGGCTGGAGCTTTTTGAGCTGTTCTTGCTGGAGCGCATGTGCCTGCGGTAGTTGTTGGGCAAACGAGGTTGCCATTGGAACATTTGCGTAGTTTGGGAGGAGTTGAGTTTCGAGGGTTGGCACTTGAGACATCCGAGGAGTGGAAGGCCAGTATGGATCAGATTTTGAATCAAATTGCGTGTAATGATGCCCGTAAGCTGGGATGTGTTGTATCACTATTGCAGGGAGATGCCTATAGTTGGTGGACTACTGTGACTACGGGCATAGAACTCGATGATGCGACATGGGAGTTCTTTTGAACTGTCTATAAGAAGAAGTGTTTGGGAGTTAGATACTTGCATGTAAAGAAGCGCGAGTTCATGGCTTTGGTTCAGGGTAGTATGTTCGTAGTTGAGTATGAGGCATAGTTTGTATGATTGAGCCAATATGCTCCCGAACTGGTACCGGATGAAAGGCATCATTTTGATCGATTTTTTTACGAATTGGTACAAGATGCTAAGACATACATGTTGGTTTCTAAATACACCAATTTTGACGTGTTGGTTACACGGGCGAAAGATATTAAACAGAACGTGGATTTATCAGTTCGTGTGGGAGGTTCTGGCTTGGGCAAAATAGTTACGGACTCTAGTTTTGGTGGTGGTTAGTTTAAGAAGCATCGTTATAAAAGGTATCGCTCTGAGTTGAGGCGAGGTGGCGGTAGTGTTGGGCGGGGATCAGGGAACCCAGGCTAGAGCAGTGCATATCACCTATTGGATTTGTGGATCACATGATCACCTAAGGCGAGACTGTCCACGTTTGGTTCGTGAGGGACAAGCTCTTGCTGTTGTTGTTGCTAACTCTTGTTGGAGTTGTGGATCGAGCGATCATTTGAGACGGTTGTTACAAGAAGGTTGTTTAGGAGATGTCTTTTGACGGTTCAAGGTCATGTGTTTGAGACTAATCTGATAGAGCTGTCGTTTTACGGTTTTGATGTAAACTTGGGTATAGATTGGTTGTCTGAGCATTGAGCTGTGGTAGATTTTGAAACCAAGCAAAACTTGCTGTCGATTATGAGGTGGTAATCGTGGGTGTAATCACTAATTTTGTTCGGGGTTAATACGTTTTCTTTATTTTTGCAATAATGGGCTTATATATGTTTATACTATTAGGTGATTATAAAATGGGCTCATGTGTGTTATTGTATGTATATCAAGTAGGTATCATTGATGTGTGTTTATTATATGTATGGTTATTAACTATTTAAACATATATGCATTTGTTTGTCAACCTTGCATGTGGTATACAATTGTATGTGTTATTAACATGTTAGTATGTCTACTTGTTTTGTCTAAATGTGAGTATGGGTATGTACATTGCATTGCTTGCATGTAAATGTATGTACTCATTATTATTTCGATGTCTTAAATATTTAACTATGAATGTTGTATTTTGCATATGTGATTATATGTACATGTTATGTGTGTATTATTGTCTGTATATACGTACTATATGTATATTAACGTTTGTATGGTGCGTATGTATATGTGTTATAAAAGATTATTATTAAGATTACTATAATGTGGGCTGATAATTAATTAAATATATATATATAAACAGATTAAATAAATAACATAAGCCCAAAGTGTTTTATTCCAGTCCATTTACATAAATAATAAACAATACATCATATAAGCCCATTTCTGGCCCAACACCAATACAAACAAAAAACCCTAAAATCTGATAACTCTTCCTCTCTTTTGCAGTCGCCCCAAATCTGACCGTTGGATTAGATTTGATCCAACAGTTCAGATTAAACCGGAGCCGGCCATCCAGATCTCCACGCACTGACGCTCCACCTTCCACGCGCGGCCACTTCGCCGTCCACGTGCCGTCGTCGATTCATCTTCTGGCAATGTGGCCTCTTTGCCGGCGATCGTGTAACATCAATACCGGCTCCCAACCACCATGCAGGGCAAAGACAATAAAAAAGAGAGGGTTAGCAGAGCCTAATCCTAGTTATCATCAGCCACAATAATCCAATTAATGTTTGCTTGAAAATTTAAACAAAGATTGGAGATAAAAAAGATGTAATCAGATTGTAAGATTTCAGTTTTCCAGATTCAAGAGTGAATGAAAAAAGAATTCTGAGATTTCTTCTTCTATCTTTCTTTTCGAATCCAACAATCAAAGCAAAAAAGAGATTTCAACCATATCCTGTCTACTATTATACTAAGCATAAAATTTCACATAAAAAAGTAAGAACGAAAGAGAAGGGAGAAGTGTATACCGTACGGCGGTGGAGATTCCTGACAATCGAAGGCCCCAACCGACGATCCCAACGGTGAGGAGCTAGGTCTTGGCGAGGAGAGTCACATACTCCGACTTCGTAGCGATCCAACGGTTGGCGACGGAGATCTAGTGAGTAGAAGCTGAAAGGGTTCCAGACATTTTCGTGAGGAACGATCGGCTTTCTAGATAGTCCATGCCGGTAGAAAGGAAGAGAGGGCCAAAAGGCTTCGACCGGCAGTGGCGATGCGCCAAACAGATGACGGGAAACGACAACGGCGACCGAGTGCTTAGAACTTTCTCGCTCTGTCTCTCGGCTTAAGGGGGAAATAAGGGGGAAATGAAATTAGGGTTGTAACCCTTTCATTTTTATCCCCAACCGATTATAACCGGTAGAACAGATTCTATAACCGACCAAACCGGTCATTCACCAAACCCAACAACCCGATCTAATGCGAACTGACTTGCATATCAGGCTCGAATCAGCTTAGCAGGCTCAAAACCATTGTGTACACCCTTATCTTATTTATTTAATTTTAGCCCATATTTAGTCTTTTTAGTATAACATGTTTTATATCTTCTTTTTTGTAGTATTTGTTATTAAAAGTCGTATAATACGTGTATCTTATATTTGTTACATGGTATTTAGATTGTACATAAAGATTTAATATTTAGTTTATATAACATATACTATATATATGTATTTTCATTCAAATATGTGACTTGTAACACCCTTTTCCCAGTCTGGTACAGATCCAGGTCAGATAGTATTATCGGAAGACTAATCGGAGGTTCATAATAGGGTTTAGAGTTTAAAATCTAATCTAAGTATCATATTGATTATTCTTAAGACTTATCCATTCGTTGGTTACTAAACTTAATCGGAGTTGGGGTTAATTTTAAACTTTTCTTAACCTTAGGGACTAAGTTGTAAATTTTACAAGTTAAAGGTCCTTAGCCGAAATCTAGGTTATTATACTAAAATTAATCCTACTAATTATTAGCCTGTGAAATTTCATTACTAACGGAGGTCATTTACATATCTGATTAGACAATACAATATTTAGTGACCATTTTGTAAACTGTTCAAAACTATTTTGTTATTCGGATTAACCTATCGGGTGATTTCCAAACCGTACCAAATTTTACCAGTACACTTATAAACCATGTTTCTATTGGTATGCCAAATTTTAGGGCGTTCGGAGATCTATTTACCAAGTTTTCACCTTATGCTCATTTTAGGCACCTTTTAACCATTTTAACTTATCCAAATCTAAGCGTACAACAAAACCATATTACCAAGTCATCATATAATTCTAGAAAGGCTTATACAAGACAAGTTGGTCTATATGCCACTTCACTAGGAGTTTATAGCAAAAGATAACATACATATATGGCAGAGACGTGACTTGCAACCGCAATAACACGATCAAGGCTCAAAATTGATCAAGGTCTTGAAAATGCATGAGACACACATGTTAGGCTTACATAGCCTAGTGAGGTAGTTATAAAATTTACAATGAAATACATGATAATGAAATATACAAGTAGTCATATTATACTATGCACAATTCATGCTTATTACACATATTCTCATGCTTTCATATTCATATATTACATGTCACATAGTCATATCATAATCATAATGTCATAGCACAATTCATAGGCACATATCATATTAGGTACCATTAGATACGCGGATTCTCCTGTACACCAACACATATAACAGACAATGGGCCGTAGCCCTTGAGCCGTAGCTTCGGAGATATATCCCTTACATAGCTGTCCTTATTTCCCCCACATATAGGCCGTAGCCCTAGACTGTATTCCTTCCTTACTTAACCGAGCTCAATAATCCTATGGCATGCCAATTGTATCCAATGTCTATAATTACACAAATTCACATAGTCCATATTTTTTCAAGTCATATCATATCAAATATCAAAATGAGCCTTAGCTCCATATCATGTCTCATTTCATATTAATTTCATATATCACATACGTGTAGCATATCATAGTCATATTTGCACATATCAAAGTAATACAGGTACTTACCGGATTTGCTAATCGAATTCAACATAGTTGCTCTACGTGAGCCCTTAAACAAATACAACATAATCATAAAATAATGCAACAAGATGGCACCGAGCCTATCCCTTGACACAACTACACCTACCTCGACAACCCGATGCTTTTAAGGTTCTCAGATAGCAACGCCTTTATCCGTGGCTTTTAGAAGAGATGACGGTTGTTTTGTATCAACCCCTTGAGCCAGTCGATAGCAAAGACTCAAATTTATCGAACCAGAAAACTCGGGCTTACCAACCTATCACTGGATCGAATTGTTTATTTCTTCTTTTTTTTCTCCTCCTTGCGCATATCCCTTCCCCTATTTATACTTCAAATGCCGGCTCCCTACAAGCATTCTCCATGCTCCACATAAGTGGGAGCCATGGCCTGTTGGGGTATAAACCCCTTGGCTTGTGCCCACGTGGTGGGCATGTTATGCCATAAGGGGCCACGTGGTGGCAACATGCCACCTTGCCCCCCTTTGTGCCGAATCAGCCGTGGGTCCCAGGACCTTTATTTTTTAATAATAATAATAATAAACTGATACGGTTAGCCCGAATAACCTTTACTGCTTCAAATTAGGTACAAGATCGAGCTAATTATTTAACTGGTACAAAATATTCGATCACCGGAACTTAACCCCAACTAGACCGATTTTTGGGGTGTGACATGACCCCTCTAATATTAATATATTTTATAAAAGCTATAGTGTATGTATTATAAGGTTTGTATATATATAATATGAAACATTTATAATATATAATATACAACTTATTAACATAATATAGGATATATATGCATATAATATTGATAAAATGTACTATACATAGTTTTTTAATATAATATATGTCATATATAATATAAATTTCTTTTGTACCGTATATGTCATATAAATTTCCTAAATATATGGTTTTTATACAAATATAGATAATGTATTTTTAGTATGGTATATGTTTTTGAAATAAAATATTTTTATTATTATAAACAAGGTTTTTTCTAAAAAATGCTAGTTTTATATAATAAAAAGATTATAATATATATAATTTCCTTTTAATATAATATATAGTTTTTGAAGGTGTATAATATATATAGTTTTTTTTAAAAAGGAGGCTATAATATTTATAGTTTTAAAGTTTGCAATATAATATTAAATTATATTTTTTGTAATATATGTATGAAAATGTTTTGGGCCCTAGGTTTTTTGGGTTTAGTTTTAATAGTTTGGGCCTTTTGTTTCGGGCTTAGATTGTAGTGCATAGTTAGTACCTTTTGGGCTTAGGTTAGAAATAGTCAAATTAATTCGAATAATCTAGATCGTGTGCTCGTCTTATAGGGGCACGACCTAGAATTAAATTAGCCCTAGGTTTTTTAGGGCCTTAGTTAGATTAGAGTTCGAATTAATTTAGTGAATTTAAATTTATCCTTGGCTTATTGGGGTAAATGTTGAATTCATTAAATTAATTGAACATTTCTTGATTACTTTAAGGGAAAAATCGATTTTAAGTTTAACTTAACATTAAATTACAAATTAGTCACCTTAAATTGGGTTTCTTAATCTTTTAGGGCTAAATATATAATTGGGCTATATATTAAATTGGGCCTTCCTTTTAAATGTTTACATTCATGCCTTTGATTGTCATACTTTAATTGGCATCCATATAATCTTTAATCTTAATTGCATATCTAATCAATCTAAATCATAAAAGGGGAGATATTTCTTAATTCTAATATTTATGTCGTAACAGTCCGAACTTAAAGGATGTTGACCAAATATTCGAATTAATTCTTACCATCCTGAGGTAAATAGATTAAAAGCTAACAAAATCATCACATCATACTTAAATGTTTGCATCATGCATAAAGGTGACGTACGGGGGTCGAACCATAAATTAACACGGCAGTCGGGCTTATTCGATGTCGGTTTAATATATGGTCTGACATATCGTCAATCTCATTAATTAAATGTCTAATTAATTTGAGTCCACTAATTCGATAAAGCCCGTGCAATCAAGGTTAATTTTCACCTAAGAACTCCGAATTAAATTCAATGTAAATTTCAATAATTTTCATCCTTTTAAGAGCAACAAATATTTTGGTACCGAGTTCCGAGCGTGATGGGGGTTCTAATCCTTCCCCACGCGTAATTAACTCTCGGACCCTTTCGCAACGAATCTTTGGTTTTTTATGGTGTCCGGCCTACCTTACCCAAGTGGTCGGTGGCGACTCCAAGTTTTCATCGTTTTCAAGGATTTAAAGTTTTCAAAAGAAATCTCAAATCTTCCAAAAGATTTTCATTAATAATTTAGGGGATAATTAGTAGCCGACTTCTTTTCTAAACAAACGCCCTTAACGCAGCAAACTCTTTTTTTCAAAAAGGAAGAAAAAAGGTCGCTACTGTGGGTAAGAATGCTAAGTTCTTGTCCAATGTTGTTTCGGCTCTAGAAGCAAGTTGTATGATGGATTATGGTTGTGAGGCATTCCTAGCCTGCATCATGAATCCAAGGTCAAAGAAGGTGCATGTTTAGGACATACGTACGGTATGAGAGTTTCTGGTGTTTTTCCAGAGGAGTTGCCGGGTTTGCCACCGAATAGGGAGGTAGAGTTTGGCATTGAGTTGTATGTGAATACAGCTCTGGTGTCTATTGCTCCCTATTGCATGGCGCCAAAGGAGTTAAAGACACAACTTTAAGAGTTGCTTGGTCGAGGTTTTATTACGCCTAGTGTTTCGCTGCGGGGTGTACCGGTGTTTTTTGTGAGAAAGAAGGATGGCACGATGCAGATATGTATTGATTATCAGCAACTGAACAAGTTGACGATTAAGAATAAGTATCATTTGCCACGAATTGATGATTTTTTCGATTAGTTTGAATGTGCTTTTGTGTTCTTTAAGATCAATTTGAGGTCGGGTATTATCAGTTAAAGGTAAATGATGTGGGTGTGCTTAGGACTGCCTTTCGTACGAGGTACGAGCATTACGGGTTCTTGATGATGCCGTTTGGTTCAATCAATGCGCCAGTCGCGTTCATGGATATGATGAATCGTGTATTCCATGAGTTTTTAGATTAGTTTGTTGCTGTGTTTATAGACGATATTCTCATGTACAAAGGTACCAAAAAAGATCTTGATCGGCAAGTATGAATGGTTTATTAGGCTTTTGTGGATGAGCAAATGTTCGCTCTTTATTTGGGAAAGTGCGAGTTTTTGGTATGTTGGAAGGAATACTAGTTTCGAGGACGTTATTAGTAAGTGTGAACAGTTAAATATACACAGTGTAAAAACACTTATATGTATATATATATATATAAATAAGCCAGTACATGCATACATTTGGGCATGACATTAGAGGTTTGCATAGATACACATAGACATCTATGAGGGCATATAAGTAATCATGCATACATGTGTTCACACTTACGGATGACTGTTCGGAGGCTGATGGGGTGATCGTGTAAGAGAGCTTGTGGCTTATGCATCTAGATAGTTGAAGGTGCACGAGCGCAATTATCGTACGCATGATCTTGAGCTTGTCGCGGTGGTGTTTACGTTGAAGATTTAGAGGCCTTATCTCTATGGTGAAAAGTGTGCGGTGTACATGAATCATAAGAGTTTGAAATATTTGATGTCTTAGAAGGATTGAATCTTAGGAAACGTAGATGGTTGGATTTGCTTAAGGATTATGATTTGATAATTGAGTATCATCCGGGAAAGGCTCATGTTGTAGCCGATGCTTTGAGTAGAAAAGTTGTGGTGGTGTTGGGAGCGATGTTTGCACGGTTAAGTGTGACGCGAGATGGTTTTTGAATGTCTTAAGTGCATGATTTTTAAGGCATAATGATTTATAAAATGATTGAAATGGTGATTTCAATGTGTTTTGGAAAAATGGTTTTAAAATGCATTGATGGTGTGTTGTTTGAGCACTCTTCACTAAGCCTTGTGTGCTTACGCTCTCTTTGTCCATCAATGTAGAGAATTAAAGGTTGAAGGCAACGAGAAAGCGAGTGAAAATCCAAGGACTTATTAACGCAAAAGTATGATTTCTAAACTAGACTTGTAGTAACAAAGGCAATGGGGTCATTGTTGTTATTTGGGAGGGTTTTTGGCTAAACTCTCTGTTTGAGCAAGTTTGTTGTGCTATTTGGAGTTGTAATTGGCCTTATATGTTCATCCATTGCTTTGGATTTAAGTTTCGTTTGATGGTTGACTTGATTTTTAGGAAGCATGCCTCTAGGCTTTCGATTAAGGTATATTTCCATGATTTGATTGTGATTCAGTGATATCTTGACATTGATTGATCTTTAGTATAGATGTAGATATGTTTGTGGCATGTTGGTTTAGGTTCAAATCCACGAGACTAAGAAAAACTAGCAAGTTGGGATATTTTAGGTCCAGGCGTATCGGTACACATGTCCCTATACCGGTACGGGTAAGCTTATTTTGAGGCTGGGATTCGGTAGGGTAAAGGCATTTTGGCAAGGCGTACCGATACACGAAGAGCTGGATCGGTACGGTTTTGAGCTACTGGAATATAGAATTTTGAGAATGTCAAAGCGTACCGATACACTTGCTCAAGTACCGATATGGGCAACAGTTATTTCAGTTAATGTGCTATTTGGGAGTTTCTGAGTCATCCGTTTTGGTCCTTGGTTTGTATGTATGCCATTGTATGAGTTTGGACCATCGTTTTGAGCTGAAATTAGACAAGCAAGCATGTACCCTGACTAATTAAGGATTGGTAACTTTGAATTTAAGAAAGTCCTTGTAATTTCCTAGAATTGCAATTTGGTACCTAAATTACAATTGGATGTCGATTCGACGCCCGATTGAGTTAAGTTTTCACCCGCTGCCTGTCACTCACCCTAGATTATAATATTAAATCTAGATAAGATAAAAAGAAAAAAATGGACATAATTTGAATTAATTTTTACGGGTTTGTTTTGGCAAACCCAATGTAGCTCGCTCGGTTCGGTCTAGCGACTAGGCTGGGTCAAGGGGGTTACAATCCCGATAGTGTCATCGGTGCCATCCATGGCAAGACCAGTGACGGGTTCCCCCTCAGTTATGGAAACTCAATTTGCTCCTATATTCTCAGGAGATAATATTGCCAATAAAGAAAAGAATCAGTAATCTGCACAAAATTTGGGCTCAACTCATGGTAATCATGGAAATTCAACTTTTATCTACATCCACTAAATCAACATCAGCAAATAATATGATGGGCCCACTATCTATCCAAAACGATATCCACTCTCATGGGGTTGGTCCTATACGAGTGTATTCCAATCACATAATAGATGAGGTTATGGCTTTAGAAAAGGAGGATATTCCACTACTCCAACCTGAAGGAATTAAAAGACTACGTCGGTAAGATTCAGTTTCTGACATTACTGCTAATTCAGATTCCAACAGTGCTCATCAAGCTGCTCTTGATGTTTACACCTATGAGATATCAGTAGGCTTGAGTGTCCAAGCCAGCAGGAAGCAATGAAACTCCTAAGTTGGAATGTTCGGGGACTGCGAAAGCCTCGAACTGTGAAACGTCTCAAGCACATGCCGAAGTGGTGGAATTTCAATCGGTTGGAAGACTAATTGTACCATTCAGCTTCGCTCTTATTCTTGACGTCATATTGAATTCTCATTAAAGAGAATACCGATGGTTTTTCTTAGAGATGCACGGGTTTCTATGGTACCCTAGAAGAGTACAATAGAGAAGCTTCTTGGTATCTTATTTGCTCCCTAAATGATTTACTAAACACTCCATGGATGGTTATTGGTGATTTCAACGATATAGCTTTCTTACATGAAAAACAAGGAGGCAATACTCGAAGTGACCGTCAAATGTGAGATTTCCATAGTATGTTATCCGATTGTGCTTTAGATGACATGGGCTACTCTGGAAAATGGTTCACATGGGAAAAAGGCAGGTTGCAAAGTAGTAACATTCGGGAAAGACTAGACCGAGGTGTTGCAAATTTACCGTGGTTTGAGCTCTTCCCTCAATTTCTTCTTAACCATCTGACCCATTCATTCTCAAACCACTATCTGTTACTGGTTACCACGAATGTCACCCGGCCACCACCATGTCAATGGAATTTCAAATTTGAGGCCTCTTAGTTGTTGTAGGATTCATGTGAGGCCGAAGTGCAACACCTTTGGGAATCCTCTACAGGATTGGTCCCGGATAGATTGAAGGTTGTTGGGGAAGGTCTTAATCGCTGGTTTAAACAGCTTCAGAATGATAAAAAATTTACCATGAATAATCTTAGAGATAGACTTTCCCAACTGAATGATAGTGCTCCCACTAACGATGTACTTGGCAACATCACTACATTAAGTTGGCCTTAAATTTTGAAGCCGAAAAAGAAGAGCTCTACTGGGAGAAAAGGGTGAGGGCAAACAGGATGCGCCATGGGGACAGGAACACCTCCTTTTCCCACCGTTTTGCATCCCACTGTAGGAAGAAAAATCGGTGGACATGCTAGTGGATGATATTGGTAATTCATACGATATGAGTGATGAATTCCTTTCAGTGGATCATGATTTGTTTGCAAATCTATTTTTTTTCTCAAGGCTTCAATTCTCTAGACTAGATTATTGATGCAATTTCCCCTTGTATTTCAGCCGATATGAATAAGGTTCTCAACAAAGAATTCACCAATGAGGAAGTCTTAACTGCTCTCAAATCAATGTGCCCCTTAAAAGCCTCAGGTGAGGATGGCATCAGCACGGTATTCTATCAACGATTTTGGCACATCGTGGGGGCTGATATTGCCAATTTTTGTATTGGGGTTTTACATGGTCAGCATGACATCTCGACTATAAATCATACCAGGCTAGTTCTTATACCTAAAGTTGGTAATCCTTAAAATATGTCCCAATTTCGCCCCATAAGCCTGTGCAACGTGCTTTATAAAATCATTTCCAAGATGCTCGTTAATCGGTTTCAATTGGTGCTCAATATTTGTATTAACGAGGCTCAAAGAGCCTTTGTTTTTAGGGTGTCTTATTTCTAACAACATCCTTGTTGTGTATGAGGCCCTTCACTATTTAAAGCACAAACGAAGTGGGAAAGAATGAAGTTTTTCTCTAAAACTCGACCTGAGCAAAGCTTATGATAGGGTCGAATAGACTTTTATCGAGCTCATATTACGCAAAATGGGATATTCAAAATAGTGGATACAATGCGTGATGATGTGTGTGCGAACAATATCCTATTCTATTGTGATTAATGTTTATGTGGGTGATACATTTTTCCCTCAAGAGGTTTACGGCAGGGGATTGTTAAGTGTGTAAAAGTACTATATTTTTTACTCTTTACTCATAATTATTGTTAGACTTAGGCTCATTTTAGTTGCATTTGTAGTCATTCGTGCATAATTTCTGAGTTTTCTTCGTTGTTAAGCTTGATATTACATTTTGGTTGGTTTTTGTGGAAAAGTCGATGCTCGTGCGTGTTATTTTGTGCAGGGTAGGATTGTCGTGGCAAGTAGAAATTGCCGTGGCAATTAAGGAGAATGTTGAAGGGTCTATTGTGGCAAATGAAGCTGATTTCTGAAGGACATGTCGAGCTGATTGCCGATGATGACTGGATGAGTCCACCTAACTAGGGATAAGCACGAAAAGCAAGGGATAAATCCCAAATATTTGGATTTACACGCAACATTTAATGAAGATTTAAATTCAGATTTGTGAGGAGCTTTTAAGGAAAAAGATAAAAGAGATTTATTATTTCTTATATTCAATTAATTCCAAATTAAGCTCCTCCTTATCAACAACAAATCTAACCTAATAATCTCCTATAAATAGAGACCAAATCGCAGCCTTCAAGAGGGGAGTCGATTGGGAGAGAGAGAGAGAGCAGACCGCACACATCTTCTTCATCTTCTTCATGCGATTCATGGCTGAAAATTCTTCATTTTTATTTCTTTCGAACACAGCCATGAATTGATTTAAATTGGCTAGGGTTATTTGGGTTTTGTGATGTAATAAACGATTGAATGTGTTAGGTTTTTGATTTCAATAAATTGAAAGTTTGTTCATTCTTGGTTTTTACTTTTGATTTCAAGTGAATTGGGAGAAGATCTCGAGAGTTATCCATTTATCTAGCATCGGGAGAGTTAGATTTAAGAAACGAATGAGCATGATCTTCATTCAACAAATTGTTAATGGAGGTTAATCCATCTTAGGAATAAGATTTGGATTTCAACGGCTAAAAGGAGCATAAGATCGATTGTTGTTCACCCAAAGTTAATGCAGGGGTGTATCACCAAGGCATGCACAATTGACTAGTTCTTCGGGTTAGGGATAACAAGAAAAAATTGAAGAACGCTTTGTCGAGCATTGAAGGAAGGAACCTAGTTGTTACGACAATTGAACAATTGCTTCAACAATCAAGTTACCTCAACAATCAATTTCCAACACTATCCATTCGACCACCACACCACTATTCACGATAACCCGGCCTACTCTCTTAAATTGATTACTCCTTTCTATTTACTTTATTCTGTTTAATTTATTTTACTTGTTATTTATCACACTCAATATTATTCTTTTTATAGTGTAATAACTTAAGCAAAGTGACTCAAGCCAATCCATATGGAGACGATACTTGATACATATCACTTTATTACTTGTGACGTGTATACTTGCACCGTTTGCGTTGCACTCAAAACACGCAACAGGGATCCCCTCAACCTCTACTTATTCCTCTTTTTTAGCGAGGGTCTTTCTACGTTGTTGAGATCTGCAAATGCAAAAGGATCTTTAAAGGGTGGGAGAATAAATAGGTATGCCCCTACTATTTCCCACTTGCTTTTTGCTGATGACTGCTTGATTTTTGGGAAAGCCACATTAGCTAGTGCGAAAAGGATAAAAGATCTCCTTGAGACCTATTCGAAGTGTACAGGGCAACAAATAAACTTTGAAAAATCGGGGGTGTTTTTAAGTTCCAATGTTATTGATTACAATAGAAATGATGTGCGCAGAATTCTCAACGTCAATAGCAGCTCCAATCTGAAAAATACTTGGGTCTACCGGCAATTATTGGCCGTAATAAAAAGCTTGCCTTTCGTGAACTGATGGAGCGTTTCAATAAAAAGACTGATTGCTGGAACACAAAGACCTTATTCGTAGGTGGATGAAAAGTTTTCATAAAATCCGTGCTACAAGCTATCCCATTGTATGGCATGGGTCGCTTCTTATTGCCTACATCGTTCTGCAAAGAGCTGAAATCTGTAGCCGCTCATTTTTGGTGTCAAAAATTTGGGGATAAACGTGGTATTCATTGGTGTTCTTGGGCAACACTTTGTTCCGTTAAAGAAGATGGGGGTCTCGAGAGACTTCTCCAGATTTAATATAGCTCTTCTAGCAAAACAAGGGTGGAGAATTATGGAGAATACTAACTCCCTGGTGGCTCAAATTTTTAAAGCTAAATACTTTCCTAATTCCACCTTTCTTGACTACGATTGGGATCTAACCCGTCGTACACATGGAGGAGCATTTGGAGTTCAAAGGGTCTGCTCCAACAAGGTCTAATATGGAGAATAGGTAATGGCCTTAATGTCTCAATCTGGGAAGATTTTTGGTTACTGGGCTCTGAAAATAAACTAATTGAATCTCCTAGAGTGGCTCGGCTAAACATGGTTCAGCATCTCCATCTTCCTAACCAAATTGTTTGGAATAGAGAGCTTATTGAGAGCAATTTTATCCCAAGTGAAGCAGCCTCTATCCTGAATATTCAACTTCCATCGTCTCCAATGATAGATAAACAAACATGAAAGGAGGAACACATAGGTCTGTACACAGTCCGCAGTGGCTACAAACACTTGCTTCTCCAATGTCAAACTAATGCTAGAGACAAGAAGCATTTTAAGCAAATCTGGGGTCTCAATTGCCCCTCAAAGGTTCAAATCATGCTTTGGAAGTCAGTTTTTAATTACTTGCCTACATTAGAGAATTTATGTCAGAGAAGAATTGCCTATGATACTAAATGTAGTTGATGTCAGTTAGCCTCTGAATCTATTGTTCATGTTTTTCGTGATTGTATCTTTGCCCATCAGATTTGGAACAAGTTGAATGTTTCTTGGTTACCTTTCGTGAGTCAGCTCCCTTATTTTGAATGGTTAGCATGGTTATTTGAAAAGTATATAGGGAAGAAAAGAGACGAAATTGCATACACAATCTGGGCAACATGGTTCGCAAGAAACAAATTGTTGCATGAAGGCAAAAAACAAGAAGTAAATGAGCTTATCACCTTTGTCCAAAGCTACGACAATGGTTTCAGATAGTCCCAGCTATTACCCCCACAACCATGCTCGTCACAATCATCGAGTTGGACTCCTCCTCCAGACTATTGGGCCAAGATTAATGTTGATGCGAGCTGCTCCCCTAAAAACAAACAAAGCATACTTAGGTGTTATTATTCGAAATGAGCTTGGCCAGATTATGGGTTCCTACTCACTGATACAGACAAGCTTTACCTCAGTTTTCATGGCAGAGGCACAAGCAGCACTACACGGTCTTCTCTTTGCATCAAATATGGGCTTTCAACGGATTATTTTGGAGAGTGACTCGCGAACTTTGATTAAGAAGCTTCAATCCCCAGACCTCGATTACTCAAACCTTCGATCAGTAACCTGGGATATCAATAATTTGGCCCAAAGCTTTCAACATTGCAGCTTCAATTTCACCCATCACATGAACAATTAAGTGGAACACGCACTTTCTAATACTGGCCGCAGGTTGAATCGAGATCATCTATGGGTGGAGGAAGCTCCGCCGAACATCTCCGCTCTTGTTGAAGCAGAAAGTAGAAGTTCAGACTCACTTTAATTTTAACTGGTTTAAGAGTCTGCTCTTTGGGGATTCATCAATTAATCTTTCAGACAGGAAGCCCCCAATCTCTTTTCTCATCTTCATCGCCCTCGACAAGATGGGATTGCATGTCGATCTAGCTCTTTTGTCATTTTGACTTTCTTTTACTGCCTTTCAGTTTCGGTTCTGTGCTTTTGGTTTTTTTTTTTTTACCTTTTTACTTTGTTTAAGACATTTGGCTTTTTTACTTTATTCAATAAAGAGCGGCATTTGTCAAAAAAATGCTACATTATATACAATATATTAATGTTTATTTTTGGATACATAAGGCATGACATTGACCGGCCACTTGAAGCATGAAAATAAGCAGTTTTTAATGTAACTTAATACATTAGATCATCAATGTTGTTGTAACACCCATTCCTGGCCTGGCAGAGAATCGGGTCAAAAAGTGTTACCGAAAATTTATTCGGGGGTCAAAAGCTTAATCGAAATGTCTTATTAATTTCTTTTAAGACCCATTGAATTAACTTATCAATAGCTTACTCAATTTGGGGTTAATTTTAAACTTTTTTGAAATTAGGGACTAAATCATAAATTTTACAAATTAAGGGTCTTCATCAAAATTTGTTTTTATAAATCTTCAATTGGTCTCATTATTTATTAGCCTGTGAAATTTCGTTAGCAACGGAGGTCATTTACCTATTCGATTAGGCTATTTAAAGTTTAGTTACCAATTTGTAACTATTTAAAACTATGGTTTAAGTCTTTTAACAGAATTAACTGACATCGTACCGATACACTTAAGACCGTACCGGTACGCTAAGCCAGATTTCTCAATTTCAGATTCAAGGGTAACAAGCCCGTATCGATACAACTAAGCATGTATCGATACGCGTTGACCAAGGTTGACCCGTTTCGGTACAATCTAAGGCCGTATCGATCCAATTTATTTCCCAGACCTTACTGCCCAAGTCCGTATCGATACACCCCTTTGGGTATAGATACACTCTGTTTTACCAAGTCCAAATATGCAAGGTCGTATCGATACAGCTTGACTCGTATCGATACGTCTGTCTTGTAAAGACATATTTTATCTAGTTTTTATTCGAATTAATAGATCGAACGATGTCCAAACTTTACCAAATTTTACCAACAGCATTTAAACACTAAAACCTACTAGCATGTCAATTTTTAGGTCCATTTGAATCCGTTTACTATCTTTTTACCTTTTAGTGCCTTCAAGCCCAATTTAACTAGTTTCCTAATTTTACAACCACCCCATATTCCATTTTATTACTTAGACACTTTAGGGCCATTACATACATAACAAAATAGACCAATATAACATGTCTAAGCCCTATGACACCTCGCTAGGAGTTCAAACAAAACGTAAGCATACGTGTAATTGGCGGAAGTGACTTGCAACTTCGACAACACGATCGAGGCTCGAAATTCTTCAAGATCCTGAAATGCATGAGACACACGAATGTTAGGCTTACATAGCCTAGTGAGGTAGTTATAAAAATGCAAATAAGTTCTTAAATGGCATAAATGACATATATACATGCTTGAATGACCTAGGTGCATCATTAATCGTGTATAAATCATACTCAAGTCAAATGTCATATTTTCATATATCAAATGCAAAACATAGATACATATAATTTCCTTGGACATAGTAACCAATGGATACGTGGATTCCCCTATACGCCACACATATCGAAGATAGGCCTTAGCCTTGAGCCTTAGCTCCGGAATCCCTTACATAATCTAGCCTTTTCTCCCCACATATAGGTCGTAGCCCCAGACCGTAGTCCAATCTCTTACATAGTGAGCTCGAATAATCCTATGGCATGCCAATTGTATCCAAAGTCCACAAGTGCCCAAGGTTACATAATTTAGCATAATCTTACCTTAATGCCCATAGGTCTTATCACATCGGAATACAAAATTGAGCCATAGCTCTACATATCATATCATAACGTATCTATGTCAAAACTCACATATAACATATTTCGAATAGCACATATGAGCTTACAAACATATTAAGCGATGCTGGGGACTTACCATGCTTACTATTAGAATCCACATATGTTTTCTCTACTTAAGCTCTTAAGAAAAAAAATGCAAACTTTAAGCACAAAATAATGAAACAGGATGGCACCTAGCCTATCCCTTGACAAAACTACACTCAATGCAAACTTTAAGCACAAAATAATGCAACAGGATGGCACCTAGCCTATCCCTTGACAAAACTACACTCACCTCTATTCCGAAGCTTTCGAGGCTCTCGGATTTCAAATCCTTTTTGCCTAGCTTTTGTTGGAGATGACGAATGGTCTTTCTCCACTTCTTGAGCTAGTCCAAAATTAAAGGATTACATTAGAATAGAAATCAATGATTCACAATTGTTTTCAAGCTTACCAAATCCCGCGGACAACATCAAAATAAGGAAATTGGCTTCCTACACATAGGCTTAGCTCGAACATTCAAGGCTTAAAGCTTGAAATTAAACTCTAAGGATTGATGGAATCATCAAATTAACATAGGGGTTTTACTTGCCATGTTACAAGCTTTCAATTGGTGTATTGAAATTGAGCAAAGATTAAGGGTTAGATTGAGGTGCTTGCTTGAGCTTGAGGAGGAAGACAACAATGGAGGTGCAAGCTTGTTTAAAGAAAAAGGTGGGATTTAACTTCGGTAAAGGCAAAAACAAAAGGTAAGAGGCTTTTCTTATTCATTTTAAAACCATCTAATTTCCCCTAATTACTTACCCACCTCTCATTCAACCAATAGAGAGGTTTCCCTTGGGCATGGGTTTGATTAAACAATTGTTTTTCATCACTTCATACCTTTCACAATTTAAGGCAATTAATGGCCATTCACCATCTTTTCAGAGTTAGTTCACGAGAGGGGAGGCAAGCAAGTAGGTGACTCAGTACCCTACTTTCAATTTTTTACAAATTGGTTACCAAAGACAATTTTGACAGAGGCTCGTATCGATACACCATATGGTCGTACCGATACGGCTACGCTAAATATGGTAAGTTAGTTAAGGGCAGTTAGGCCGAATTGATACTGGTCCTACCGTATCGATACTCTTGGCTCAAATTTTATATTTCCAACTTGAATTCTTTACAAAAAGTTCCGACAACTTAAGTTAAGCCCAATCCATTTTCATTACTTCAAAATAGGATACAAGGATCGACAATTGCATCATTCTGGCATAACCGGTACAAAACTTCCGATCACCGGAACCTAATTCCGACTAGACCAGTTTTCGGGGTGTGACAGTTGTCGTGACCATTTTTTAACCGGGTGTGAAAATAGTTCGACGATTATTCTTTGAAAATTAGGGTTTTTCCTTTTATTTATTTAATCTTGAAAAATTAGGTTTTTCATGTTAAAATGGATTTTTCCTTTATTTAATCTTGAAAAAACATTTTTGGAGTCGCCACCGGTCACTTTAGTAAACTAGACACCATAAAAACAACCAGAGATTCATTTAAAAAATTTGGGTTCAGGAGTTGGTTACGTGTGGGGAAGGATTAGTACCCCTAAAAACGCCCGTTATCGATACATTTTAATTTTACGTGATATTTTGGCATTTCTAATAACAATTTGAATTTAATTTAACCATAAGTATTAACTGGATTTTTATTCCAAATGAAGATATCCTTTTATAAGAAAATATATTTTTGGAACGAATATGAGATTTAAAGCGCCCAGTTACTTTAGGACACTTCGATTCATATTAAAAAATATATCCTAACATAAAAGGTTTTATTCCATGACCGGTTATTGTCTTGTTTATTTTAAGTTCTCACTTAAGAAAGCTTTAATTAATTGAATTATTTAAAATCTATGAATATTATTAAATTTAGGATATTTATGAGATAACACCCAATTACTTGAGCACTATTTATTATTAAAACCCTAAATTGAATAATATTCCTAATTTAATTAGTGAATCTAATTATTTAAGTACTAATTCTAATTAAAACTTTAATTTGATTAACTAAGTTAATTACCATGTTCTAGGTTCAAATGGGTATCAAATGTTCTACTTAAAAGCCCCCTTGGGTAACATCTCATTGCAATAAGACACTATCCAACTTAGAACTCCAAAGCTTCCCTTTTAATTCTCATTTATTTTCTACAATTATCTATCCTATTTAAATTATTGAATTCCTATCAAATAACTTACAATCTAAGGCTCTAAAAATTAATGTTAAATCTAGGTAATTAAATTGTCTATTAATTAAAACTACATGTCTAATTTAAAACATGCGCCAATCATATAAATTAGGACAATTAAAATTAAATTAGCAATTGAATATAAGACTAAATTTAAAGGAATTAAACTTGAAAAACTGGTTTTATTAATAATAAGGGGCTAAATTGAAATACAAGACAAACTTTGGGGAAAATGAAAGGATCCAATCAGAAGGATGCGTAGATCCCTTATCTGACCCACTTAGCAACGCGCGGGTCATATGACCCGGTGCCCAAAACGACACCATTCCGAGTAGCCTATATAAGGCTCGATTCAAGCCAAAATTTGGCCTTTAAGCCATAATACTCTCTCTCTAAAATATGATGCTTCTCACTCTCCCCAAATTATCTCCTCACAAATAGAGTTTATCAAGAAATTTCCTCAAAACAAGATCAAAACCTAACCTTTTTGGATGAGTATCCATCCATGTCCATCAAGAACAGGATGAACATCATCAACTCTGGCAGAACTCTGCCATAACCCCCGCCGTCAGATCCTACTTCGACCCTTTCTGGTCATTCTCGACCGTTAACCGGTAGCCAAGGTTCGGCCGCTGCAGGCGGCGTCAGCCACCGCCACCAAGCAATTTCTGGCCACCGTCGTAACCCTAAAGCCACCCAAAAACTTCAATTTTTCACTCTAGAGCTTTAAATCTACCTAGATCCGATAGGATCCCCTTCTTCCCCGGCCTAGGCTACCCGTAAACCCAGCCCTCTTCAACTCTGACTACTCTTAAAACCATTCCCGACCACCGTAGCATTTTTAACCCAAACGATCTCTTTATAAATCTTTGGTTTAATCTCGTTTTCAGTTCGTATATATATACATGTGGTATAAACTGAGTTTTTCTCTTTTTGCAGGAATTGAAACGGAGGGAGAAAGTATACCTCTCCAACGACAGTGCAGCAATTTCGGCTTTCTTCACCGGCAACGTTCCGATGATCTCCCGGCAACGCTATGGCCTCACAAGGGTGACTTCTCAACTTCTGAACAGTTCGGTTACCGAGGTAAGGTCTATCTCTCCTCCATTAATATGTTTATTATTACTTTTATTATTATGATGACGATTATTCTAAAATTCCTCTAACACTTTCTCTTTCCTCTTTATATAGGGGTTTAACTGAGTGACCTCACGGATGACGTCACAAGTGTGACGTCATCAGTAGCTGGCACCAACTAATATTCAAACAAACACAATCTGTGCCAAACGAGTTTGAACCTAATACAGACTGAACACGTGTCCTTTTAGGCATGAAAAAGGGATAATCTAGTTTTGTTGAGCTGGTTTACCCGAAAATGAACTGTAAATGGGCTGTTAAAGATTAAGGGATTAGGCCTTGTAAATCTGAAATGGGCTTTGTGCATATTGAACATTGTATTTATGGACATTTAGGATTTTTGGACTGTTATATCATAATATGGGTTTATTATTTATTTTTGGTATTATTTATAGTGAATTACTAATATATAGGCATACGTGGGTAAAATTAGGGTATTAAAAATACATTGGAGGAAACTTTAAGGTAGTATTGTTCATACATGTATGAATATTTGCATCCATTCACCTACCTATGTCATGGTTTGGACAACAAGTGGGGAGTTTGAGAACCACTTTGAAAGATTCAAAAAGACAACTCTTCACATTTCTAGATGTTTCTTTCATTCATGGATACATTGAAGGCAACTCTTCACATTCGACAACTCTTCACAATTCAAAGGGTTTTCTTTTCATTCATGAATTGTACAAGCATCATTTTATATCCATCCTAGCCTATAAATAGAGACCTTGAGTGCACTTGTAAAAGAGGATTTATAAAGGAAATACATATTTGAGAGTGTTCTTCTCATTGTTCTTAGACCATCTTCTTTGGCTTATCAAGCATAACTTTGTGGCGTCAAACCTTCTATTGAACTCATCATTTTCCTAAAGTTATAGAGTCTTGATCCATACATATAACACCCCTTCCGGCCTAGTAGGGAACCGGGTCGAAGTATGTTACCGATGTTCGATATATTGTTTATTCCGATGATTCAATACAATACTAAGTCTATACAGTGGAACAGTGATTTGATATAACTCAATAATCTAGAGTTTAAGACCAACTTTAAACTTTTATGAGCCTTAGGGACTAAACTATAATTTTAATAACTTCAAGGCCCTTTACTAAGATTAACCTTACTACACTGAAATTTAGATTATAATCAATGTACTTGCAAATTTTCATGCTAAACGGAATCCATTTACCTATCAAATTAAGCCATTCATTATTAGGTGACCAAAATGCAATTTTACAGAATTATTTCAATAGCTTATAATCGAATTACTTGTATCGGTACCGATACTCGAGAGGCCATATCGGTACGCCATGCACATTTTATAAATTACCAATTTCTAGTGATTAAAACTTGTACTGGTATAGCCTTAGTCGTATCAGTACAGATTAACACGTATTGGTACGCCTTAAGGCCATACCGAAACCTTTTTCCAAACCAAATTCCAGTATTGATTTTTCGTACCGATACACCCCAAGTCATATCGATACGCCTTGTTGACCAACATTGACTTGTTCCAAATATGCACAGTCGTATCGATACACCATCACCCATATATGTATGACAAGGTCTGCAATGATAGATCTAGTCTGGTTTTTATCCATTTTGACCTATTATACAATGTCCAAATCTTATGAAATTTTGCAGTTAAGTCTACAACATCATAATCTACTATAATGCCAAATTTTACAGCCATATGAATCTATTTACTAGGTTTTTACCTTTTTAGGCCAAACATTCATGTTTTATCACTTTTAGCCAAATTCAAAACAACATTTTAGGCCTTTAAGACTTATACATACCATAAGCAACATATACACAACAAAAGGGCTAAAACTAACTAGTTTAACTACTTTGCCACCATACTAGGAGTTTGTAGGGATAATATACATTACTTTAAGCTTGTAGTGACTTGTCAAAACTTTCAACGATCCCTAATCCTGCAACGGTGACTTTCTTAACCTGAAATGCATTAGGCATACTATGCCTAGTGAGGTAGTCATGAACAATATCAAATACAATGAGGTGCATTCCCAAATCATGTTTTGTCAATAACAATATTATGAATGATGCTCAATGACAATAATATCAAATTTCAACATTGTTCCTTGGATCGAATTAAGATACTGGATACACGAATTCCTACACCTCGCCAAATCAATGAATGGTATAGTCCATCCGCCTCGCCAAATGAAAAATATCACAAACATCCCTCTGCCTCACCATAATAAAGGCCTTAGCCAAGGACCGTAGTCCACCCGTACCAATGAGCTCATGAATTCTATGGCATGCCAATTGTATCCAACGTCCTTTCGAATCCAAGGTTCGGTAACAATATCAATAACAATATCAAAGAGAATATTTCTATGATAATAACAATACCCATGCCAATGTTTCAATATCAATGTCCATGATCAATATGTCCATGACAATGACAATACCAATGATCAATAGTTATAACAATACCTATTTCAATATCCAATGTTTATAGCAATGACACTACCAACGTTCAATAGTCAATATTTCTATATTCTCATGTTACAATGTTAACAATGAAAATACCCATGATGCTATGTTCAATGTTTCAATGTTGTTTTAATGCTATAACTTACTGTTGCTTACCAATAAATCATCCAATAAGGTTCGATGAAATGACCCCTTGACAAAATGTTAGCTATGCTAAAATTAATATCAATGAAATCGGGAAAAGCACCTAGCCTATTCCCGAGACTCCAACTACACTCACCTTATTTTTTGAAGCTCCTACAGCTCTCGGATGACAACTCCATTGTTCCTAGCTTTAGATGGAGATGATGGTTATTCTTTCTCCAACTCTTGAGCCAAGTAAAAACACAAGGAAATTATTACAATCAATATAATGATTTCGAAATAAATATCTAAAATTGAAATAGCTATTAGCTACAGAACTTCCATGGATTTGAGCTTAAAAGACATGGATCTACTATTGATTCTATAGCTTTAATCTTGAAATTAAACTCAAATTGTCCATGGAATCGATCAATTGCTTAAGGGATTTAGCTTACCCAATCGAGAGCTATTCAATTGAATCGATTGATCGAAGAAAACTTAAGCTTAATATCAAGTTTCAATGGTGGTGCTTGCTTGGAGGTTGAAGACAAAGAGGGGTTGTTGGTTTTTCCTAATCGGGTAAGTTTTTCTATAATTCCCTTACTAGGATTATTATCATTTGATAGCCAAGAGCTTTCCTTCAAGTGAAGGAAAGCTTTCTGTGCATCCCACGTATAGGATGACGAGGCTTGAGAAGGTCCAATTACATGATTGGTCCCTCAAGTCTCCAAATTTTACACTTTTACCCTTAAAGTTTTAATTTTCACAATTTAGCCACTAAATGACTTTCGAAATATTCAACGACTTCCTTAAACAATAAATTAACTCAATTAGAGTCAAATATCAATATAATTGACCATATAGTCAAAGACAATACAATATTCAAACCTTTTCGGTGTAGGGTTTCTGATCGCCGGAACCCAATTCTGACTAGACTAGTTTTCGGGGTGTTACAATACCACACTCACTTTGTAGCACCCTTTACCCGGTCTGGAAGAAAATTGGGATCGAAGATGTCACCGAAATTCAAATTAGAGAATCATAGGTTCAAAACAAAATCAAACGAATACAAAACATGCTTAACATCAAAGAAAAACATTAATCATTAAGTATCAGAGATCTTAAACCAACTAATACTAATTTTGGCCCATATGAACTAAATTAAAAATTTTCAAAAGTTTAGGGACCTATTTGAAATTTTTTAATAATTTTGAGGATCATCAAAATATTCAATTTACTGTCTAAATATACTCTTAAACATATATTCTTACAAATTTATGAACTTCAAAAGAAACAGAGATCAATTCTGACATCAATTGGTCAAGATACAACTTAAGGACTAAATTGTAAACTTTTTGAACTTCAAGGGAAGGATCCTTTCACACTGTAAGTCTAGGAGATCATTTTAATTAGCTATTGGAATCTTAAGGATCGACCCTTTTTGAAAAGGGGCCGATACTTTATGCCTAAAGACTTGAGACAGAGCATTATGCATCAAAATTAACCAAATTATTCCTAACTATCAAATACACTACCTTAGACATAATTCATCACCAAAATAAGCACCGAACATGCATTAACTAACAACTACACCACATGTGTAATTACATTTCAATTCATCAAATATTTATCGTATCTTAATTCTTACAATAACAATTAGACATATTCATAACAAAGCTTATCCATCTATGCTTACTCATAATCAAATAACTTACTATTGCACCTTAACTTATATACTTATTCACAATCCATCTAAGAATACGATAGCATTGGCTAATATATACAAGGTACTAAGCATCTTATATACATTATGTTGGGAAACGCCGGTACACCCCATGACGCAACAAAAAATTACCAGGTGTATCCATGTACGAGGAACGAATCCGGGGTGAAAAGAAATGAAACGTTACCTTAAATAAATCTAAAAAACTGTAGGGAGTTAGGAGAATCCAATTCTTCTAGCACGATATCAAATCCAAGTCATCACAACAGCATTCTAACCTCTACGCAGTCCACCCGAATGAAACGAACAATATTTTACTTCTCTAACTATTAGAGAGGTTTTTTGCAAAAGGCATGTTTTTGGCTGCTAGACCTTATGCATTTATATAGCATTCAAAAACCTAATTCTAATTAAATTCGGATTCATTAAATATACAATATATTTAACCGAATATAATTAAATATGTAGAATCTAACTCTCCTTTAATTAGGTTTCTTTAGATATATATATATATATATATATATATATATATATATATATCTTAATAGTATTTGATAATTACAATAATTATCTAGTATCAAAATATATAAAAATGAGATTATCTATAATTACAATAATTATAATAATTTCGGTTTTTACTTATTACGTATACAACAAGTTTTGTACACATGCTATCTAGTCGATATTTGTTTGTTTCAATCATAGGGTGTGACCCTTGTAGGTTCATGTAACGTTAGCGGCAATATCTACAAAAATTCTAATATTACAAGCAATGAGTGGCATCTAGGAATGCATCATTGCTACCTAAGTTACAGGAAGTCGTGGTTTGACCTAACCTTTTTCATGATTAACTCTTTTCATGTATTACATCCTTTTATCCTCATATCTAGATCGAACACAAATCATAGAATAGTCACACTTGTACAATCCATCTAATGTTTCTTGATATCTTGAGTAGACTATTATAAACAAATAACTATGATATATCATATCAATTTATTCGAGCACGACCATGCATTTTCTAGTCCCACTCATTCAAGCGGCCTATGATATTACTCCTATTATGTAGAAGGGACAAATCCTATCTTGATCAACCATATTCCGCTACATAGATCACGACATATCTAATATCAGTCTTTATAGTGTAGTCAATTACGACACACGTTTGACCATATCAAAAAATGTCACTCACGATGTTGAAATAATGATGATCTCAAGTATGAGGAACATACATGTAGTTATCACTATGAGCAATATGTGACTGTCACATAATAATCCAAGAAACATGCTCATAGCGGGTCAGTCCAGTATGTCGTTCTCTAACACATACTTATGTATTGATTTTGACATCTTCATGTCAATGACAACACTTTGTCATCAATTAACTACATATTAGTTTTAATATATTATTGTTGTCCATGCCCACAATAATACTCGACTAAGGACATTTAAGAATAACTATATTATTCTAAGGACTTTATTATAATTCAATTTATTTATAAATGCACAGAATAAGTGTTGCGCGTATTAAGTGCTTCGCAATTGGTGCAAGTGTACACGTTGCAAGTAATAGTATAGTATAGATATCGTCCCCACAGGGATTGGTGCTACTTCAAGAATCTAACTTCTCGCACTGAAAGTAAAAACACAAGTAGGTGATTGTAGGAGTTCTAATTAACAAGAAAATAAAAGAACAATTAAATAAAAATAGATGTAATCGAATAAGAGAGAGTAGGCCGGGTTATCGTGAGTTGTGGTGTGATAATTGAATGGACCGTCGTGGTAATTGAGTGCTAGAGTAGCTCAATTGGTTCAACAATTGAATCCAGTCGGATTGCTGGGGCAATTCTATAACATCCTGGGCAATTCTGCAATTGCCTGGGCAGGCCTGTGATTGCCTGGGCAAGTCTGGGAATAGAGCGATTGCCTAGGCAATTGGGCGACAACCTTCAAAGTTCGGCGAAGTATTCTTCAATGGTTTCTCATTATCCCTAACCCTAAATGTTGTTAATTGTACATGCCTTGATAATACATCCCTGTGTGAACCAAGGGTGGACAACAACCTATCTTGCGCTCCTTTTAGCCGTTGAAATTTGTAACTTATCCCTAAGTCGAATTAGTCTTCACCATCGATCGATTGTATGAAAACCATACTTATTCATTTCTTGAATCTAACTCTCCTGATATTAGATAAATGGATGAGTTCACGAGATCCTCTCCCAATTCACTCGCAAAATTTAAGAACCAAGAATGAACAAACTTTGAAGTAAAAATTGCAAACTCAATACCTAAACAAATCCAATCGTTCTCACAACCACAAAAACACAATAACCCAAGCCAAATAAGTTTAGTTCATGGCTGGGCACAAAATAAACTCAAGAATAAATTCCCTAAACATGAATCTAATCGAATAAAAAAAAGAAGAAATCGAAACAACCCCTAGGGTTTTCTCTCCCAATCGCACCTCTCATTGAAGTAGGCGGCTAGGTCTTGTATTTATAGGAGATGGCTAGGTCAAAGTCTTTCTTGAGGAGGAAGTTAAGTTGGAATTAAATAGAATAAAAGAAATAGATCTCTTTTATTATATATTTATTCCTCCAAAAACTTCTCCCAAAACTCTTGGAATTTAATCTTCCTTTGATCTCCAATAACTCCTCATAAATCTGAATTTAAATCTTCGTCAAATGCTGCATGGAAATTCAAATCTTTGGGATTTATCTCTTGCTTTTCGTGCTTATCCCTAATGAGGTGGATTTGTCCCGACATGCCTCAGCAATCTGCTCAGCATGGCATGTAGAAGACAGCTTTGATTGCCTTGGCAGACCCTCCAGTTTGGCATTTGGAAAACATCTTCGATTGCCTTGGCCGATCCTTCAATTTCCTTCCTTAGCTGCCACGGCAATCTCCTACTCGCTTGGGCAATTAGATCCTGCACACACTAAAACACACACCAGCAGTACCTTTTTCCAAAAAATTAACTAAATTATGAAATCAAGCATGACAGTGAAGGAAATCATGAAAAATGCATGAATGCCTAATAATGCAACTAAAATAAGCCTAAGTCTAACAATAATATCAGTAAAAAAGGTTATAAAAATAGTACTTTTGAACACTTAACACACCCCCAACCTTGAACTATTGCTTGTCCTCAAGCAATGCAAAACTAACAATTGCCTGCCAAGACTTTAATCATCAAAGACATGCTTCAAACTTGAATTCAAACCTCAGAACCGTGGCACAAAGTATGATCACCTTTTGAATTTTTTGGATAGCACAAAAATTACCCGGAACCAAACTATAATGCTTGTGGCAATGTGTGTGCGTAGTTGTGTACAAGTTGATTTTCAAGATTCTATGTGAACAATAGGCTTTTATTAATTTAATTACCGAGGTATTTATTCATCTTTTTACTAGAGCCAATTTTGGGCACCTCTAGTAAAGCAAGCAAATTCTCCTTTTAATTTTTTTATCGACTAGAGCCAATTTTGGGCACCTCTAGCGATATCTTTAATGTGCAATTACTAGAGCCGGTTTCAGGCACCTCTAGCAAGAAATTAACTTTTAATTTTAAATTTACCCAAATTTCAAGCAACCTAAGTTCACCAAGTTTCTTTCAATCAACAAGCCACAACCGTGTTCATAATATTTAGCATCATAGTAAAACTCTAGGTTCTTTTCCTGCAATCCTAAAATTTAAAGGTTCTTTCAATTAAATGCAGTGGCAAAAATTCATCATTGGCTATTCAACAAGTTCAAGCAATTAAATCCAATCAAAGGCATGGCAAGTAACATATGCAACCTATATGCTATTACTAATTATGAATGCAACTAAATATGAAACTAACTAGAAGCCAATACCCCCCAACTTGAGAGAAGAATTGTCCTCAATGTATGCAAAAATTAAAATAAAATGCAAATGAGTTAGTCGGAAAGGTCATCACCTTGAATGATGCATTTCCTTTGTGCCAATTGCTTGGTTTGTTTGCCGATTCGTGATGGTTGAATACGTATGGCTGGTGTTGCCTCTTGTGTGGCAATTGTCGTGGCATCATCAGTTGCCGAAGTAGGGTTCAGCTGCCTGGGCATGAGGAATTGCCGAGGCAACTTTGGTTGCCCGGGCAAGCTTCGTTGTTGGGGCTTTCTTTGGCACTTCTTGTTCCTTAGCTGGTGAGGAATTGTCTTGGTGTTCTTGGCCATGGTGATTGTGGTTGTGGAATCAAAAACAAAGAAAAAAATGTGGAAAGATAAAGATAAAAAGAATAAAAATTAAACTAAAAACATACTTTTATCCTAAAAACCGAGTAAAAAATAATTCAAAAATAAAACTGAAAATAAATAATAAGTACTAAAGGAGAGCATGGTCATGCATCTTCTAAAGTAACTACTTCTTTGTCGTGCTCAACATGGTTGTCGGCATAGTGCTTTAACCTTTGTCCGTTAACTTTGAACTCATATCCGTCAATAGTGGACTTGATTATCACGACACCATGGGAGAAAGGTTTGACGACTTCAAATGGACCGGACCATCTCGATTTCAGTTTTCTCGGAAAGAGTTTTAATCGAGAATTGAAGAGAATAACTAATTGCCCGTGCAGAACTTGCCGCAGCAATAGCTTCTTATTCTCCTTGTAGATTCTTGCGTTGTTGTAAGCTAAGGCACAAAATTCTTCAATTTCATTAAGGTCCAGTAGTCGCTTTTGTCCAGCACTCTCCCAATCCATGTTGACAGTTTTGATCGCCCAATAAGCCTTATGTTCGATCTCTACCGAAAGGTGGCAAGTCTTACCGTAGATAAGTCTGTAAGGTGACATGTCTAAAGGCGTCTTGAATGTTGTTCGATAGGCCTATAGTGCTTCACCAATTCTTGTCGACCAGTCCTTTCGAGAAGGATTGACAACTTTTTCAAGGATAACCTTCAATTCACGATTAGAAATTTCAGCTTGCCCATTTGTCTATGGATGATATGCCGTGGCAATTTTGTGCGTCACTCTAAATCGCTCCAGCATTTTGGCAATTAGCCTATTGTCGAAGTGGGTGCCTCCATCACTGATAATTTCCCTTTGTGTTCCAAATCGTGTGAATATGTTTTCTGGAAGAATTTCTGCACGATCTTTGAATCGTTGCTGGGAACTACAGTTTCCTCTACCCATTTGGACACATAGTCCACGGCAAGTAAGATATACAAGTTGCTGAATGAGGATGTGAAGGGTCCCATAAAATCGACCCCCCACACGTCAAACAACTTGACCTCAAGGATATTCTATAGTGGCATCTCGTGTCAGCGTGAAATATTCCCCGTTCCCTGACATTGATCACACCTTATGTAGAAGTCTTGAACATCTTTGTAAAGTGTTGGCCAATAGAAATCGGATTGCAAGACTTTGGTTGCAGTGCGAATGCCTCTAAAATGACCTCCATAGGGTGATAAATGGCATTATTGGAGCATATTTTGCTGCTCTTCCTCAGGGATGCATCGCCTAATAACCTGGTCTGCACATTGTTTAAATAAAAAAGGCTCATCCCAATAATAATGCTTAGCATCATGTCGGAACCGCTTCTTTCCTTGGTGAGTAACGTTATAAGGCAAAATACCACAAACCAAGAAATTAACCAAATTGGCATACCAGGGAGTTACCGAGGCAACTAACAACTGCTCATCCGAGAATGTGTCATAGATCTCCAAAGAGTCTGGATCTTCATCGCTATTTTCCAACCTTGATAAGTGATCGGCAACTTGGTTTTTTGTTCATTTCCTATCTTTAATTCCAATGTCAAACTCTTGTAAAAGTAAAATCCAATGAATCAAACAAGGCTTGGCCTTTTTCTTAGCGAAACGGTACTTAATTGTCGAGTGGTCAGTATAAATGATTACCTTAGTACTAATCAAGTAGGAATGAAACTTATCAAATACGAAAATTACTGCTAGTAATTCTTTCTCTGTTGTGGTGTAATTGGATTGTGCATCTTTTAGAGTTTTACTAGCATAGTAAATCACTTGAAAAGTCTTACCTATGCACTGCCCTAGAATGGCTCCTACCACGAAATCACTTGCGTCGCACATGAGTTCAAAAGGTAAGGTCCAATCGGGCGGAACGACAATAGGTGCCGAGGCAAGTTGCTTCTTCAAGGTCTCGAATGCTTGGACGCATGAATCATCAAAGTGAAAAGCCTTATCATGTTCAAGCAAGTTACACAAAGGTTTAGAGATTTTGGAAAAATTATAAATAAACCTTCTATAAAAACCTGCATGGCCGAGAAAGCTTCGAATTCCTTTGACCAAATTTGGTAGAGGCAATTTTTCGATCACTTCCACCTTGGCTCTATCGACTTCAATTCCCTTGGATAAGATCTTGTGACCAAGCACTATGCCTTCATCTACCATAAGGTTTCACTTCTCTCAATTGAGCACTAGATCAGATTCTTCACATCGTGTTAACACTTTCTCCAAATTGTCGAGGTAATTGTCGAAGTTATCTTCGAATACCAAAAAATCATCCATAAAAGTTTCCAGGAAATCTTCCACCATGTCAGAGAAAATTGCCATCATGCATCTCTAGAAAGTTGCCAGAGCATTGCATAATCTAAACGGCATCCTTCGAAAAGCATAGGTACCATACGAGCATGTGAAGGTGGTCTTTGCCTGATCATCTGGTGCTATGGAAATATGGTTATAACTTGAGTAACCATCAAGAAAACAATAAAAAAATTTACCTGCAAGTCTATCAAGCATTTGGTCAATAAATGGCAAAGGAAAGTGATCTTTCCTAGTAGCTTTATTTAACTTGCGGTAATCCATACAAACCCTCCAACCGGTCACAGTCCTAGTTGGGATTAGTTCATTGCTTTCATTGCTCACCACGATTATACCTCTCTTTTTCGGTACACATTGTATAGGGCTTACCTATGTACTATCACAGATAGGATATATGATATCGGCATCAAGTTATTTGATGATTTCCTTCCGCACGACTTCCTTCATAGCAGGGTTAAGCCTCATTTGTGCCTCAATTGTCGGTTTATGATCATCCTCCAACAGAATTTTATGCATACACACTGCTGGGCTAATTCATCTCAAGTCAGCAATTGTCCATCCTATTGCCTTTTTGTGTAATGCCAACATGTCGATCAACCTCTTTTCCTATTCAGGCTGTAACTTAGAAGAAATTATTATAGGTAAAGTGTTATTGTTCCCCAAGTAAGCATATTTCAATTGCCCTGGCAATTGTTTCAATTCAAGAATAGAAGGTTGCTCAACAGAGGGTTTTCGGTCTTACCTTCCTTACCTGAGTAGTCCAATTGTTCAAAATACTTACCTGGACGACTTGCTATCCAATTGGCTTCATCCTACTCTTCATCATCTGGCTCTTCAAGTTCCTCAGGTTCGACAATACAATTGCCGAGGCAATTGTTAAAGCAATCTTCCTCTATGTCGAAATTGAATTCGGTGGTGGCTTGGATGACTTGGCACTATTTTGGATCGTCGGCATGCTTAAGGGTTTGGAAAACATTGAGCTTCACTTGCTGGTCGTTTATCCTCACGGTAAGTTCTCATTTCTCGACATCGATTAAGGTCCTTCTCGTTGCTAAAAACGGTCTCCCAAGGATAATGGGTGCGAACTCATCTGCTTCACAATCCAAAATAATGAAATTAGCAAAAAAATAAATTTATCGAATCTTACCAGGATATCCTCGATTTTCCCTCTAGATGCACATAAGATCTATCAACAAGCTGTAGCATAACTGTTGTAGGTCTTGCTTTCCCGATTCGCAATTTCTGAAAAACTGATTTGGGCATCAAATTTATACTTGCTCCGAGATCACACAATGCTTTCCCGACATAGTAGTTTCTGATCGAACATGGTATTGTGAAACTATCAGGGTCATTGAGTTTAGGTGGCATGCGGTTATGTAGCATAGCCATGCATTCTTCCGTCACAGTAACGATTTCAAACTCTCCTAGCCTTGTTCACTTAGAGAAAATGTCTTTAAGGAACTTAGCATAGTTCGGCATTTGCTCTATTATTTCTACCAACGACAAATTGATGTAGACTTGTTTCAAGATGTCAAGGAACTTCTTGAACTGGTACTTTTCCTTTTACCGTTTCAACCTTTGTGGAATGGTGGTGGCATTCGGATGTCTTCAATTTTTTCATTGGTTTGGAACTTGATAGAAGGAGTTGCCGCAGCATCAGGACTTGTCGAAGCACGTAGGGTTATCGAGGCATGTGGCATTTTTCGATTCATCAGTTTTGGCTGAGGTTTTGTTGCTGGAATCGTCTTGTTGGACAAAGGGTTGCTCTCCTGGTTGGTTTATTGGCTGGGCAGGTGCATCATTAAGCTTCCGTCCGCTCCGGGTGGTGATTACTTTACACTGCTCATGGCCTATTCCTTTGGCAACCTCAGTATCGCTAGGTAAACCGCCTGGTGGTCTCATATTCAAGTTTTGAGCGAATTACTCAACTTGTGTCTCTAAAGATTTCAAGGCTGCCTCTTGATTTTGCAATCTCATCTCTATCATGTTCATAAAAGCATTAGTCTTCTTCATGAAATTACTATTCTCTACCATATAAGATTCAGTTTTTAACATAAAAGCATTGAGAGAATTTTCCAAAGAACTAGATGGTATCGATTGTTGCTGCGGCATCTGTTGTCGTGGCATGTCCTGCTAAAATCTCGATGCTTGTGTGTTCTGACTGTTCTGATTAATTGTGTTGTTTGGGTTGCTCCATAAAAAATTATGGTGCTTTCTCCAGGCTGGATTGTATATGTTGGACATCACATTGTTGTTTCGGTTGTAGTTTCCAACGTAAAAGCTATATTCTGGGTTCTGCGAACACTCAGAAGAATCATGGTTACTATTACATAAATCACAAATTGAATTTGCTACCTTGATCTCCTGTGTGTTGCCAGGCCGCTGCATGTTCTTAACCATACTGGTTAAAGTAGCCAATTGTGCAAAAATAGATCCTGGTGAATCAAGCTCATTTATCGTGGCATCTGACTATTCCTCTTTGGGTGGTTAGGAACTGATAGTCGTTCTTGGAAAGACGGTTCAGGATCTCTATCACTTCCTCAAGTGACTTGTCGAGGAGTATGCCATTTTTCGAGGCATCTAGCATCATCCTTGTTGGTGTGTTCACTGAGTTGTAGAACATCATCACTTGCGTCCACAATGGGAATCTGTGCATGGGACATTTGTGTAAGAGCTCTATGTATCGCTCCCAAGCATCATACATGGATTCATCGTCTGCTTGCCGAAAAGAAGTAATATCATTACGCAACTTATCAGTCATATTGGTAGAACTAAATCTAACAATGAAATCTCAACACAAATCCGTCCAAGATCCTATAGATCCGGATGGAATACTATTCAACCATGTTTTTGCCCTATCCCTCAGTGAATAGGGAAACAATTTCAGCCTTAGGATATCTTCATGGACTCCTTGTAGCTTGAATGAATTGCAAATCTCCAAGAATGATTTGAGATGTTGTCTGGCATCTTCAGTTGCCGAGCCGCCAAATTGACCAATTGTGTTGATCATGTTGAACATCACAGGTTTTAATTCAAAGTGGGCGACTTCTATCTCAGGTGCAACAACTCATGAATTGAGACCATTGAGATCTTCCTCTAAGTAGTCTCGGATAGGTCTACTCCGAACAAGCTATACGACTGGATCTCCTCCTCCTCTTGCTATGGCATTCTGGTTACCATTGGCATTCAGATTGCCGACTGGGTTACCTAGTTGTTCTGCCATTGCTGCTCGTTGTTCTCGTCTTCTTTGATGAAGAACTATTTCTATCTCAGGTTCAAGTGGGTAGTCTTGTGATGTTGGTCTCACCCTGGTTATACACAGATGCAAAACCAAAGTTGTAAGTACCTTGAAACTGATTAGAAATAAAACAAAAACAAAAATAAAAATAAAAATAAATAAAGGTGCAAGAAATTAAAAACAAAGGTCGTTATTGCCAATCCCCGGCAACAGCACCAAAAACTTGTTGTGCGTATTAAGTGCTTCGCAATTGATGCAAGTGTACATGTCGCAAGTTATAGTATAGATATCGACTCCACAGGGATTGCTGCTACTTCAAGAATCTAACTTCTCACACTGAAAGTAAAAACACAAGTAGGTAATTGTAGGAGTTCTAATTAACAAGAAAATAAAAGAACAATTAAATAAAAAGAAGATGTAATCGAATAAGAGAGAGTAGGCCGGGTTATCGTGAGTCATGGTGTGATAATTGAATGGACCATCGCTGTAATTAAGTGTTAAAGTAGCTCAATTGCTTCAACAATTGAATCCAGTCGGATTGTTGGGGCAATTCTACAATTGCCTGGGCAGGTCTGTGATTGCCTGGGCAAGTCTGGGAATAGAGCGATTGCCTGGGCAATTGGGTGACAACCTTCAAAGTTTGGCGAAGCGTTCATCAATGGTTTCTCGTTATCCCTAACTTGAAATGTTGTTAATTGTGCATGCCTTGATAATACATCCCTGTGTGAACCTATAACACCTCGAAATATAGCTTAGTAGTATGATACTAATTAGTGGTAACGTAGTTTGATCTAAGGATACCCCTAAACCATTTGTTTACTAATTATGTGTGGGACCAAAATAAAAGAATAGAAGACTTAAGCAACCTAATTTAAAGTACTAAAAAGGAAGCTTTCCAATTTAGAAGGGTTGCATGTCAATCCACTCAAAATGTGTGGTCTTCACACATGTCACCGTGAAGGATGACATGTGGGTGGGATGATGGCCATTTGGCTTTTGAAACACAAAGGATTCATCTTCTTCTCTAAGAAAACACCAAAATTAGAAGGAGTTTGAGTGAGAATTTTTGAGAGAGAAAGCTTAATACATGGGATGAATCTTGAATAGATATCAAATTGAACTTGTTAGCAGCATAAGTAAGGTATGCTGTAATTGTTTGATTCGAAATGTATACATACATGAACTTGTTGCTATGAGATTTTTGTTAAATTATGAGATTAATAACAAGAATCGAACCAGTGTACATGTAAAGATGTTGAATTCATTGCTGGAAATTGTAGATGATAATCATGGTTTATATATATATGTGCTAGTTGTTAGAAAGAATAAGCATGTCGCTGGAAATAGTATGAAATGTTGCCTTGATAGAGTGATCGAATCTATTTATCACTAATGCCCGATTTTGATCACATTGATAAGTGAATTAAACTGACCTAAACTTATAAGGAAATGTATATAAGCTAAATTATCATGTTATAATCATGTCCTAATGAATTAAGAAGCTTAAAACCTAACCTAGTGTAATCTGCCCAGAAAACTCTATTTTGGGCAGCAACTTTGAAAAGTCACCATAAATTGTATAGGTCGAATTGATGGATGAAATTTATATGGATTGAACCTTAATATGTATATTTTCATTATGAGAAAATAGAATTGAATTTTGGATTGTGAGCTGGAATCTGGAAATGAAAACCTCTGGATAGTGCAAACTGTCCAGAAATGCAATTGCCCTGTTTTTGAACTAAAAACTGTATTAATTGGCAAGAAATTAAAATGAAAGATCTAAAATGTTGTAAAGAGGGTTAAATAAGCTTTCTAACGGTACAAACTAATTGAAATTCTGACGTACGGAATAAAAGTTATGCATGTTTAAGTAAGTAGTGTACAAGCTGCTTGGCAGCAGCAGCCTAGGTACTTTGAGACTGTTTTGTTTATAGTTTGGTAAACTGTTTTGTAATAGTTTTGGGACAGTGGTTACTGCCCTGTTTTACATGAATAGAAGAATAAACAATTGAAGTCATGTATGTTAATCTATGAAAATGAATATGCTGCCAGATTCATGTATGTTAAATACTAGTAATGTTGCCATGGTTGAATGAATATGTGAGCTTGTTTTGACATATGTATTTACTTGTGTAATGTGTTAGAACCAGGAGTGAACTTGGTGGAAGAGGAAAGGATGGAACATCCTAAAGCTAAGAACAAAGGAGTGTGGATCCAAGACTAGCTAAGCTTGGAGTATTATAAGTGTAGTTTTGTAGGGTTAGGACTTAGGTCCTAACCAAATATGCATGTATAAATTACTTGCCATCCTTGTATTGTTTAAATAGACTTAATATAGGCTTGATCATTCACATAAAGGGAAGATTGGCTAAGCTAAACTTGTAAATGAATAAAAGCATGAAAGTTGACAAGATAATCAAAAAGAAAAGTGAAAACAAAAGTGTGAATTCTTGTTCTTGAATGTGGCTATTCGAATAGTAGCATATATATGTACTTCCATGATATATGATGTGTGATCTTTGTGTCTTGAATGCTATTCATTCGAATGCCTGCTTGATGCCTAAGATAGGGTATGCTAAATGCTTATTTGATGAATAAGATGGTTATGTGCATGCTTGCTTGTATGTTCTCCATGGTGTAACATTTATTAAAAAGATGTGATTCATGAATTATAAGGCATTGCTTGATCCTTGTACCTTGATTGTGATCTACTTGACTTGCTTGATGACAAAGATAGCATGTATTCGAAATGGTTTGCTTGAATTAGCATGTGTACTTGACTTGACAATATGTAAGCATGAACTACTTGCTTCATGGTTTGTATACTTGACTTGTTAAATGTTGATATTTGAATGTCTTGCTTGAATATGTTACTTGACTTGTGAAGTATGTATAATGTTTATACATGTTAAATAACTTGAATTGAGTATGCTAAGCTTGTATGTGAATGCTGGCTTGATAATACTCTATGATGAATATGTCGATAGTACGAATTGAACCATGAAATAGAGACATTGCTTGTTGCCTAAGGTCATATATTCGAATACTTGCTTGAATGACAAGATAAAAAGTGAATTGAAGAGCTGAGGCTCAACTAGCCTAAGGGCTAAGCATGATACTGCTATAACTTGCTTGAACGTGATTCTTGAACAGAATTATCTTGACTTGAACATGAAAGCATAAAAATAAGAAACAACAACAAGCTTTAAAGTAAAATAAGAATTTTTGTGCCACAAGATATCCTCTAATGAAAGTTAAAGATTTAAAAGACTTAAGTTGCCTTAAATGGAAGTTCTTGGATACATTGGTATGATGCTTGGTATTCTTGGGACTATGGTCCATGAGCCATGGTTCAGGGGGATGCCCATTACATGTAATATTTTATTGGCGATAGTAGGAGGTAACGGGGAAGTTGTACGGAGATTGGCGACAGTTGGTTGGATAGTGAGAAGTATAGGATTCTTGGACCTTTATGGTCAAACACGGACCAGTGTCATCCATAACCAATTGTGATCCAAGTTAAACATGTTAAAAGAAATGAACCTTATTGAGAAATCGAATAAGAAATTCAAAAGAAAATCTTGAACGCTTGAATTATATCTTGAAATACTTAAATTTCTTGACAATAAACCTTGAACACTTGAATCACTTAACATGAATTCTTGAAATACTCGAATTGCTTAACATGTAATGCTTGATTCTTGACATGAAATTCTTGAAATGATAATTGCCTATGCTTGGACCTTGTATTGTATGATTATTACTTGAAAAAGATCTCGATCTTACTCGAATTAATGAGTAAGGCTGCCATGTACAACTTATACATGCAATTAATGACTATTTTTGTGTGATTAAACTATGTAACATGAGTAAGGCTGCCATGTACAACTTGTACATGCAATTAATGACTATTTTTGTGTGATTAAACTATGTAACATGAGTAAAGCTGCCGTGTACAACTTGTACATGCAATTAATGACTATTTTTATGTGATTAAACTATGTAGCATGAGTAATGCTGCCTTGCCTACTTGTACATGCAATTATGGACTGTTTTGTGATGATAAATTTGTGTATACAAGTCATATGGACTGTTTTGACTATGTATGAACATTAGGGATTGTTTTGTGATGATAAAATTGTGTATACAAGTCATAGGGACTATTTTGACTATGTATGAACATTATGGACTGTTTTGTGATGATAAAATGGTACATACAAGTTACATGGGCTGTTTTGATTATACATGAATATTATGGACTATTTGTGATGATAAAAATGTATAAACATGTATGATGGACAGCTAAGTAATAAGGCTTAATCCAATGAAAATAAACAAGCAATAAATAAAGCTTAAGGCTTACATGTTACTTGAATTGTATACTTGTACACTTGATATAATTGTACATGATATGTAAAGCTTGTTACTTGATATATGAACAAGGAAATGTTTGTACTTGATACGTAAGTTATGTAATGTTTGTTACTTGAGATAATAGTCATGTAAGGCTTGTTACTTGTTACGAAAGAAATGAAATACTTGTTGTTTGACATGTAAATTTGGTCTACTTGGTACATGCTTGTTATGCTTGATCACTATTCGAATGGAACTAGAAATTGGATAACTTGATAACTACTTGATAAGCTTGTCATGCTACTTGATTTACTTGACAATGTGGTTACTTGACACTTACTTGCTATGCTTGTCTTGACGATCGAATGCCTTAAGTATGACAATACATGATTTCATGATTTTGCTTGACTTGAAATGCTATTAACCTTATTAGGTCTACTTGATTAATTAAGACTTGATTCAAGAATTGGTTAAATCTAGATGCTACCTCACTAAGTACAAATTGTACTTATCACTCTTGTTTCCTTTCTTCCCAACCAACAGGTTAGGTGTTCTAAACACTTTTTTGATCCTGAAGTTAGATTTCTTGAGCCTGAAGCAAGACACAAGTGGAGCTTGAGTATGAATCCATACTTGTTTTGTATTACTCTTAGCTGTTGGTGGCACCTAGTCTTGTTTTTAGATAAGGCTAGTTCATGCATTTTGTATGTTTGGAAGCTGGTATATAAATATGATTCGACCTCTAATGTTGTGTAAGACTATGATTCAAATGTTTACACTAAATGAACTTGTTTAGTTGAATCTACATGGAATGTTGCAAGTCTGGAATATAATAGCCTACATGACCATGTCTAATTAATGTGAATTGAGTATACCATTGTAACCTTGTTAACTATTGTTATAAGATATATGAGCTGAGCATAATTGAGATTGAATGATACAAGTGATTCATGGTGTGCTTGAGAATTGTAGTTGTTGAATGGTAAGGAATGAATCCTTACATGTTTGAATAGAGATGTTCGAATATATGTACACATGGTTATGCTTAGTCAAACCTACACGAATTGGTTACATGTCTTGAATGAAACGTGATGAAATGGAGTTACAATGAATACATGCTAGTCTAGGTAAGCTATTCGAATGATATGATCACATGAACTTAGATTCGAAACTGAATAATTAAAGTGGTAACTTATAATGAATAAGAACTTGTCCATGCTTGTGTAATTGAATGTGATGTCCATGTGCCTTGCTAGTTCTCTACTCACCTAGGATAAACAAGGATGATATCAATACTTGTAGTTTAAATGTTTTATTCAAATACCTTTCATGTATGATCATTTAATCAAGTACTAACTAACCTTGAATGAATCTTGAAGGTAACCACTCGAATGAAGGCCTATAATGAATACGAAATATATATCCATGATTGTATGATGAAATGTTAGCTGCATATATAGGTAACTTGAAATGAAATAAACATACTTGATTGTTATATCATTCGAATGTTATTTGATAAACATTAATGAAAATGCTAATGGTAAACTAAAGTGGTAATCTTTAATGAAACAAATGTGTGCTTGCTTGTTTGATAAGATATGCTTGCTTAAGTTACTTGCTAGTCAAGTAACTCATCTAATAGGGTTGAGTCACGTTCTTGCTTGCATGATCAAATTTGATTGCTCAATTTGCTTGCTTGCTAGTCACTCAACTCGTCTAATAGAGACGGTTCGAAAAATTTTAAATTGTTCGTGTTTCTAGTGTTCCCCGTAACGCTCCTCAACCGGTTTACTACTAAACCGGGTGGGGGTGTTACATAACCAAGGGTGGACAACAACCTATCTTGCGCTCCTTTTAGCCGTTAAAATTCGCAACTTATCCCTAAGTCGAATTAGTCTTCACCATCGATGGATTGTATGAAAACCATGCTCATTCATTTCTTGAATCTAACTCTCCCGATATTAGATAAATGGATGAATTCACGAGATCCTCTCCCAATTCACTCGCAGAATTTAAGAACCAAGAATGAACAAACTTTGAAGTAAAAATTGCAAACTCAATACCTAAACAAATCCAACCTTTCTCACAACCACAAAAACACAATAACCCAAGCCAAATAAGTTTAGTTCGTGGCTGGGCACAAAGTAAACTCAAGAATAAAATCCCTAAACATGAATCTAATCGAAGCAAAAGAAAAAAGAAGAAATCGAAACAGCCCCTAGGTTTTCTCTCCCAATCGCTCCTTGAAGTAGGCGCTAGGTCTTGTATTTATAGGAGATGGCTAGGTCAAAGTCTTTCTTGAGGAGGAAGTTAAGTTGGAATTAAATCGAATAAAAGAAATAGATCTCTTTTATTATATATTTATTCCCCTAAAAGCTTCTCCTAAAACTCTTGGAATTTAATCTCCCTTTGATCTCTAATAACTCATCATAAATCTGAATTTAAATCTTCATTAAATGCTGTACGGAAATCCAAATCTTTGGGATTTATCTCTTGCTTTTCGTGCTTATCCCAAATGAGGTGGATTTGTCCCGACATGCCTCAGCAATCTGCTCAGCATGGCATGTAGAAGACAGCTTCGATTGCCTTGGCAGGCCCTCTAGTTTGGCATTTGGAAAGCAGCTTTGATTGCCTTGGCCAATCCTTCAGTTTCCTTCCTTAGCTACCACGGTAATCTCCTACTCGCTTGGGCAATTAGATCCCGCACACACTAAAACACACACCATCAGTACCTTTTTCCACAAAATCAACTAAATTATGAAATCAAGCATGACAGTGAAGAAAATCATGAAAACATGCATGAATGCCTAATAATGCAACTAAAATGAGCCTATGTCTAACAATAATATGAGTAAAAAGGGTTACAAAAATAGTACTTTTGAACTCTTAACAATAAGACTGAAAAATAACAATGGCTTTATATTAATAAACATGATTAAATAAGTATGTCTTTTACAACCATCTCATGATTGGTCTTTGGGTATACTCCAACACATTGTTTATCATTCAAGTCCATACCTTACTTGTTTAAGTCATATTATCAAACATATAATCATAGTAAAAAACTACTTTATCATAACTATCATGTCAAACTCATCACATGTTAATTAATCGGTTCATAGCATCAATCTAATAACATTATAGCTCAATGCAAACAATCATGTTTAGTTCATATGCCACCAACTAGGAGTTTGGCAAAGGAGAACTTACTCAACACTTAAAGATTGGCTTGCAACTTCTAAATACGATCTCGAGCGATTATAGAGACTTAATACATGTAATGCATAAAAGGAAACATGGTAAGCTTACATAGCTTAGTGGGGTAATGACCATATGATAACATAGTATAATGCCAATGGTAATGAATGACACCATTCTAGGCAAACCAAGCATATAATACCAAAAATATACTTAAGTCTTAATCTTAATTTATACTTAGTTTGTCTTATGAATGCTTTATCCAGAGTCTTATTCAAAGACTTAGGGGTTTCATATCTTATTCAAAGTTTATTAGGGTTCGTTCAAAGTTCTTATCTGAGTTCATATCTTTTAAAACATTTGCCTTGGATCACATTTGGACATAGGTAGCATTGGTCCGTGTTACACATAGCACAAAGCACAAAGCAATGGCTACTGTTAAAACATATCAATCAATCTCCTATTCTCCTCCATCACCTTCCTTGTTACCTCCTACTATCACCAATATATCACAATATAGGGTCGTCACCCCTGAGCCGTAGCCCGTGGACCGTAGTCCCATATACCAAGAACCATGCCTGTAGAAAATAGCATTTGTAATTAGTTATATTAGTTGTTGTAGTTAGTTACATTAGTTTGTATTCTGTTAGATGGTTTGTTCTTGTATTAGCTAACTATAAATACTTACTCATGTAATTTAATTAACGAGATGAGAAGTAATATTCCCTTTTTACCAACTTTAACAATGCCAAAGTGTCAAAAGGCTTCCATTGTATAAGCAACTTATAGATTTTATGCTTTGACATTGGATGAGCAACCTTATGACAATATTGAGCTTTTAGCTCCAGAGGATTTAGTAGTTCATAAACTTATAAAATTTTAGGCTTGTATTTCATTCTTAAGATCTTATGGCATAGGAGATCATAACTTTGTTTCAAAGCTTTAGAGCAAAGTTTAATTTGTTATCTACATTCTACCATTATACATCTTAGCATAGCAATACATTGATGCCTATGCAATGCAAGCATAACCAAAGAATTTACCGAAGATGTCATGGCATAAAGGTAATCACCGAAAGTGCTCTATGTGAGATTTATGCAAAATGATAATGTGTATTCCAGACTCAAACTTTGCATTCATTAAACATATAGAAACAAAGGTCGTAATGACACTGTTTCATCTGAGACAAATGCATCTACACTCACCTTGATCCAAGCTTAGAGACATATTTCCTTATTCGCCCCCTTTGTGGTTTCCTTCATTTCCATTTTCTCTAACCAGACATTAAAGAAACATATCATTCAATACACTAGGAAGCTTGTACTATCCTTAAAGAAATATTTTTATAAAATATTCTATAACTCAGAATTCAATTTCGTTGATTCTAGATGAAATTACACTGAGTAAACTTTCTAACTATATATTCAGCCTTTAGATCCATTTGTACAATTTATGGTGGTTTTACAAAGTCACTGGCCTTGCTGTCCAAAGAGACTAATGTTCTATTTTCTGACATTCACTTACTCAAAAATTCGTATCTTTTAGTTTACAAATTGTAGACACTAAATTTTGTTCGGATTAAATTAAATGCTCGAAATAAAATAAATCCACAATACCTTTTTTTAAAATACCTAAAAACCTTACCTTATACCCTAAGCCCAAAATTTCATAGCCTATTATATATATTTTTATATAGTAAAAAAATATATACAAAAATAATAATAATAAAAATCCCAACTCCTTACTCACCAAGGCTTCGTTCTCATTGCATGAATCAATGCCTCATTCCCAGTGGTTAAAAAAACTACTTGGTGACCAAGGTCTTAATTTTCATTGGTTCTTATTTTAAGGGGATAAACCAAAAATACCCATCATCACATATATACATATATATATTTCTACCCTAAAGAGAAAAAACCTAACCTATTTTTTCTTTGGATCATTCGGCAGCCAACCCCCACTGCCATTTCTTTTTTTTCTTTTTTAGACCATTCGATTCCCTTATCCACTATAATTTTCCCTAATCGAAATCATTTTTTACCATTATTAAACCCTTGAATCGAACTTCTCAACCCCAACAACAACATGTGGAATTTGGTTGATCGAGCATAAATATTTAGGTTTTGGGTACATTCTTCCCTTTTCTTTTTATTTATGTATAATCTTTTTTTATAGTTCAATGAAAATGTAGATGATTTTATTGGTAATCTTTGTTGTTTATTTTATTTTATTCTATTTGCTTGTGATATGTGTGTTATTTCACTTGTTGAATGTTGTTTAATTTACTATTAGGTTGTATGTTTACTTTATTATCATGATTTCATATTATCCCTTTTTATAATATATTTTATTGTATTTAGAGTATATAATATATAATTAAGGTATATTTTCTTAAAAGTATATACATGTGGTTTTTTATTTGGGTTTAGTTTAGAAGTTTGGGCCTCTTGGTTTTTTGGGCTTTAGGTTGTTAAGTTAGCTTTAGATTAGTTTAGGAATTAATTTAGGTCGTGCGCCCGTCTAATAAGGGCACGAACCTTAAATTAATTAAGTTAATTCTAGGATTAGTTTTAGAGCCGTAGTTAGTCTTAAGGTTTGAATCAGTTTAGTGAATTTAAATTTATCTTTCACTTATTGGAGTAAATGTTAAATTCATTAAAATTGGTTGAACACCTCTTAATTATCTTTTAAGATAAAATTGACATGGAAATTAGACTAACATTTTAATTTAAAGCTATGATTAATTAATTTGGCTTATTTTAAATAGTATTCTTGGCTTATTGGAATACTAGTTTAAAATTAATCGAATTAATTATCATATCACAAGATAACTCATAATTTATTAGGGTTCTCTATCCTTTTTAGGATTAATTAATTTAGGGTTAATACTAGAAGCACCTAATTAGTAACTAGATCACTAATTAAATTTCCATAATTTGGGCCTTTATAGGTTAGGTCTTGCGTTAGGCCTTTTGTGTTTATTTTTGTGCCTTTGTTTGTCATTCCTTAATTGTCATTCATACGGCCCATTAATTTTGCATTAATTAATCTAAATCATAAAAAGGGAGATATTTATTAATTATGATATTTCTGTCGTAATAGTCCGAGCTTAAAGATTGCTGACCAAATATCTGAATTAATTCTTACCGTCTCAAGGTAAAGTTAAAAGTTGATAAAACCGTTACATCATATCTTAACTGCTTGCACCATGCATAAAGGTGACGTGCGGGATTCGAACCATAAATTAACACAGCAGTCGGGCTTATTCGATGTCGGTTTAATCTATGGTACGATGTATCATCAACCTTATTAATTAAATGTCCAATTAATTTGAACCCGCCAATTTGATAAAGCCCGTTCAATTGAGGTTAATTTTCAATTAAGGTCACCAAATTAAATTCCTTTCAGATTTCGACAATTTCCTTCGATTAAAAGCAACAAATATTTGGTACCGATTTTCGGGTGTGATGGGGGTGCTAATCCTTCCCCACACGTAACCAACTCCCGAACCCTTTCAAATAGAATCTCTGGTTTTGTGGTGTCCAGCCTACCTTATCCAAGTGGCCGGGGGAAACTCCAAGTTTTCAATCATTTTTTTAAAGAAATAAGAGTTTTAAAAGAAATCCCTTTAAGCCAAGATTACAAAGAAATGATTTTGGGGATAACCTGTAACAACTGGACGAACTCAAATTTCAAACGAATTTTCAAAAAAAAAACGTCGCTATAGCGTGGCGACTCCGCTGGGGATCAATTTTGTTTTTTTTAACAAAGAGAATTAGGCCAAATAAAATATTTGTTGCTTATTAATGATGGAAAATTGTCACAATTTCAACTGATTGTAGTAAGGTTGAACCTTTTTTGAAAATGTAACTACAATTGAACGGAGAATTGGGGTTCTTGTTTCCTTAGTAGGTAATAAGATAGGTTCGGGTACCCCGATTAGAACCGAACCCATGTGTGTGAATTTAAGAAGCCTACCCCTATTAGAGCCATGCAGATAATCTTAGCGAACTAGAATTCATGCGGTTAGGGTTCTTCCTTTGTGTGATCACCTTTCGTTTATTTTCCTCGTGTTTATCTCTTTTTTTGAATTCATTATCCATTAGTTGACTAACTTTTTTTCTTGTCTTCTCTCTTTCCCTTTGTACCTTTTTGTTTTGCATACTTTGTCATATCATAAAGAGCACATTGAGTCGGAAATAGTCTAAAATTAAAGACTAGATTGGCGAGAGGTTTGGCTCGAAACAATTATGAAAAGAATCACGACGTACAAATATGGTCAGAAAGGGAGCATTTACATGACGCGTGCAATATTTTAGCCAGAGGTTCAAGTCAACAGTGTCAGCCGAAACCTTTATGAACACAAAAGTTAATAATGTGTCCGAGTGGAAGTTAGTGTGGAATAATTGGGATTCCGAGATAAGAAGTGCTTTCAAATATGAGTATAGAGACATTTGATATTCAGTTGATGTTCCGATCGACCAACCGCCACTTCAAGCAGTGGTAGAGTTTTGGCACTACCGCCTATGGTTGTTTCACGATTGACGACTTTGATTTGACCCTGATAATTGAGGAGTCTCAAACCCTTGCAAGAAGATCAGCAAGAACCGCATATACTCAAAGAATAAAGCTTTCCGGGGCAAGCTCAAAGGTTTCCCATGCACTTTTCCATCTTGGGTCGACAATCAAGTCTCGACTTAGAACGAGAAAGAATATTTCGGGTAGGAAGGAATTATGGCCTTAGCTTCAGCACACCCCGGGGGTTGAGTTCAGCGGGACCCTTTTCGAAGAACAAGTCAAGTGTACCAAATGCCGACATTAGAGCGACTATAATTTGCCACCTACACCACTTGGGGGCAAGAACAAGAATTGGCACATTTGTTAACTCTGATACAAGAGGCCACCTGAAAGTCACAATTCCTAGGGGAAGATATTGCCAAGCTTCAGGACTATGCGGATGGTGAATCCGATGAGAGAGAAAAGATTGTTGACCTATATGCTAGCATAGGACCATTTGCAAAGCGAGATTTCTTTGGATATTGTAACGAGACGACATTCCCATTAATACGAGTCGTTTAACAATGATATTTACCGAACTCAATATTGCTCATTGCATTCATGTCTTCATAGTAGCATTATTTTGTGATGCATTGTTATTTTTTTTCAAATAATACATTTTTATACATTCACATACATCATATGCATCACTAATCAGGATAAAACATTTGCCTCAGAAAGAATGGGTAAGGAGGGAGCGACTTCTAACCAGTTCGACTATAAAAATATGAATGATCTAGCAACTAGGGTAGCTAGACTCGAATAGCTTTATGAACAATTGGTTTGGAATCAAAGGGAGACAATATCATATGTGAAGAAGTTCAGGAAACAATGGGGCAAATCGATGAACTGATGGGTATGATGGCCACCATGACCAAAGAGGAGGGTATGAAAGAAAACTCTTTCGTGAAAGAGGAGAGTGAGAGTCGGGATTGCGACTTCATAGCGAAAAGGGTTTTGGCTGATGAGGACCAAACTATCATCAACCAATATGAGGTAGCATGCACCGCTTCGGAGTGCTCTGCCAAATTAGTGTCGGATAAGACTGATGACTCTCTCTCAGAAATCTTATCCCAGCCAGCAAACGAAGAACCGAATAAGTCAGAGCCACAAGATGAGAAATATACAATATGCAACGAGAGGATAAGGATGTCGACTACACTATCTTCTGAATTTTCATTCCTGCAATCACATGATCAGCCTTTGGTGTCTGTGATCCCAAGACCTCATTAGATGCCGGTCAGCCAAACTTCCAAGGCTCAAGAAAAGAAGAAAGAATTGAAGGACGCTCAGTTTACTCCTAATCCTTTCACTTACCGAGATTTGTATTCCAAGCTGTTATACACTCGATTGGTGGTACCTTGCTTTGTCAAAGCCCTGTCACCTCTATATCCGAGTTGGTTCAGTGAGAAAGACCATTGCGATTACCATGTCGGAACTCAGAGGCATTCTATTAAGAGGTGTGTAAGTTTTAAGCGTAAAGTTTAACATCTCCTAGATATCGGGGGTATTAGAGTTTGAGATGATGAGTCCAGGTCTGAAGATTAATTTTCCAGACATGGCTGGTACTATGAAATTAGGAGAATGCCGTGTTGCGTAATGGAAGGGGTAGATGAGACGAAGTTACTAACATTGGCAAAATCTAAAAGTGCCAGCAGCTATCAAAATCATGACCGTTCTACGGGAAGCTTGATCCTGAACCCGCTTAAAAGGTCTGAAGCAGTTCTAAAAGAGTCCACAAAAATACAGCCCCTGATAATAGTGATGTATTCAAAAGCGGAAAGCCTTGCTTAAGGAAAAAGGGGAAAAAGGAAGCTAAAACGCATGATGCAAGAGGGAGTGACAAGAGGACAAAGATGATATTCCCGATGACAAATTCGGAGCTGTTACCTCTGTTGGTTCAAAATAAACTCTTGAGGCTACCTCCTCCGAAGCGGTATGTTTATTTCAATCCCAATATGTCTGGTGTCAGGGTTCAATGTGAGTATCATCACGGTGACTTTGGCCATACAACGGAAGAGTGTGTGTTTTTGAAGGGCAAGATCTATGAACTTGTTAAGAATGGAGTGCTTTCCTTTGAGAATGGAAAACCAATGTTCAGAGAAAGAGACCAAGTTTTTGAGAAAGATTGAAGCGTCGGGATGAATGACCAACGTTGCAAGGGTCAGGGATTTCTAGGGCATCATATCCATTTTTTTAGGTTTTTGTTTTATCTGCTTTTATGTGTGTTAATTTTGCTTTTGTTTACCCAAAGACAGTAGTAGTAATCCTTTGTAAAAGTCTATGTTATGCTTGCTTTTGCTATTTCAATGAAAGGATGTTTTTTTTCTAAAATATATATGAATATATTCTTACCCTCGTAGACCCCCAGATATCACGTGCATGATGTGGCGTTGATTCTAACAAAGAGATCAATTGAATGTTGTGATAATGATGAAACGTGATTCCTCCTCAGTCCGCTCTAGTCGGTAAAGCATGAGAAGCAAGATTGCTACTCCTTCGATGATGTTTGATGATAAGAAAATCTCCTAGGAGAGCCCAAATAAGAGTTGCTTGAATGTGCCTCAAAAGGAAAATAGTGTGTTTCAAAACAAAACAAAAGTTAATTAAATTTAAAGGGGTACTCCGCTATAGCAAAAAAGGCTAAATAAGGATGATTTGCTCCACTTACTCCAATTGAGTCAAAAGCCTTGGCTATATGAGTAAGTTTTCAAATCATGACTATGCCGAGTAACTTAGGGTATTGTTGTATGCTCCATTATTATTCTCGAGACAAAGGACTGTGATGATTTGAATTTCTTTAAGAAAAAGGAAATAAATGAACAAATTAAATAAGTTTCGAAGCATCCTGATGGTCCTGTGGGAGGAGAAAAAATCTAATAAGGAGCTATGCTCCACCTGTTCAATACCCTAGCGTTAGAGATGAATCCTTGAGGATACTGACACAATTTTGATTACAATCAGAAGTATGCACTTAAGTTTAAGAATTCTCAGAATGACATTATCCGCGTTCCATGGGCTAAATAAAAGTTGAAAAGCTTAAACCGTTTATGGAAAAATATAATGAGAACTAGGAGGAGTTTTCGGACAGATCAAGCAAGTGCCATAATCATGAGGATGAACTGAGCAATCTAAAAAGAATCTCGCAAATATCGCCACAACATTCAAAGGTAAACTGTTGATCACCAGAGGATTGAATCTAAGATGCTCCTGCATTTGATATTCGGGGCATTCTATTCTTTTTTATTAATTTTGATTTTGTATATTAACCTAAAAAGGGGCATCCTTTGTTGAAATGATAATTAGCAAATCGATGTATAGAAAAAAAGATAGAGAGAAAAAAATGAATGAAATAAAAAGAAGAAAAGAGAGAAATAGATGAATAAGGTATCTTCGTGCTTTTTAGAATGAAGTTTAGGATACAAGGTCAAGTGTGTACATGATCGACCTAATACAAGCCTACCAGTGATCCTGAAGTGAATAACAGCAAGCCTTCATGCTACATAGTTCAGGAACCCGAAATGTGTATCTGTTGCAAGACCTTAGTTGGTTCAAGAAGATTAAAATCGAGTTTTATTGAAAATTTAGAGACTAATGGGGCATGTTTTTAGCCTAGCTTTAAGAAGGAAGAAGGACCATACCAATGGGTCAAGGGTAAGTAACTGTTGAACCCGAGGAAGAGATGAAGTACTACTAAGATTAGGAAAAATGAGGCATCGATTTAGCCGTCCGAAGTTGGTTTAAAGACAACCAAAGCGTACAAGGTGACAATTTATCAAGCGAGCGGGGTATACTTACATCCGCTTACAACAAAATGAGTTGTGAAAGATGAAACAAATCTGGTAAAAATGGGGTTGACGATCACAAAGTTGGTCTTGTATGAATTGTAGTGTATCACACGCTTAATGACTGTCCAAGTTAATCAGTCGTCATTCCGAGCCATCTTTCAGTCTTGGAATCCCACTTTCGGTTAACGGGAAGGACCCGACGTCTACAGTTGAGGAGTATTCCACTTTGCTTAATTAGAAGAGTGTTAACAAGGGATAGGTTTCCATAAAGCCGTCGAAGTCCCATGGTTATCCTTTGAAGCTTAGAACTTTAGCCAGAATGAGTAAAGATTGGGGCAAAGGTTTGACATAGAATCATGGAGATATCACCACTTGTCATGGGAATATGTCTACACACCCAAATGAGGTCATGGAAACGGGTCTGTTTACAATGGGGATTTATAACTCAATCATCTTTAAGAATCTTGGGTTGCCGGGATGTTGCTATCTTGGTCTTGTCCGAGCACTTGACAATGAAAGTTTTTCTGGAGCTTCAAATCAAGGGTCTATACGGTTGACCTAGTATGATTTATCAGTAATTACAAAGAAAATAATTGCAAGAACCCTGGCGCTAGATCGGTCAGATATTTGAGAATGAGGAAAAATTGGAAATTAGGGGCCCTGAGTTCACTCAAAACAAGGAAATTGTAGAAGGCTCATCATGAAGAGTCCATAAAGAAGCAACAGTTAAGCTCGAGTTGAGTGAGGGTAATGTTATTTTGACCGGTGTAATTCAACATCTCTTTTCAAGGAGAAACAAATGAGGAAGATTCAGTACAGAAGAAAGAGGGAAGATCAGACTCTATGAAAATAAGAAAGATTCGGAAGATTTAAGGGCATGTGTTCACCCTAATGTTGAGAATGAAGAGGACTCGTCATGAAGAGTCAATGAAAGGGAGATAACGAAGCCCAAGTTGAGTGGGGCAGTGCTTGGGAGGTAACAAATTTTAGTCTAATTAGTATAAGCTAGCCATATCCTTTCAATATAAGATAAAAATGAAGACTTAGCAAAGACAGAAAGCATGCGGAAGTTAAGGGTGATCGACCAGAAAGTGAGGGTTTTTCCCCAGCATCTCTAAAAATGACTCCATTCATGCATCATATTTAGTTAGACATCCCTAAGATAGGAACATGCTAACTCACATCATCAAATCATTTTGGTTGTTCTTGGCAGATTCAAAAATTGAAAAAAAATTGACTTCAAACTCTCTAGTTTGAGAAGTAAATCTCTGTAAAGACTACGAGTCCCTGGTGAAAAGGACTCGCCTGACAAAGATTCGAAGAGTTCCTAAGGAAAAAAGTGTTCAAACATCAACCTTGATAGAGGAGAAGTTCAAAGTGAGGACTTGTTCATATTCAAGAAGAATCCATAATGAGAAGACTTCACCAGCATTTGTGATGGTTAAAGAAATTCAGAATGAGAAGAACAACTCCAGACCTCGAATTATGGTAGAAGATCAAAGAATTTCACAGTAAGGAGAACAATTTTGAGCTTTAGCCACCAGTTTATTTTCGGTCAAGACTTTTGGGCCATTAGGGAACCTTTCGAGCATGACGTTGAAATGCCAACTCAACAGAAATTGGGGTATAGAGGGATTTACAATTGGAAGAGTCGGCTGGAGAAAAGCGAGAGTTTCAGAAGAACTTACAAGGAAGCGACATAAGATTAGCGTTTGTTCCAAGACATGAAATGAATCTGACAAGGCTAAGGCGGGAGGACATCGGATGCAAAATGGATAAAAAATTTTGAAAAGAAGAACGAATGTCTCTCGTGAAGAAACCCAAAGGGATTAGAGGTGAAAACCTGTAAGGGCCTCTAGAAAGAAAAAAAAGAAGAAGAAAAAGGAGAGAGAGAAAAGAATGAGAGAAAAGAAAAAAAAAGAGAAATAGAAAAAGGGAAATAGAAAAGAGAAAAAGAAAGAGAGCAAAAGAAAAAGGGAAAGAGAGAGAAAAGAAAAAAAGGGAGAGAAAGAGAAGAAAAGAAAATGAAGAAAAAAGAGAAAAAAAAAAGAAAAAAGAAAGAAAAAGAAAACAGAAAAGAGAAAAGAAAAAAAAGAAGAAAAAATAAAAAAGAAGAACAATCTCTAGAGAGAAAATGTGTAAAGGCATTTTAGAGCAAGAGATTCAGAAAGTCAAGAAAAAGAAATGACATAAAGGACTACCGAGCGAAAGAAGTTGATACTCATAGCTCGGGGTTTCTAGAGCGAATGAGGCAGAAACTCAGAGCTCAAAGATTTCAGGCGAAGGATTTCAAACTTGTCACACCAAGAGTTTAGAGCAAATGAGGTATATACTCAAAGCTCAAAGATTTTAGGTGAAGTATTTCAAACTCGCCGTATTAGTACTACCGAGCGAAGTAGGCAGAAACTCATAGTTTAGAGTTTTTAGAGCGAAAGAGGCAGATACTCAAAGCTCAAGGATTTCAGGCGAAGGATTTCAAACTCGTCATATTAGAACTACCGAGCGAAGGAGGCAGATACTCATAGCTCAGGGATTTTAGAGCGAAAGGGTCAGATACCCGTAGCTCAAGGACTTTAGGGCAAATGAGGCAGATACTCATAGCTCAATGATGTAGGGAGAGAAAGAGTGAACAGTTCTATATAGGAGGAACTCGAAGCTCGGAATCTCCTAAAAGAGAAGTAGGACAAAATTAGTGCTTATGGTCTTTGCTTTATTCTTGTTCCACAAGTATAAGCAAAGAGGGGCAGTTGTAGACACTAAATTTTGTTCGGGTTAAATTAAATACTCGAAATAAAATAAATCCACATTACCCTTTTTTAAAATACCCAAAAACCTTACCTTATACCCTAAGCCCAAAATTTCATGGTCCATTATATATAATTTTATATAGTAAAAATATATATACAAAAATAATAATAATAAAAATCCCAACATCTTACTCACCAAGGCTTGGTTCTCATTGGATGAATCAATGCCTTATTCCCATTGGTTAAAAAAACTACTTGGTGACCAAGGTCTTAATTTTCATTGGTTCTTATTTTAAGGGGATAAACCAAAAATACCCTTCATCACATATACATATATATATATATATATATATATATATCTACCCTAAAGAGAAAAAAACATAACCTATTTTTTCTTTGGATCATTCGGCAGCCAACCCCTCACTGCCGTTTGCTTTTTTTCCTTTTTTTTAGACCATTAGATTCCCTTATCCACTATAATTTTCCCTAATCGAAATCATTTTCTACTATTATTAAACCCTTGAATTGAACTTCTCAACCTCAACAACAACATGTGGAATTTGGTTGATCGAGCATAAATATTTGGGTTTTGGGTACATTCTTCCCTTTTCTTTTTATTTATGTATAATCCTTTTTTATAGTTTAATGAAAATGTAGATGATTTTATTGGTAACCTTTGTTGTTTATTTTAGTCTCTTTTTTATGAGTTTTATTTTATTTTATTTTACTTGCTTGTGATATGTATGTTATTTCACTTGTTGAATGTTGTTTAATTTACTATTCGGTTGTATGTTTACTTTATTATCATGATTTCATATTATCCATTTTATAATATATTTTCTTGTATATAGAGTATATAATATATAATTAAGGTATATTTTCTTAAAAGTATATACATGTGGTTTTTTATTTGGGTTTAGTTTAGAAGTTTGAGCTTCTTGGTTTTTTGGGCTTTGGGTTGTTAAGTTAGCTTTAGATTAGTTTAGGAATTAATTTAATTAATTTAGGTCGTGTGCTCGTCTAATAGGGGCACGACCCTTAAATTAATTAAGTTAATTTTAGGATTAGTTTTAGAGTCGTAGTTAGTCTTAAGGTTCAAATTAGTTTAGTGAATTTAAATTTGTCTTTGGCTTATTGGAGTAAATGTTAAATTCATTAAAATTGATTGAACACCTCTTAATTATCTTTTAAGATAAAATTGACATGGAAATTAGACTAACATTTTAATTTAAAGCTATGATTAATTAATTTGGCTTATTTTAAATAGTATTATTGGCTTATTGGAATACTAGTTTAAAATTAATCGAATTAATTATCATATCACAAGATAAGTCATAATTTATTAGGGTTCTCTAGCCTTTTTAGGATTAATTAATTTATGGTTAATACTAGAAGCACCTAATTAGTAACTAGATCACTAATTAAATTTCCATAATTTGGGCCTTTATAGGTTAGGTCTTGCGTTGGGCCTTTTGTGTTTATTTTTTTGCCTTTGTTTGTCATTCCTTAATTGTCATTCATATGGCCCATTAATTTTGCATTAATTAATCTAAATCATAAAAGGGAGATATTTATTAATTCTGATATTTGTGTCGTAACAGTCCGAGCTTAAAGGATGTTGTCCAAATGTCTGAATTAATTCTTACCGTCCCAAGGTAAAGTTAAAAGTTGATAAAACCATTACATCATATCTTAACTGTTCGCACCATGCATAAAGGTGACGTGTGGGATTCGAACCATAAATTAACACGACAATTAGGCTTATTCGATGTCGGTTTAATCTATGGTCCGATGTATCGTCAACTTTATTAATTAAATGTCCAATTAATTTGAACCCACCAATTTGATAAAGCTCGTTCAATTAAGGTTAATTTTCAATTAAGGTCACCAAATTAAATTCCTTTCAAATTTGACAATTTCCTTCGATTAAAAGCAATAATCTGGTTTTGTGGTGTCCGGCCTACCTTATCCAAGTGGCCGGTGGCGATTCCAAGTTTTCAATCGTTTTTTTTAAGAAATAAGAGTTTTTAAAAGAAATCTCTTTAAGTCAAGATTACAAAGAAATGATTTTGGGGATAACCCGTAGCAACCGGACGAACTCGAATTTCAAACAAATTTTAAAAAAAAAACGTCGCTACACAAATCGAAATAGATCACCGTTTTTTAAACGAAACTAGACACACACACAATTCTGTACATATAACTTTCATTCACCAATTTGACCTATGAAATTTTCTATGAATTTCCAAACTTGTTGTTAGTGTACAAATTTCTGAGTAGAAATCACTAAGCTGGAATTTAGCTTCATTGATCACTTAAACAAAAAATCTAAGCATGATTAACATGTTATAAGCTAAATTCCACGAGTCCTTTAATACCACAAAAACCTTAATTTACTAATTCACTATTAACTCACATGGAATTCTTTATTTACAGGGATTTAAAAAAATGCCTAGTCTCCTAAGGATTAGGCCTTCATATCACTGTAACTTAAAAATTTATAAAAATATTAGGTGTCTTAAAATCAAAGTACTTACCATGGGGAGTACTAGTTATTCAAATTCTTAAATTTAGAATTCATATATTACCAAAATACTTACTTAAAGCTCAATAAAAGTTATATCAATAGAAAGCTAAAAAGTAAAGTCACCAAATATGTATTTAGTTGGAGGATCGGTGGTTAAATTGTGAGGGATAAAAATTCAAGAAACTGGGCACATTAGTTCCCATCCATGGCGTGAAGAATTGAGGAAGAAGAAGTTGATGTTGCCCACGTTTTTTCTTTCTTCCCTTATCCCCGAAATAGCCAAACCAAACTTTGGTTATTAATTCTAAATTTCTTAATTGGATAATCTTTCAAACTATGGTGTCTTGCCACCTATCAAAGTGACTAATCACCTTAAAAGAAATAGATTAATTACACTTTAAGTCCTCGAATTAACTTTCTTTGTCATGAAGAAACCTCATGGGTTAATTAGCCATAAGCCATTAGTCTTTTGCCTTGATTACACTCTAATCACATAACTTTACTTTCTTACAATTTAGACACTAAGCATATTTTTAATTCTTACTATTTAATCTCTAAGTAGTCTAATTACACACTTAATCATTCCGTTATTTCATTTCTTACACTTATGACTCAATACTTCATAATTTTACAATTTAGCCCTTAGCGTAACATTTCACAACTTTACAATTTTGTCATATTTCTTTAAACTTTCAATTTAGACCCGAAACCTTACAGTTACTCAAACTAATTCATTTTCTCATTTTATTGATTTATTTTCACTCATTGAAAATGAATGTTCGATCATCGAAAGTGTGAAATCTAATAACGCCGATTTTTCAGGGTGATACACACTCGATTCCATTCGCAAACACCATCACCACACCTACCACTATCATCACCATTTCCACCATTCAAAGCCACCCTGAAAGCCTCCATCATCACCGACTAAGAGCACTTAGTTTTTGATTGGAATTCTAGGCTACTCGACTTTATCCAACAAAGGCGAGCACAATTACTCAAACCTTAAAACTATAAATCTCAAACTCTAAACCACTAAATATCAAACATTAAACCATAGAACCCTAAAACCTAATAAAGTTTAAGGTCTAATTACACTAACCACTATAAATTAATGAAATGTAACTTTTTAGGAATGTAATTAATACAATTACATTATAGTAGATTCTATTATAAAACAAAATAAATATTAATGGTACGGATCTTGCTAGTTCTTATTACTAGCCCTTAAGACTTCGTGTATCAAAAATATTTTCAACTATAACATCACCTTTAATTTTCTCATTACCATCACTCTAAATCTCCTTGCTTTTCCCATTTTTTAAGCATTTGTGAACAATTCGAAGCCCAAACTCCGATGTCCCATGACCCATGTTCTCTTTGTAGGCCTTTCGAAGATCCAAAGCATTCACGAAACCAACTTGTTGCCTTCCGGCCGATGTCTATATCAAGAAAGATGTAAGCAATATATTAACTTTGCATATAGATTCAGAATAGAAATCCGCTGATACTTTTCGGTGCTTTATATATGTTTTCATACTAAAAAATTAAGTTTAGGGTTTATGGTTAGAGTTTAGGAAATTAAGAGTATTGTGCATTTTTTTAGAATTTAATGTGTATGGTTTAAGATTTAAAATTTAAGGTTAGAACTTAAAATTTGTATTTTGCATATTGCATATCATGTTATGTTTCGTAGCATTTGCATTAATAATACACGTCATTTCTTAAAACATATAATATTCATTCAGTTCATAGCATTTCAAATTATTCTTTGCGCAAGTATATTTAGCCGGTTGGTCAAACTGCTCATCTTTGTTCGCTCATATTCCCTTAGGTCGTGAATTTTAGACCCACCACCTTCCTCTCTTAGAGTTTTTCTCTAAACTTCTCTCTAGAAAGGACTAGGATTAGAATTATGATTATTAAAAAATATTCTTTAAACATAAATCACATGTTTGGTCATCTATATTCTGACTATTGATCATTGAAACAAAAGGGGAATAAAAGGTGTCTCTTTGGTCCGTGGTCAAGCTTAAGGACATTTCTAAGACCAATGGATCTTATTTTAACTAAATTAGGGTCCAAATTTTTAAAATTTTCAAACTAACACTGTTACAGTGAACTCGTTATGCTTCTTTTTTTAAAAAAAAACATGTTTTATTTTAATTAATCGCATTAACGGATGATTAACATATACTAATTGGAACTCGCCGTGCATTCATGGAGCTAAATATCAAAATCGATTCCTAATAGTTTAATTTTTTTTTATTTTTGTTCTTATTCTTCAATACATTGAAGATGCAAAGTGGATTTCTAATAATTTAATTTTTTTTATTTTTGTCTTTTAATAAAAAAGTTTGATCTTTAAAATTTAAATTGAAACTCGGCATGTGTTCCAATTAAGATATATTAATTACCTTTTTAAGTAATTAATTAAGTTAAAATACGAAAAAATTGAAAATTTTTAAAACTCATCGTGATTCTGTGACGAGTTCAATCTAAAGGTACTACTGGGAAATTTAAAATTTTAAATCCTACTTTGGTCAAAATAGGATCCAATAATGCTATAATGTCGTTAAGCCCAGTGGTCACGTAGCAAAAGAAAACAAACCAAAGGACCAGACAAAACGAGAGGGAATGGAATATGTGCACTTTGCAAGTAAAGGAAGTCCAAAAAGGTAGATGATGACGTATCCAGGCACGCGCATTTTTGAGTTGGGTCTTTCTTCTCCCAAGTTTTCTTCAGTTGCTTTGTACCGAAAAGAAACAGAAGCGGTTGCAGTTGAAGGGTAGAATAGTTTGTCGTTTCATCTGGTCTGGACATCTCAAGTGCCCTGTCGGCCTTGGACATTAACTACACCTTAGACAGCCGTGGTTGATGGAACACAACTTCCTTAGGTCACCTCCAACGTTACTTGGGCCTGCCAATCTCACGCAACATTGTCAGCTCAGTCCTGCATGAAACAACAGTCTTTTCTAGTATTTCGATTGATTGATTCGATTTTTGTGTGGTCTTGATTGCATGATCAAATATCAACAAAATAAAATTTTACGTTACCACTTTAATGATATTACCAATTTGAATATATCAAAACATTATAGAAGTATATGGATCCAATCATGTCAAATTAAAGTAGAATTATTAAATCTCAAATTTCAATATAGTTGGATTAAAATTATATAAATTAAGTTTAAAGTTTTAAGATCAGACTTTTATTAACATAAACAAAATTTTGGCTCTTTTGACTAATGAGCTCAATAATCACAACCGAATTACTTGCCAAGTGGTAGAGAATATGTATTTTGGGTGTTTACAGTAGAAGCAAAAATATGAAAAAATATGGACAATGATTTAGAATGGTTCGGCTTTCTAACCAAAGCCTACATCCACTACCTTAGCTTCCTACGAAGGATTTCACCAATTCACTAAGAATTCTTTCCATTTTCTAGGCTAAGGAGGCAACCATTTACAACCTAGATTCACTCACCAAGTCTAGCATCCAAAGCCCACAAACCGAGCTTTGGGAACACTCTCAAACAAGAGAAAACTTAGCAAACTAGAAATCTCTCAAAAAGGTGATTGTTTGCACTCTTAAGCTCTCACCCAAATCCTAATACGCTCGAGGATACATTGACATTTTAGCTCAACAAGTGTAGTCTATACAAAGAATGGGAAATTAAGCACTAAGACAAATTTTCATCATAATGTTGTTGACTTGAGGATCATTAATCTTCCATAGATGCTTGGAGGTTTCATTTATACTCTCAATTGAGCTTCTAGTCGTTGGAAACTGTTGGGATTGAATTGGAGCTGTTGGGGCCTTTATTTCCCGCAATAATTGCAGTTCTGAAGCTGTCCGTATCGATACGCGGGTATCCGTATCAGTACGTGTTCTTCATAAACTAGCCGTTAAGCTCTTTCTAGCTAATGTGTATCGATACACTTAGGAGTGTATCGATACGACCTGCAATTTAAAAGACTGTTGGGAAAATAACCGTTGGGGGGTTCTGGCCATTGGAGTTTTTGCCATGTAGGCGTATTGAAACGCTAAGAGGTGTATCGAAACAACCCCACACCGTATTGAAACGCTAAGAGGTGTATCGAAACAAATATCCTAACAATCTCGCCCTTTTTGATATAATAAAACCAACTTTAAAAATTGTTTGATTCTCCCCCTTAGTATTTAGAAATTTGAATAAGAGATTTTTAAAATTGAAATGTAGTTAAAGGCCCCCTTTATTCACTTGAAAAATCAAATTTTCAAACCATTTCTCCTCATTTTTGTTATATCAAAAAGAATTTAAGTAACTTTAAGTTCAAAATAACAATGGAGGTTAAAAAATTTGACACAAATAAGATTTTTGGTTTTAAAATGGCTCCCCTTATTCAAACATCAACAAATGTTAGTTCAACAATTATGATAATCTAGTTGAATTAAAACATAAATTAAATTAAAATAAATAAAATTCAACTAAATTTTACTACACTTGAACCAAAGGGAGGATGTGAAGCTTTCCTTCTTCAAGTGTCATTTCATGTGTATATGGAACTCCTTCTTAATTTTGTACTTTGTTGATCATTCTCCATCACACCTAAAATAAGACAATCAAGTAATTTTTGGTATCCAAATTGCTTTGGATCCATAGGCATTAATAGCACAAAGTTTAGTCTCCTTAGGAATCCATTTCACAATTTCATCCTTTTTATTTGAAGTAATTAGTTCTTTTGAAACCCAAATACTTCTAAAACATTTTCCATTCAAAACTCTAGGGGCACTAGATTGTCTTTGATAAAAGTTTGATTTTCCAAAATTGTTTTTTTTTCAAGTTCTTTGGAAGTCAAATCTTTTTCTTCTTGAACTTTATGAAGCAAATTTTGTAAATCTATACACTTTTACTCAAACTCATTGAGTTTTGCTTCAAGTTCAATTTTGGTTTTAGAAATCAAATCATTTTGAATTTTCAAATTTAAAATCACTTTCTTGTTTTTCAAAATGTGATTTTTAAACTCTAAAACCAAATCATCATAGACATCATTTTGAATTTTCAAATTTAAAATCACTTTCTTGTTTTTCAAAATGTGATTTTTAAACTCTAAAACCAAATCATCATAGACATCTTGTAATTCATCAAAAGAATATGAACTAGAAGTAGATGAATTAGAAGTTACCCTTGAATCTTTTTCGATGGCCATAAGACAAATGTTGACTTGTTCATCTTCGGTGGAGTCGTCATCACTCCAAGTAGCCACATAAGCCTTCTTCTTATGGCTTGAAAAGCTTGGCCCCTTCTTTTCCATCCTTGATTCTTGTCTTAGTTCTTCATTTTCTTTCTTCATGAATCAGATGGATTTGTTGAAGAGCTTGGCCACCTCTTCATCTTCACTTTCCTCCTTACTTGAATCTACATGTTGGCATGTGGAGGTTGGAAGGGCAATGACATTTACATCAATGCCTTGTTCTTTGATCTTCTTCTCTCTCTTCAAGGGTTAAGACATCATCTCATGAGAGAGCAAAGATCTCACGAGCTCGTAAAGCTTGAGCTCCTTCAACTTCTTTGTTTCTATAATGGCTGTCTTTTTGGACTCTCATGATTCGGGAAGTGAGTAGATCTACTTCCAAACGAGTTTGTCTTCCAAAATCTCCTATCCAAGACCTTTGAGTTGATTGACGATTATGGAGAAATGGTCGAACATCCTCTTGATGTCTTCTTCCGGGTCTATCTTGAAGTTCTCATACTCAAGGTTAAAAAGGTCGATCTTGGTCTCCTTTACGTCGTTGGTTCCCTCGTATATGACTTCAAGCTTGTCCCATACTTCCATGGCACTCTCACAAGAAGACATTTTCGTGTAGATGTCCGGGCTAAAAGCACAAAAGAGAATGTGAAAAGCCTTGTAATTTAGCTTCATCTTCTTGCGATCATCTGCACTCCATTCTGCCTCGCTTCGTTGTGGCACGAACGAACCGTCTTCAACAATGTACTAAAGATGATAATCCTTGGCTCTTATGAAATACATCATCCTATTCTTCCGATAGGAGTAGTTGGTCTCGTCAAAGAATGGTGGTCGATCAATGGATTGCGCCATGGCTTCAGTTGATTGTTTGTTGATCGAGCTTGTCGGGATCGCCTCAATAGGATGTAAGTCCTCTCGAATTGAGCCTCACTCTGATACTAATTGATGAGAGGATCAATCGATGTGTAATTGGCCAAGAGGGGTGAATTGGCTTTTTGAAATTGGAATGAGCAAATTGAAAAGATAAAAATTAAAGACAAGGCGATTTATAGTGGTTCGAGCTTCTAACCAAGCTCTACACCCACTACCTTAGCTTCCTACTAAGGATTTCAACCAATTCACTAAGAATTCTTTCCCTTTTCTAGGCTAAGGAGGCAACCATTTACAACCTAGACTCACTAACCAAGTCTAGCATCCAAAGCTCACAAACCGAGCTTTGGGAACATTCTCTAACAAGAGAAAACTTAGCAAACTAGAAATCCCTCTAAAAGGTGATTGTTTGCACTCTTGAGCTCTCACCCAAATATTAATACACTTGAGCATACATTGACATTTTAGCTCAACAAGTGTAGTCTATACAAAGAATGAGAAATTAAGCATTAGGACAAATTATTATCATAATGTTGTTGACTTGAGGATCATTAGTCTTCCATAGATGCTTGGAGGTTCTATTTATACTCCCAATTGAGCTTCTAGCTGTTGGAGATCGTTGGGATTGAATTAGAGCCGTTGGGGCCTTTATTTCCCGCAATAGTTGTAGTTCTAAAGCTGTTCGTATCAATATGCGGGTAGCCGTATCGGTACAAGTTCTTCATAAACTAGCCGTTGAGCTCTTTGCAAATGATGCGTACCGATAACACTTAGGAGTGTATCGGTACGACCTGCAATTTAAAAGACCGTTGGAAAAATAGTCGTTTGGGGGTTTTGGCCACGTAGGCGTATCAAAACGCTAAGAGGCGTATCGAAACGACCCCGCACCGTATCGATACGGGCAAGCCCTGTATTGGTACGGGTTTTGACAGTTTCAAAAAGACTGTAGCTGAAACCCTAAAACGTATCGATACGGGGTGTACCGTATCGGTCAGTTACTTGAAAAACTCAAGTTTGACTACTTTAAAGACATTTTAAATCATTCCAATACCTTATAAAATCCATCAAACATATTTTCAATTTGTTTAGACTTAAAATCATTTTTGAAATCTTTTCATTTTAGTCCAAAACTATTTTTCAATTATTATATCAAAACAAATATCCTAACATTCACTTTTATAACTTTTGCCATTCATGCTTTCCTTGGTTGGATAATGATATTGAAAAAAATGATAAAATGAAATGGGCTAAAAGTTATTTGTTAAATTAGGATCATTACTATAGTATGAGGGGCTGTAATCAGCGACAACTTTAGAAAAAATCGTCAATACTGCACAAACGATTTTAGTATAAAATTAGTGCTTGATTGCATGCTCAAGTAAAACTCTATTGATTATTGTAATTTTATCTTTAAATTAACAAATAATATATAAAACACAATTTCAATAAATATTATTTTCCAACAATATTATTTAAATAATTATCCCACCTTGCAATCACGTTGATTTATGAAATTTATAGTATAATTAAATTTAACATAAAATTATGTAAATAAGAAAGGTCGGTTCACTTGTCTAATGTAAAATGACATCTATATAACCCGCCCTCCCGCCCTCCCGCCCTTTATCTTTACGAAGCTCATTTGCATTTATTTCAACTTCATGGAAGCGGCAAGTCCAAGGATCCGTCGCCGGCCGGAGCACATTTCCCACCATTCCCTCTCGGGAACGCAGCTTCCCGAGAGCCCAAGAGGTCCAATGGAGTTCCTTTCAAGGTCATGGAGTGCTTCAGCTCTCCAAGTGTCCAAAGCCATTGCCCCTCCTCAACACCACCATTCACCCACTCCTATCACCACGGCTCCCAAGTCTACCAGCGGCTCTTCTTCCACCACCACGACCACCACTTCTATACCCGAAGACGTAAATGGCGAGACCGAGGAGCTTGACAAAGCCTCCGCCGTTGCCAATCAGTTCTCTTTCACTTCCTCTGCTACTTCTACATCACAGCTTGTTCTTGAGCGCATCATGTCACAATCGGTAAAATAAATGTCGGAAACTCAGCGTCTTCTCTTTTTAATTTGCTTGCTTTGGTGATTGTTTTTAATGGTTTGTAATATTTGTACGTAGGAAGTGTCGCCATTAACGTCGGGGACGCTCTCTCACAGCAGCGAGCCTCTGGTTAATGATAATAACAGCCCTCCGGTTTCTCCATCTGAGGAATTCGACGACGTCGTCAAGGTATAATATATTGTCAAATCACGATCTTTGTCTTTGGATTAGTTTAGTATTATCATGCGCTGAAAACATAAAAATACTATTTTTAAGTAAAAATTCAAAATTTTCGTTGATGTTTCGTTTCCATGGTTGTTTGTGCAAGTTCAGACTCCTAATGGCTTTGCAATTACGAATGTTGCAGTATTTCCGTACGCACAACTCCATACAACCTTTGTTCAACGGGGGAGGTCGCGCAAGTGCTGGTAACGGCGTGAATACACCCAATGGGGCAAAGTCAGTGGGGAGATGGTTAAAGGAAAGGAAAGAGAAGAAGAAAGAAGAAACCAGAGCTCACAATGCACAGCTCCACGCGACTATATCAGTCGCTGCAGTTGCCTCAGCCATAGCGGCCATTGCAGCGGCCACCACCGTAGCTTCTTCTTCTTCTTCTTCCGCCTCGGGAAAAAATCATGAACAATCGACCAAGACCGACATGGCCGTGGCATCAGCAGCGACGCTAGTAGCTGCGCAGTGCGTGGAGGCTGCTGAAGCCATGGGAGCCGAACGTGACCATCTTGCTTCAGTTGTCAGCTCCGCTGTTAATGTTCACTCACCTGACGATATAGTGACTCTTACAGCTGCTGCAGCTACAGGTAAAGAGATTCCATAATCCGTCTACTTGATTCTAAAGAACCTCCATTGATGGAGAAACTTTGTTTTTTTTTTTTTTTGCAGCTTTACGTGGGGCAGCGATCTTAAAGGCAAGAGCAGTAAAGGAAGTAAGGGACGTTGCGGCAGTTCTTCCGGCAGAGAAAGGAACAAGCTTTGCTAAGAGCAATATCGAGCAATCAAACGGCAACTATAGCGGCGAACTCGGCGCCGGGGAGGATTTCCTTGGTGCCTGTAATCAAGAGCTGATTGCCAAGGGTTGTGAACTTCTCAAAAGAACACGAAAAGGTATCTGAGTTTGTTCCTTTTTTTTTTGGCATAATTACGCACATCAGAGTATGAATTATACAAATGTATGTAGCTTATACTGTGTTTATGTATGCAGGTGACTTGCACTGGAAAGTTGTCTCAGTTTATGCGAATAAAACAGGCCAGGTAAGTACTCATTGCTTTACTCCAACACAACAAGGATGTTACCACCTTCCCATCCACTAATAAATTAGGTCAAATTATTGTTTTAGTCCCTTTTCTATACTCAAATTTGGGATTTAGTCTTAATATTTAATTTAGCATTATTTGATACCTCCATTTTCATAATATCATTAGTCCAGTTAAAATGCCGACATGAATTCCTTTCAACTCGTCATGTTGACATGAATTATTTTTTTGCATTGGAAGGAATGTTTTAGGAAAAACTGACATCATCATTTTAACTAAAATACTTAATGGTTTTAACTATTTGGATTAACTAATGACAAGATGAAAGTAAAGGAACCAAATTTGAGCATGGTAGAGGGGTCAAAACTATAATTTGACCATTAAACTACGCATAATAACCATCCATTTGTTTAACTTTTTGAAGGTGATTTTGAAGATGAAGAGCAAACATGTTGTTGGGACTTTCACCAAAAAGAAAAAGAGTAAGTTGGTTGTGGTATCCAAAGATTGCCAATGTTGCTATCATGAGGGAAATTAATACTAATACTACTACTACTAATAATTTCGGGTGAGGTTTTCAGATGTTGTTGTGGAGGTGTGCAAGGACATGCCGGCATGGCCGGGAAGACATTTATTCCACGACGGAGGACAGCGATGTTACTTTGGGTTGAAGACTGAAACCAGAGGGGTGGTAGAGTTTGAGTGTAGGAGTCAAAGAGAACACGATCTGTGGACTCAAGGCGTCTCGAGGCTGCTGTCGATTGCCGCTGAAAGCAAGCCCAGGCGACAAAGCTCGACTGCTTGGCCTCTTGGCGGCAAGAATATGGAGTAATAGCTCATTTGCCTCACCATGCTCGATTGCTTCTGGGGGGGCGATGCAGGCAAATTGGAATGGACGTTGGCATAACATTTTGAGATTCAACTTTACCATCCTTTCAAACAGTCGAACGTGTAAGATTATTTCTTTTTCTTGCTCATGATGTTTCACTTGAAAAAGAAATGCAATTTGTATCGACTAACTGTACTAGACACAAGTTTTGCGAGATCGGCATAATTTGATTCTTACTTTAAATCAATTCTATATAGAAAATAGGTTTTTGGATTGCATTCTTCTTGCAAGTTATGAGAATAAAACATGATAACACAAATAAAAACTAAAAATTTCAAACACATTCACAAAAATTTCAAATCAATCACTAAATGTATATGTGATTAAACTCGGACATAATTCTTTATTGCAGTTGAAAAATGATTTTGAAATAGAAAAATTTTTGGTACGGTAAGTAACAAAGAATAAAGAGCTTTTGAGATGGAATTTACTTTCCAAACCAATTTTTTTAAATCAAATGTAAAAGTTAAGAAAATACGTGAAGCGGTGCTTTTGGATATGAAATTAAAAATACTCTCATGTTTAGGGATGTAGGACGGGTAAAATCTGCACATCGCATTCGCCTCAGTTGGGGCGGGTATGAATATAAATTTAGTTAGTAGTGGGCAGGTGTGGGTGTCAAAGTCATACCCGTCGTAGGTAGTAGGGAAGTAGTGGCCTTACTCGTTCTGTATTCGCTCACTCATTATCTATCATATGAATTCTGGACCGTTATGAATTTAACGATAAATTCACAAGCTCTTATGTAAACCGTAAGATTCTGAAGTGGTGTGCTTTTTAATTTGCTCAAATCCTAGAGCATAAATTCCATACACAATTAATTTAGCTTAGGAATTGTTTTTCCTATTATGTTTTATATTAGTGGTTGTTTGGCTGATATGTATGGGCAGGTACGGGCTAGGTGATGAAGGGATGAATACTCAACTATATAATGGGTCAAAAGTGAATTTAGAAATATACTGGCGTAGATTTGAAAATTGTGCTCTCGTAAATAGTGGGTAATTTATGGATATGAAAATAAAAAAAAAAGGTAAATATGAAAAGAGGATATTCACAACCGCTCGTCCCGTTTGTCGTCCCTACTCTCATTTATTCTCCGTATCACAATTAGTTATATTTTTTAATGTTTACTTAAAATAACATTTTAAGCACTTCGGGCTGACACGAACTCCACCCGTTTACCATATCAAATATTGTTGTATTAACAAACCATACTTTTCTACGACATAAAAAAAATTCTTTCAAAAACTACTATTTTTGGGTAATATTTTGGAAATATACTTTTCAAGTTCCAACTCAACTCTCAATAGAGATGAATGTTCGATCAAGTCGAGTTAAAAAATTTTGAGTTATTTGAGTTAAAGCGTCATATTTTACAACTCAAACTTTATTTGAAACTTTTTTCATTAGAGTCGAGTTTATAAAATTCGAGTTGATTTCGAGTCGAGTTTTTGAGTTCCTATACAAATTTAATTGTAATTATTTATCATTTTATAATACACTTTAATTCTAATTTAAACAACTTTCTCTAATCATATAAGATATACATATATATTTCATAACATTTTTTCATATGTGACATATATTTCTTCATATTTTATATATATATGGGTTAAGACCACTTACACTGTGTAAAACTCAAGGCTATGGATTAGTGAAATGGATGAATGAGATTAACAGTAGAAAATGTGAAGATTATCACTTGGAAAAAAAATATAAGGAAATAATCTGAGCCATTTATTACTCTCACCCGAACGGTCCAAAAACTGTGTAAAAGTAATTGAGTTGTACACAGTGTAAGTAGATCCACTAATTACTAAAAATTCAAATTATTAAACCAAAAAATTGAGAAACTTGTCTCGAACTTAAATATCAATCCACTAATTACTAAAAAATTTAAATTATTTGATTTATTCGAATTTCTATTTTACAACTCAAACTTTATTTGAAATTTTTTTGTGTCAGATCGAATTTATGTAATTTCGAATCAAATTAGAACGAGTCGAGTTTTTTTGCCTCGAGTTGAGTTTATTCTCAACTAAGAATATACTGCACAACTACAGTTCTGTTATAACTGCATGCAATTGCAAATGCATGCATAATATTATCAACCACTTAACCTAGATGCCCCACATCCCCTGTTATTAAACCAAAAAATAAACAGCCAAATCAGACAGCATGTGCATCAAATCTAGATGTGTTAGATCTCCTGTTATTATCAAATACAATGAAAGATTTCCAGGAGGTGAGACAAAGCACAGTGAAACATGCATTTGAAACGAAATCTTCCATTTCAATTAACCGTGATAGGATTTCAGCTTTACAACATATTTTTTTGGCTGTTTTTACATCATTGGTATTTAGCAACTACACCCCCCCCTGGTGATGAAAAGCAATTGTTAATAGGCACCGGGTTTACTTCAACTATCTGCCGCTCTTAATATGTTGAGTAGTGAAAGAAAGAGATTAATTATGTCCAAATAAAGTGCTATAGCAGCCCATATATATTCGTCATAAGAGTATCGCTTGATTAAGTTGTCAGTGTCCGCAGACTATGATAGAGACACCCATAGATCATCACTGGTAATTTACCTAGTGGGAAGAAAACCTACAGCCAGAAAGACACGTTCCAGCAATGAGAATTCAGAAACTTGTATACAGTAGACATGTGAGAAAGGAACAGCTATATAAACACGGCGAGATCAAAATACCTGGATCAGACCGAAAACCATGAGAACAAAGACAGCACCAAACAAGAAGGGGCCAAGGAAGTTGAAATCGTGGCCTCTTCTAGGCTCCTAGCAGCCCAGAAGGTGTGGAGGGTGAGAGCCACAACCACCACAGCCGTCAGAATCACGGCTTCCAAAATAACTTTCCCTGTTCACAAACAAAATGCACATAATTTTAGTTAATGCAATACTACAAACAATAGCATCCAGATATACTTATTGAGATGAACAATGAACTTGGACAGGGAAAATTTTAGTTAACTGCACATAATTTTAGTTAATTGCATTTTGTCAAGATGGTGCAGTGTCGGCGGTTAAGGTCATTAATTTTAGTTAACTGCATTTGCCAACTATACAATGAATTAAGCTCCTTCTAATATACTTATTGAGATGCAAAATACACATGATATTAGATAAGTAGTCAAAATGCTAAGCTAAACCACTACAGTATCCAAATCCATAGAAATAAAAATAACTAGCAATTTCTTTTTGCAAATTGAAAAAAAAAAAAGGAAATTAAGAAAAACAACACAGCAGAAACCCATTGCTTAATCTGCCAACGGCATTGACACTAAGAAGCTATATACAAATAATCAAATAAATCACCATGCTCAGGACGGAACTATATAGGGGTGGGGTGGGGCAATTGGGGCCCCTCAAGAATTTTTTTTTCACCTTTGTCCCCCTATAGATTTTTTTTTAAAATTAATTTATTTATGAATTTGCCTCCCCACCTTCAAACATTCATGTTTTACCCCAAATCCTGGCTCCGTCCCTGACCATGCTAGACAATTACTATAGAGGAAAATGAGAAAAAAAGACCATATATGAAAGAAGAAAAATGCATACAATCAGATGAAACAACACCCCAGGAAATACCATCCAATCACATTGGAAGCCTTGGCCCTAAAAAACATAACCGGAATGAGAGATTAACTCCCCCCATACACCTCTTAATTAACAAAACCCCATCCTCAAAATTCAATAAGCATTCAACTTAATAATAACTGTATAATCAGTTTAAGTTCTTTAATCTAATTCAGAAAGAGGCAAAAATCACAATCCTTTTATGTGAATATAATGGCTCAAAGATAGAGCAATTGCTATAAGATTCAAGAGAATAGTCTATAATAGAAGTTGGCCCTAATCATACATGAAAAAATATATATTCAAAATCCGTATCTAACCGCTGGTGAAAGCGCACGTCAATCCAACTGCAAACGCCAGAAACGGTAAAAACCCCAAGAAGAAGATAGTTCACAGGATGCCTCTGTTGATAGCAATACAACGGACAAAGAACTGCAAACAGCAAATTGATTTTGTTTAGTGAACCACAAAGTAATAAATAATAAATTAATATAGGGGTAAATCAGAAGCACACCAATGAAAGGCGTGATGGTTAGACTATGTAAAGAGCAAAGGCAGCCCCAGTGCTAACGAAGAAATGAGCGACCGGACGGACAGAAACAACCGTAGCGGCAACCGCGACTGTGGCCAGCAATTGCATGGCAACGATTGAGTAAATTTTCCGGATAAAAGCCCATCTCATCTCCGGCGGCTCTAGCATCATGGGATACAAAGGCCTGGCTCCTGCCTCCTAATCATCAATTTTCCGGTACGCCTGATTCCACATCATCCTAAGAACCTTAGAAATCAATTCAAAACCTGGGATTTGAAAGGAGTGAAAGCGCTGCAAATTTCAGGGCTGGATTTTTGGGTTTGTTTTTCGGTTGGTTTATAGAAGTAAGAGTTAGGGGATTTTTTTTGGGTAAAATTCACAAATGGTCACTAAAGTATCTCTAAAAATACAAAACGATCCTCAAACTTTTAAATATTACATAATAGATATTAAAATTTAGTTTTTATTATAAAATGGTCACTAAGCCATTAACTGTCGTTAATGGGGTGACATGACAGTTACATAAATTTGAATACTATAACATTTAATCCTCCATATTGACACATTTAATTAATTAATTCCTAATTTAACCTCATTATTGATGTCTAAATTGATTGGATATGTAAATATTGAAGATTAAATGTGTTATTATACAAATTTCTGCAACTGCCACGTCTCCCAGTTAACGACAATTAACAACATAGTGATCATTTTGTAATAAAAGCTAAAGTTTAATGACCATTATGTAATTTTTGAAAGTTTGGTGACCATTTTGTATTTTTAGAGATAGTTTAGTGACCATTTGTGTATTTTACCTTTTTTAAGTAGGAGACGTTAGTATTATCAAAGGAGAAAATATTCAAAATTACAATCAGAGTTTACAATTATCATTGTAATTAAATATATAACTTGAATATTTTTTATAACATTTACACAAGAAACTAGTCATTTTAGATTATACAAGGACCATACATGAAAAAGGTTAAAAACCCAATCAAAAGACTCGAACGAAAAATAGATACGAAAAAATCTGATTACATCGACAAACAAACCATAAAAGGAGATTAAGATATTGAAAGACCATCGAGAATCGCAAATAAGAGCCGAATGTCGTGAGAAACTATCTACGAACGCATATCGTGTATCCAAGTTCAATCCAAGGGTCCATAGCAGGGAAGATTAGCATGATTACAAATAAGTGTTATCTTAATCAGTCGCGACGTCGTCAAATCCAACCCTGAAAAAATATAAAATAAAAAGAACGACTAAACGACCGAAAAAGAAAATGAAAAACGTGCCACAAACATAGAATAAAACGTGCCATAAAAGTAGAGTTATCCTTATTAAAAACTAAAAAATAAACAAAACAAGAGAAATGAAAGTCAAGGACCAACATCAAAACTGATACTGCCGCCGACTAAATAAAATTAAAAATAAAAAACTATTGTACCTGTAACACCTCGACCCGGATGTCACAATTTAGGCCTCAAGCCCAAACCAAAACCATAAAATTTTCAAATCGGGTTTAGCCCAAATAAGTTATTTCTTAAAGCATTTAAAGTCAACAGTTGAAAATACATACAAACCATTTAAATCGTTACAAATTAGCTCTATTTTAATTTAAAATATTTAAATATTTGATTTAATACAATTTCAAAATAAGAATTGCAGACTCCAACATGTAAGGTCATATGATTACATAGTCCACTAAACTCAAGTACCGTACTCTAAAAGACATCATGTGTTAGAATCCCAAACTGATAGTGCTCCTCGATCCCACGATACGACGATTAACCTACGCACGAAAACAACGATTCTGAGCATTGAGCTTACAAAGCTCAGTGGTACACATCTACTCTACTATACTTTATGCTAATCATAAACATAAGCATGCAAGCTAGTACAAGCAATAAGGATAGATAAATAAGCACGTGGCACTACCACTAGTCGCCTAAACACATGCTCTCATCATAGCAATCATCACACATGGCCCACAAGGCCCAACCATGCTCGGGATCTCACCAGATCATCGAGCGAAAACACACAAGTCACACCACAAACATAGAGTGACGCTCGCGTCCACACAACATCAGGATCCTACACTTTGAGTAAGGCTCGCGTCCACACAACATCGGGATCCTACACTTTGAGTAAGGCTCGCGTCCACACAACATCGGGATCTTATACTAGTAGGGATGAGGCCCGCATCAATACAGCATCAAGATCCTACATCCATGCTCAGGATCTCTTATCAAGTATCTTCGAATGAGACTCGCGTCCACACAACATCGGGATCCTACATTCGGAAGTCTTCAACCATGGTGTTGCAACACACTTAAACTCTCACTAGGTATCCGGATCCCATCAATCAAAGGTGACTCAGCCACACAAGTGCCCATACTTGGCACGTAATATCACACTATCCGCCAATAAACCCTATAGTTGCTATTACAAACAAGTCACTCAACATTTACCGATTTATTACTCATTAGGCTCGTATATAATTAATCTCGTTCATTAGCTCCATTAATCCATGTTACCACATTTATTCAAGGTGTAATTCCATTATTAATATTCACATAGATTTTCATCCTTAACTTGCATTTATATATTATTTATCGTATCAGGTACCAGTACTCGTACATAAGTATCGGTACGGTACCCTCGAGCATCGGTACTCACACTCGTACTGAAAATGAAACTGCTCATTGGAAATCATTAATTTCCACAAGAACCGATACGGGTTGACTCGTACTGATACGACCCCTTAACCGCGTATCGGTACGGGCAAAGCTCTAACCGCGTATCGGTACGGGCAAAGCTTGTACCGATACCCTAATCACGGGTTCGCACCATCATCATGAATTATGATTTAATAATAATCTATTCGATCCCTAAAGTTTATAAAAGTTATTAGGGTTTGTATGCTAGCGCATTTAATCAATTAATATTAATTACCAGCTTCGTAATCATTTAATTCGAACATTACCATTATTTGTCTCTTACACACATATTTTCCATCGAATCATGTCAATCTATTCGAATAAACTTACAGGCATCACAATTCATCAACCAATCAATCAATCATCAAGTAATCATACGAGCATCTCAAACGACCCTACAAGGTCTCTAAGGTTTCCACGAGTCTCATCATATTCATAACATCATCATACATTTCATAGATATATCAAGTGTCATAATACCAGTCTCAACACACGCTAATCTATCATCAACCTATTTTGCAACCACTAACAAGTAAGGAAATTACTCTTATAATGCTCACGAAGCAATAGGAGTTCGAGGTGTACTAACCTTAAGCTGATATTACTAAAATTCTAATCCGAGCTTCTCGAATATTCCACTCGACTCGATATCCGGTCCTGAATAATCCTCGTATACCAATGAATACCATAAGTATTACTTAAACACATACTTTAAAGAATTCGAAGGGTCAAATACGTAAAAATAGCTTACCAGGTTCGAATTTGGCGAAACAGACTATGCCAATGGTTCTGGAACGTCGAGAAACCCCCAGGTAGGGTCCCCCAAAAAAGTCAACGGCCGGTCAATGATTGGTCAAAGGTCCAATGATCCGGTGTGGCACAGGAGCTTCGGTGCACCCTAAGAGCGCGATCCAGTATGGCGTGGTGCACTGTAGCAGTGTGCACCCGCATGCTTCTGTGTATGCCCACTATCGCGGGCGGCGCATGAAGGGTTCATCGACGGTCGAACAATAGCAGCGAGCTCCGATCCCGCTATCCCAACTCTGGTGAACACCGTGGTGCATTCCGTTTCTCTGTTTGGCCATTTGAACTACCTCATTTCAAGCAACCCAAACTTGTTTCCTTTCACCGCCAACAAACGGCGGCTCCGATGGCAGCATGAAGACCATCAACGAAATCGTCTCGGTGAGGGGAACTCAATAGTGTCGGCGGTGTCAACAACAAACGACCTGATCTTCATAAATCGGAGATTAAAACTAACCCCTTTACTTTTTCTCCCCTTCTTACCATTATCTCTCCCTTATTTACTTTTCCCTCTTTCCAACATAATATCTTATCCCCTTTCTTTTCTCTTTTTCCTACCACCCACTTATTCTAAATTTCAAACACATTATCCTCACTTGGATAAAATAAATTAATAAAGCCCATCACCTTTTCTTTGTCACTAGGTCCAATACTCGGGTCCAAGACTTGGTTCACTAACCCGAAGTTTGGGTCGTTACAACTCTCCCCACCTTAAAAGAAATTCCGTCCTCCAAATTTATATCGGTAAACCAAAGAAGATGATAAAACTTTTGTAGCTCTCCAACGTTCTCAAACATATCCCGATACACTACTTTTATCTTCCATGACACTTGTCAAATATAAGCGTTGTCTTCAAACGATAAAAACATAATTCTGAACTGATCATTTCTCTTAGAAGAATTCCATCATTGCTCGGTACAACCCAATTCAACTGACCATTTCCTTTAAAGAGCTCCATCACTATTCGGTGCACAACCAAAGCCATAGAACAAACCCAATGGTACCTTGACCCAAGCGTCACACAATTACGTCATCAAAGAAACTTAACTCATGCTGAAGATCACAAAAGATTGTTGTACAACAAAATCCTTCCACAACTTCATACGATCTCGTACCCAAAAGGTAGCATGTACACACCGTAGTTTCGTACAACTCAACTCACAACCAAACCAAGTAGACTTTCCATCTAGATCTTATAATGACCAAAAATAACGAACAATACTTACTTAATCACTAATTTTGTCCGGGATAGACCTGTTCTTTTTATTCGTGTTTTTACAAAAATGGGCTTATATATATGTTACTAATATCTAAATAGGGTGCTATGGATTATTATTTTTTTAAAAAAATAAAAAATATTACTAGTATTATATATATGTTGCTATTTTATTATAATGCTATGTTATTCAAAACCCAAAAATTACTAAGTGGTGTAGATATGTTGCTATTTATTATTGTTATAATATGTTATGTTATTACCCATTTGAAAGACCCAAAATATTATTAGATTATAGTTATTGTTATTATTATCCTATTATTATCACTATGTTTATAGTTATCTTTTGTTTTGAACCTGTTATTATCATCATTATCATCTTTGGTTCCTATTATTATTTATTACCACTATTATCACATGTCATTATTATTATTATTATTATTATTATTATTATTATCAAAATACAAAAATATACATATGAACTTAATTAATAAATTAACAGCCCATAAATACTAATTAAATAAAAGTCCAAGTTTATTAATATAGTAGTCCATTTACATTATTTTATAAACCCAACTTTTAATTACATCCGGCCCGTTTAAGGCCTAACAAGCTTAACCATAATCCCTTTGTTTCCTTTTGTGCAGCCGCGCCTCAAACCGTTCGATCCAGGGTTCATCTGATGGTCCAGATGTAGCCAGGAATGCCCTCTCATCTTCTCAAACGCCCACGTACGCCGATAGGCTTTCTCCACACGCACGTACAAACCACACCTCGATCGTTAGGTCGTGCTTTCCCTCAAACCGAAACCACGCCGATAGGCTTTCTCCACACGCGCGTACAAACCACTCCGAAAGTGAGAAACCTAGAGTAATAGTGGGAATCTCATGGCAGTAAGTTCGAACTGCAACCATTATGCACTCGTACGGCACGCGTTCTCAGACGAAGGTCATGGAATATAGGTTGGCTAATGTTGAGAAGTCACAAAAGGATATTAAGGAACGTTTGGGTGGTATCGAGTCAAGAATTGAAAGGTCCCAAGATGAGATCATAGCCCGCATCACCGCGTTATTAAAGAAAACTAACCGTGGGAAAGCCAAAGCTGTGGATGAACATTCCAATGTAGAGGACCTAGGTGGAGACATTTCCCTCACAAAGGCTCAACCGGAGGGATCAACTCGAAAAGATATCCATATAGCCGGGGCATCTCTTAACACTCTAATCGAGGTGGGGCATAATTTCGAGAATAACATTGGTATTGAAGTCCCGAACTTAGACCTAATGAACGAGGTAGAGACGAGATTGAAAAAAAGTTTGAAAATAAGTTTGAGGAGCAACACCTCCAGATGGAAGAGAAGGCCAGCTCGATGCAAGTGATCGACAATTACGGAATAGATCTTATGAGTTAAGCTTGATATCCGATTTGGTCATCCCTCACAAATTCAAAGTACCCGACTTCGAGAAGTATGATGGTACTACTTGCCCTTCAGCCCACTTGGTAATGTATTGTTATAAGATGGCGACACACTTGAAGAACAAAAATCTTCTTATTTTCTGCTTTCAAGACAGCTTGACTAGGGCAGCTGCCCGTTGGTACGCTCAGCTGAGCCGTACCAATGTGAAGACATGGAAGGATTTGTCGAGAATCTTTTTTGAGCAATATAAGCACGTGATGGATATGGTCCCAAGCAGAACATTGCTTCAGGGTTTAACTCAGGGGCAAAATGAAAGTGTCAGACAGTACGCCCAGAGATGGAGGGACATTGCGGCGCAAGTTATGCCGCCCATCTTAGAGATCGAAATCACCCGCCTATTTGTGGATACACTACAGGGTCCACTTTATGAGAAGACAATCAGCAACATATCCTTAGGATTCACTGAATTTGTGAATGCTGCGGAATCCGTCGAGGCTGCTTTCAAGAGCGGTAAGCTCAAAACCAGGGAAAATCTGCAAAAGTACCCGAAGAAAAATAATGAGGTGAGCCATGTGAGTACTCACCATCCAAGCAATGTCACGATCGCACCAAAGTCGGCGGCAAATTTGCAAGAGCCCGGCCGAAAAGAGAAAGAGGAGGTCTTCGCTCCTTTACCCATAACTTACAGTGAGTTATACCCCAAGTTTTACGAGGCAGACTTGGTTCGCCCTTATCGCCTTACTCCGATGCAACCTCCTTATTCGGCATGGTTTGACCCTAAGGCTAAGTGCGAGTACCACGCGGGAATCCCCAGCCATAATATCGACAACTACAAAGCCTTTAAGAGGGTGGTTCAGAACCTGCTCAATACTGGAGTCCTACAGCTTGACACACCGGATGTGACTACTAATCTTTTGCCCAATCATGGGGGCCACTAAAGGGTTGCTTCTTTTGAGAAATGGAAAAGTCAAGATCAGCCCAAAGTTACTGAAATCGTTAGATCCATCTCATCTTTTTCTCTTGTTCTTAGATGTTAATTTGCATGTTTTCCTTTGCATTTTCAATTTTTCTTTTATCAACCTTGCAACTTTTGGCCCGAAGGTAGCAATGGAATTTTGTAGAGGGCACTCGTTTTCATTTTATTCCAATGAAGATATGTTTATTAATGTCATAAGCATATGTATATTTCTTCATACCTCCAAGGATCCTTGGGTATCATATGCATATTGTGACCCTGAATCAGATGAAAGCATCAATCGAGTGTTGTGATCACAATGGAGTATAATTTCTTGCTCAGATTTCTTTGGTCGGTAAAGCGCAAGAAGCAACACTACTAATCCTTCGGTAATGTTCGATGATAAGAAAATCTCATAGAAACGCTCATTAGATTCATGTAAATGTCCTTCAAAATAAAAAAGAAAAATGGAGTGTTTAAAAAAACAAAAATAGGAAATCATAGGGGTACTCTGCTATAGCAAAAGGCTAAATAAGGATACTTTACTCCACTTACTCTAAAGTCTTGGCTATATGAGTAAGTTTTCAAGTCATGACTATACCGAGTAACTCGTGGTATGTTCCATCATTATTCTCGAGACAAAGGACTGTGATGAGTTGAATTCCCCTAAGAAAAAGAAAATGAATAAATAAATTGAATAAGTCCCGGAGCATCCTGATGGAGCTATGAGAGGAGAATAAACTTAATAAGGAGGTATGCTTCATTTGTTCAATACCCCAGCGTCAGTGATGAATCATTGAGGATACTGACACCATATTAATTACAATCAAAGGTACACTCTTACAATTACAGAGTGATCTTATCCGTGCTCCATAGGCTAAATAAATGCCAAAGAACTCAAATTTTTAAATAGAGAGATGATGAGAACTAGAAAGAGTAGTTTTTGAGCAAATCAAGCAAGTACCATAATCATGAGGATGAACCAAGCCATTTGAGAAGGATACCACAACTTTAAATATCGCCACAACATTCAAAGGTAGGCCATTGATCACCAGGTTTGAATCCAGGACGCTCTCGCATTGGATATCTAGGGAATCTTAGTCTTTTTCTGTTCTTTTCAAATCTTTAAGCCTTCATGCATTGAATATCATTTTAAAAATGTACCACTCATTAAAAGTATCAATTAGCAAGCTGACCCTTTAAAACAAAATTCTTGTGTTCAAAAATTGTTTTCAAATCATAAGGATTTTAATGCAAATGACCATCTTAGGTTGACAAAGTTTGATAGAGCCCGAACTTGAAAGGGCTATGCGAGACTTGAAGTTTCCCTCGAAGAAAACGGAGTAGCCTTGTAACAAGAATTTTAAACTTAGGATTCTAAGACAGAGTTGACAAGAGAAAATCTTTGTTCAGGTTTTTTGATGAAGAAGCCGAAAACTTGCTAGCAACGAGAAAGCTAGAGTAAGCAACAACAAAATTTTTGGGGCAAAAATTTTGTTGGGGGCACGAAAAGGACAAATCAGTTGAAACCCCTCCAGATTAAATTAACTAACTAAGCAAAGTTCAGGAAGAATCATTTGGAGTGGTGGCTCTAAAGATACACTTTGAAAGGTTAAACTCGAGTGTGAGATAGGGTATCCTAGCCGCTTTGAATCCCTAGTGAGGAGACAAGACCAAGACTTTTCAATCAACTTCCTTGGAAAAGAAGACTCTCAAGTGGTCCTCAATTGACATTCATTCATTCATTCATTCATTCATGCATCATATAAATTAAACATTCCTAGGATAGAAGACATGCTAATTTATGCATCCATCATTTTATCTTTTTGTAGGTTTATAATGATCTTAGTCTATAACTTTGTGACAAAAGAGGTAGAATTCAGCAAAACCTCAGTCCATACTTTCATGAAACCAAGACAAGACTTCGATCCATGCTTTCTCGAAAGATGGATCAAAACAAAAGTTGAGAATCTCAAACATCCAGCAAGAATCAAGGGTTCCCGTCGAGAAGAACCTATCCAACAAAAATCAGTAAGACCTTCAGTGCTTAGTGAGCTAGGCTGTCTGTAAATCCTTTAGTGTTGGACTTTCATTTTTGGCCATCAGTAAGACCTACAGTACTTGGTGAGCCAGATCGCTAGTAAATCCTCTAGTGTTTGACTTCATTTTCTAGCCATCAGTAAGGCATTCAGTGCTTGGTGAGCTAGGCTGTCCGTAAATCCTTCAATGTTGGACCTTCGTTTTCGGCCATCAGTAAGACCTACAGTACTTGGTGAGACAGATCGTCAGTAAATCCTCTAGTGTTTGACTTTATTTTCTAGACATCAGTAAGACCTTCAGTGCTTGGTGAGCTAGGCTGTCCCTAAATCTTTCAGTGTTGGACCTTCGTTTTCGGCCATCAGTAAGACCTACAGTACTTGGTGAGCCAGATCATCAGTAAATCCTCCAGTGTTTGACTTTATTTTCTAGCCATCAGTAAGACCTCTAGTGCTTGGTGAACTAGGCTGTCCATAAATCCTTCAGTGTTGAACCCTCGTTTTCGGCCATTAGTAAGACCTTCGGTGCATGATGATCTAAACCCCACAGGGAAGTGGGACAAAATTAGTGAATTTAGTCTTTGCTCTATCCTTGTTAATACAAGAATGAGCAAAGAGGGGCAGCTGTAATCACTAATTTTGCCCGGGATAAACCTGTTCTTTTTATTTGTGTTTTTACAATAATGGGCTTATATATATGTTACTAATATCTAAATAGGGTGCTATGGATTATTATTTGTTAAAACAAATAAAAAATATTACTAGTATTATATATATGTTGCTATTTTATTATCACGCTATGTTATTCAAAACCCAAAAATTACTAAGTGATGTAGATATGTTGCTATTTATTATTGTTATAATCAGTTATGTTATTACCAATTTGAAAGACCCAAAATATTATTAGATTATAGTTATTGCTATTATTATCCTATTATTATCACTATGTTTATAGTTATCTTTTATTTTGAACCTGTTATTATCATCATTATCTTCTTTGATTCATATTATTATTTATTACCACTATTATCATATGTCATTATTATTATTATTATTATTATCAAAATACAAAAATATACATATGAACTTAATTAATAAATTAACAGCCCATAAATACTAATTAAATAAAAGCTCAAGTTTATTAATATAGTAGTCCATTTACATTATTTTATAAACCCAACTTTTAATTACATCCGGCCCGTTTAAGGCCTAACAAGCTTAACCATAATCCCTTTGTTTCCTTTTGTGCAGTCGCGCCTCAAACTGTTCGATCCAGGGTTCATCCGACGGTCCAGATGCAGCCAGGAATTCCCTCTCATCTTCTCACGCGCCCACGTGCGCCAATAGGCTTTCTCCACACGCGCGTACAAACCACGCTTCGATCATTTTAGCTTCTCGTAATGACTGTCTAGGTCGACACATCAATGGCTGAGATCACCCCACATCGGATTTCTTTTGCTGGTCCCCCATCCTCAACCAGTTGTTTACATGCAACAAAAGAAACAAAAATCAGAGCCATCCCCCTAACAAATGAACAACGACAAAAACACATGAAAAATCAGAACAACAGAAGCATTTTCAGGGGACAAACAAACATCTCAGAGTGCGCACATGAATCCGAACAAAAGATTTCAAAGCAAGGAATTACAAACCAATAGCCTTTTTCTTTCAATTTTAATAAGTAAAACAATGTAATATTCAGTGGCTATATAAAAAAAGCCCTAACTCATTTGTAAGGCATTCGGCAACCATCAGAGCAATAGAAGCAAGAGAAAGGCCTCAGTTTTAGAGGTATATCGTTTCTTTCTTTTCCTTAACTCGAAGCATACGCATAAAAAGAGAGGGGGCCAGTTTTTGCCTTCGGGGTGTCTCATATCCTTCACGCTGGCGTCCTTTCATGTTGGTGACAATCCCTTCGGCTTCCTCAGCCATGACGGATGAACCAACCAAAAGATAAAGCTTCAAATGGGGGGGGTTCTTTTTTTCTCTATTTTCATTTCGGTTCTTTTAAAAAAGAGGGAAATGGAAGTCTGGTCTTCAAAAAGAGGTGGCAGATCCGGGTTTAAATTGAAAAAAAGAAGCTTTTGGGATGTTTTGAGAGTTCGCCGGCAGCCAGCGAGAGACGACGACACGGCGGCGTACGGCAGAGGCGTCGCCATTTTTTGGAAAATCTCATCGGAATTTGGGTTTGGGGATGAACACACGGAAGTGTTCATCCTCGCTTTAGAGAGAGTAGAGCGTAGAGAGGGGGAGAGCATTATGGTTTCTGGGAAGTAATGGCTAAAAGAGGTAAATATGGTCTAAGAACGGGTTTTTATAATGGTTTTATATTTTAAAAAGGGTCTAATAGCATTTTAAGGACCTCTGCCCCTTGATATTTACGTTTTTAAGGACCTCTACCTTTTTAAATTACACTTCGTCTTTCTTATTTACAACCTAGGTCCTCCTAGTTTTGTTTCAGTTTATAATCTGATCCCATTTTCTCCCTCTAATTTGGTCTTTAAGTTTATTCATCTATTCAATTGAGTCATTTTCTAGTGTTAAAACCCTTTTTTTGGTTTCTCCTCGATCATGCATTTTAATTTAAACTTCGCTTTTTTCTTCTGATTAATTTCTAGCTTTTAATTCCTGTCATTAGCTATGTTTTTGCTTTATGTGGTATATTTATGTGATTTGTGGTTTGTAGCTTGATATATATGTTATCATATAATGTATAGCATATAGTATAATGTATAGTTTAAATTTAATGTATAATATATGGTATATATGTATATTACATAACTATTTTTATATATTATGTAGTATAATATATGTTTTTCCTATAGTATATAGTTTTATATATGATATATAGTTTCTATAATATACTTTGTACATAATGTTTTTAATATATAATCTAGTCTTTTAAAATATATAATATACTTAGTTTTACAAAAGTATATAACACATATAGTTTTCTTAAGATAATATGTTTTTTCTTAAACATATAATAATTTCAATATAATGTGTTATAATAAATATATATAATATGTGGTTTTTGGGCCTTGTTATGCCTTAGGCTTGTTTTGGGCTTTGTGGTTTGGACCTTGTCCCTTTTTAGGCTTTAGGTTTGGATTTGGGCATCGGTTTTGGCTTTGGTTGGGGCCTAGTTTTATAAGTTCCAGGCTTTTGTTTTAGGACCTGGTGTTAGTAGTTTGGGGCCTTTGGGCTTAGATAAATAGTTTTTGGGCTTTAGATTAGTTTCAGTGGATTAGCTTAATTAATTTAGATCGTGTGCTCGTCTCATAGGGGCACGATTCTTAAATTAATTAAGTTAATTCTAGATTAAGACTCTTTTAGAACCTTAGTTAGACTAGGGTTCGAATTAATTTAGTGAATTTAAATTTGCCCTTGGCTTATTTGAGTAAATGTTAAATTCATTAAATTAATGGAATATTTCTTAATTACTTTTAGGATAAAATCAATTTCAAGCTTAGATTGACATTAAATTTCATATTAATTCTCATAGGTTTAGACTCTTTTAGGATTGATCAATTTAGGGCTAATATTAGAATCACTTAGCTATTAATTAGATCACTAATTAGACCTTCCATAACTTGGGCCTTTTTAGGTTAGATGTTCGGGTGGGCTTCTTTTTGTGTGTTCGTCTTTTTATGCCTTTGTTTTCCATTCCCTGATTGTCATCATACGACCTATTAATTTTGCACTAATTAACTTAAATCATAAAAAGAGAGGTATCCATTAATTCTGGTATTTGTGTCATAACAGTCCGAGCTTAAAGGATGTTGACCAAATGTCCTAATTAATTCTTGTCCTCCCATGGTAAAGTTAAAAATTGATAAAATCATTACATCATATCTTAACTGCTTGCTCCATGCATAAAGGCGACGTACGAGATTCGAACCATAAATTAACACGGCAGTTGGCCTTATTCGATGTCGGTTTAATATATGGTCCGATGTATCGTCATCCTTATTAATTAAATGTCCAATTAATTTGAACTCACCAATTTGATAAAGCCCGTCCGATCAAAGTCAATTTTCAATTAAGAACGCCAAATTAAATTCAATTTAAATTTCAACAATTTCCATCATTTTGAAAGCGACGAATATTTTGGTACCGATTTCTGGGCGTGATGGGGGTGCTATTCCTTCCCCCATGCCTAACCAACTCCCTAACCCTTTTAATTTGAATCTCTAGTTTTCTAGTGTCCAGCCTACCTTATCCAAGTGGCCGGTCCAAATCTTATTTTAAATATGAACCAAGTTTTCGATCGTTTTCCAAAGGATTATGATTTTTCAAAAGGAATTCCCATTTAACCAAACCTTCTCCAAAATGTGGGATACATTAGGAGTAGTTTTTACCAAAAACGTCGTTACACTTACCAAGGAAAAATACCATTACTCAAAGAAATCCAATCAAAACTGTGTATTCACCAATCCTTTACAATATCCACGATCATCCATTTAATTTCCATTAAGGAATATCCAAACATCATCACAACTCTGACAACCTCAATGCCAGACTCCCAACTGACGGTAAGTCAACCACTTATTACTATCTCAAACACAGGACTCCACACTGTTTCCCAAACGCGCTACAAGAGTTACGCACAAAATGTCGCTCTCAAGATTTGCTGTATTTTGACCATTGTACTATATGAGAAGAATCTCTTGTCTTGACACGTCTTTCCCTAAAAATCCATAACAAGATCTAATGGCCTATCAAAAACCATCGGACCTAAATCCAATCATGACACTAAGCCCACTCAAATATAAGCAACTAATACTCCCTACGACTTTCAAAACGAACTAATCTTTAACATGAAGCTTAACAATTAACACACGGGTATCGATAGTGGCTAATCAGTACCGACACCATCAGAAACAAGCACTGATACCACATAAAGGTAGTATTGGTACTCCCTTACACAACCATTGCTGAAAATCCTTGATCGCCCCACACAGGCAGCATGATACTCTAACCTGAACTAACTCCATACAATCCATCACTTAACAACTTCACTTTACTTAGGTGGTGACTGACCACACAGTCAACGGTTTCCAACTATTTCGACTCATATTGCTATCTAAATCTCAAATTTCTTAAAGATCAAGCACCCAAAATTCACATTGTTGGGGTTGACACACCTCTCATTCTTCTTGCACAAGAATGCAGTCCCGACAAAACAACAAAACATCCTCAAAGAAAATGTGATTCAAATGAAAGCATTTACAAAGTCTCAAACCCTTGTCTCCTTAACTGATCACACGGTAGCTAACATTTCCCACACAAGGTCATTAAGGTAATTATCTTGCCAACGCTCATGTTCCTATATTTCCTTATATATTTACACGTGTCACGTAAAACATCAACTCATATTCGAGAAACAATAAGGTGGCCCTCACTCTATCATTGTTGAAACACCTCAAACACCACTGCATACATCAGCCGTTATCACGACCCACTTTAAAGGGATAAATCCTCATTCCAAAATTTATTTTGAAACTATTAGCCTCTAACACATTAACCACAACCATCCCATTCTCAAACCAATCCGGGAAAACACTCAGGTACTTCGTCATCGATTAAATGAGTCATCCACCTTAGGAAACACGTAACCCAGACTATCAACGGTTTAAGCACCACCTCAATGAACCAAATTCTTACTAGCAAACAAGCCTGACTCTTTCTCGGGTAAAAGAGAAACCTCGTTCGGGTTGTGCCTTCACAACAGAACCTCTAACTTTCTCAATTGGGTCAGTGTCCTCTAACAAGGGCGATGGGCACTAACTTCCAACTCGGTCTTACCTCGACATTCACTTGAGTTCTTGATAGGGAGAAAGTCCCGACAACTCCTCCAAGAAGCATAAACAAACACTCTGATAGTTTGGAAGCTCCCAAGCATCGAACTGTACTCATCGGCATATACCCACCATTCAAACATGTCTCACAACCCTATTGTGCCATTCTCTAAAAAACCACTAGGAAGATCACGATAAAAAGTAAACAGTTCAACATTCTCACTACCAAAGGCTGGGTTCCCCTGAGGTCTCAAAGTCTCAAGTACAACTCTCGACATTACTTGCTAGCATCGCGCTTGATCAGTCAAATAATTTCTGAGATGCAACAACTCCCAAAAAGGTAGCTCCATTAAACCTATAGAATGTCTAACTTTTATCACACTATAATGAACTAGTGGATCTCGAATCCATTATGTCCAAGAAATGCCTTTGAAAGGGACGATAATACTTCCCAAGTATCATCACAACTTCTTTTTAAGCGAACAAATGGTCCTCTAACAAACATGTACCCATTGATTAATTCTAAAAGCAATTTGTCCAAACCTGTAACACAATTGCTATTCACACATAACGATAAAGATTCCTTGCCACAAACTCTCATAACGTATCTGAAGGCTTTAAAACGACCACAACACGTAACGAAGACATTATTTAGATGGTGAGAGAATGACACATCCTCGACTCTGGCATCATTCAAATAACTCGCATCTCAACAATTTGGGGCGACCTCAGCCCCGGAATCGCTCCCATGAGCAGCTCAACACTTAACTCGGTTTTTCTCGGCCATGATTGAAACCATCTTAATATCGCAACGTTGGACACACCATCAAGATTCTAGTCTGAAGAAGTACGAATTTAATTTAAGGGCTTGTATTCACTAGACACTTTACTAAAACACCTATACCACCTTGGGGTTTCCTAGAACCGGCTAAACCTAAGCTCTGATACCATTGTTGTAACACTCTCGACCCGGATGTCACAATTTGGGCCTCAAGCCCAAACCAAAACCATAAAATTTTCAAATCAGGTTTAGCCCAAATAAGTTATTTCTTAAAGCATTTAAAGTCAATAGTTGAAAAATACATATAAATCATTTAAATCGTTAAAAATGAGATCCACTTTAATTTAAAACATTTAAACATTTGATTTAATTTAATACAATTTCAAAATAAGAATTGCAGAATCTAACATGTAAGGTTCGATGAATACATTGCCCACTAAACCAAAGTACTATACTCTAAAAGACACCATATGCTGGAATCCTAAATTGATAATGCTCATCGATCCCACGACCCGACGATCAACCTACGCACGAAAATAACGATTCTGAGCGTTGAGCTTACAAGGATAGATAAATAAACATGTGGCGCTACCACTAGTCGCCAAACACATGCTCTCATCATAGCAATCATCACACATGGCCCACAAGGCCCAACCATTCTCGGGATCTCACTGGATCATCGAGTGAAAAAATACAAGTCATACCATAAACATGGAGTGACGCCTGCATCCACACAACATCAGGATCGTACACTCCGAGTAAGGCCCACGTCCACACAACATTAGGATCTTATACTCGTAGTGTAAAACTTATATTCGATTTTGATATAATAAATAGTTTGATGACCAAATTGCAAAAGTAAATAATTTTTTAAGTACTCAAAAGTCTCACAAAAATGACAAGGATTTGAACCAAAATTATTTCTAAGTCAAAAACCTTAAACCCAAAATATTTTCTAAGTGTCTCAAAGCCAAATTCTTTAAATACGTCCAGGCGTATCGATATGACTTAGGCATTTCGGTACTATTTTTTACTACTGGAATTTTTAATAGTTAAAACGTACCGATACGACTGTCCCCGTATCAATACGGCCTTCATCTGGGTTTAAGTATTTTCTTTCGTGTACTGATACGAATTTCACTCTATCGATATAGTACTTCAGATTTCTCAAATCTTTTCATTAAAAGAAGTTACCGTTGCCCTTGTTAATTATTGGAATCAACAACTTCAAAAAGTGGTTTCCCCGTACTGATACTGCCCATAGGTGTATCGATGCATTTTTTTTCAAATCAGATTCCAATGAGCAAAATCCGTACCGATATGACTATCGACACGCCACTAATTTTACACTGAGTCCATTTTGATACGCCTCCACGTATATCGATATGCCTCTACTTCTATATGCACAATGAATTTTTCCACTTTTGACAGGTACCGATATGGGTTTTCGTGTACTGGTATGGTTGGTCACCTAACAATATCTATTACGGGAAAAAGAGTCCCCAACGGCTCTATTGATGACCTCAACACCCAAATGGTTAGAAATCAATGAAGGGATATAAAATCAAGTTTCCAAAGCTGTTGCAACAACTATTGAACATCAATTGAACAAGTCCAAAGCATTCAAGCAAAATCCAACCACTTTTGAGCTTTTAGAGTCAAATCCTTGTACCCAACTTGTGTAATCTTCATTGTAATCTTTTATTTCAAGTGTAAGGAGTGTACATTTGTATTTGGGCAAATCATCTACCTATTGAGAGGTTAAATTTTCATTTGCCACAACTTCTTGTAAAAGAGTGATCTTGATCAAGCTTTGGGTAGAAAGCTTGATCGATTTGTAACGGTTTCCTCCTAAGATTAGAAAAGGAGATGAATTCCTTAGTGAATTGTTTGAAATCCTTAGTGAGGAGCTAAGGTAGTGGATGCAGAGCTTGTTAGAAGCTTGAACCACTCTAAAATCCTTGTGTTTCATTTTTATCATTGCTTTTTCGTCTATACAATTTTTTAATTGCCAATTTACTCCTTCTTGGCCATTTTCCATCGATTGATCATTTCAGCAATTGGTATCAGAGCCTAAATCATTAAGGGATTAACATCTACTTGAGACGTTCCTAGAAGTGATCAAATCAACCAACAATCAAGCCATGGCGTCTACCTCCGGCCAAAACCTATACGAGTCGCAATCGATCACCAAACCACCATTCTTCAATCGGGATAACTACCCATATTGGAAGAACCAAATGAGACTATTCATCAAATCCAACGATTACTTCCTTTGGGATGCAATCGAAGACATGCCATGCATTCCAATGAAGCAAGAAGGAGATAGGCAAATTCCTATGGCCAAGCAAAAAATGACGGATGAAGAAAGAAGAAAGCTTTAAGTGAACGACAAGGCCCTGCACATGCTCTTTTGTGTACTTGGACCGGATATGTACTCAAAGATTTATTTGTGTACAAGTGCAAAAGAGGTGTGGGATATGCTCGAGACCACCTATAAGGGCACCAACGATGTAAAAGAGACCAAGATTGGACTCTTCAACTTGAGCTACGAGAATTTCAAGATGAAGCCCAATGAGAATATCACAAAGATGTTCGATCATTTCTCCATTATCGTCAACGGTCTCAAAGGCTTCAGAGAAGTCATCCCCGAAGACATGCTTGTTCGATACTTCTCTATTCTCTTCCCGAGTCTTGGGATGGAAAGGGAACCACTATCATCGAGGTAATGGATTTAAAGATTTTGAGGCTCGAGGCTCTTATTGGTTCTCTTCTTACTGATGAGATCATGAAGCAAGGTAGAGAAGAAAAAAAGAGAAGAGACGAAGATGGAGAAGAAAGAGGTAGAGAAGAAGAAAATCAGAATTGCTCTCAAAGCTTCACAAGAAGAGAGTGATTCAAGTGAGGAGAAAGATGAGGAGATGGCTATGCTAGCCAAAAGATTCACTCGGTTCATGAAGTCCAACAGGGGAAAAAAGTTTAATAGAAGATGGGACTTCAAGAATAAGAAAAAAGAGGAAAAGAATGATCAACTTATATGCTTTGAGTACAAAAAGTCGGGGCACATTTGAACAGATTACCCTTAACTCAAAATGAAGAGCTTCGGGAAGAAGAAGAAGAAGCTCAAGGCCAATGTTGCTACTTGGAGTGATGATGAATCATCGGATGAAGATGAGCAAGAAGTTGCCAACCTTTTCCTCATGACTTTTGAGGATGATCAAAAGGTAACCTCTAATTCATCATCTTTTGATTTTACTTTCGATAAGCTTCAAGAAGCTTACGATGAGCTTCAAGAGGTTTATGACGAGTTGTTGGAGAAATTTAAAGAATCAATTTTGAAAAACAAGAAAACAATTTCCAATTTTAAAATACAAAATGTTTTTTATCCAAAACCAACTCTGAACTTGAAAAGAAGGTTCTAGATTTACAATAAAAGCAAAAATATTTTGAAGAAGAAAATATTGATTTAACAACCTTCTTTTCGAGTTTCATGATCACCACCACAAGGTGGTGAATGATCTCAAATCTTCTTTGAACAAAGTTGGAAAATCTAATTTTGAGAAAAGTGAATCTTAAAAACCCAACTATGTAAAAAGAAACTTTGGTAACCACAAACAAAGAGGCTTCGAAAGGTCCTCTAGAGGTAAAAGAATTAGAAGTGTTTGGGTTCCTAAGGAACTAGTTGCTTCTAATAATATTCATGCCATTGCTTCTTGGATTCCCAAGGGAACCAAGTTTTTGGGAGCTAATACTCATGGACCTAAAATGATTTGGGTACCAAAAACCAAGGCTTAATTCTTTTTTGTAGGGGGAGCATTGCTACAAGGCCAAAGCTACATGTCCAAACTCTCATTGTACCTTAATAGTGGATGTTCAAGACACATGACCAGTGACAAGAGAAGATTTTTGGAGCTAAAGCCAAAAAAATGGAGGAGTAATGACATTTGGTGACAACTCCAAAGGCCATATTGAAGGAATTGGTTCCATTAGTAACCACTCTTCTATTCTCATTGATAATATTTTATATTTCAACGGTCTAAAACATAATTTATTGAGCATTAGTCAATTATGTGATAAAGGTTTTATTGTTCTCTTTGATGTAAATGGTTACAAAATCTTGAACATTGAAACAAACAAAATAATGCTCATTGGTCATCGCATAGGAAGCATTTACATGGTGCATTTAGATGATATTCATATTTCAAATGCATGTTTTTGTTGCAAAAGATGAACACGACTCATGGCCATGGCATAGAAAACTAGTGCTTGCAGGCATGAGTATTTTCGAAAAATTGGTTTCAAAAGATCTAGTAAGAGGTTTGCCTAAAATAAAGTTTTCTCTTGACAAAATTTGTGATGCATGTGCAAAAGGTAAACATAAAAGAGTTTTTTAAACCTATTAATGATGTTTCTACTAGTAGAGTTTTACAATTGATCCATATGGATCTCTTTGCTCCTATTAGAACTATGAGCTTGGGTGGAAAATCATATGCATTTGTTTTAGTAGATGATTACTCTAGATACACTTGGGTTCTATTTTTAAGTACCAAGGATGAGGTTTTAGAAAAGTTTATCACATTTTCTCAAAATGATGTTGGTCAAAATATTTCTCACATTAGAAGTGACTATGTAACTGAATTTCAAAATCTAGGTTTTGATAACTTTTGTAACTTAAATGGTATAAGCCATAATTTTTTCGCTCCTTGCACTCCTCAACAAAATGGGTAGTTGAGAGGAAAAACTGAACTTTTTAAGTACCAAGGATGAGGTTTTAGAAAAGTTCATCACATTTTTAAAAATTACTCAAAATGATGTTGGTCAAAATATTTCTCACATTAGAAGTGACTATAGAACCGAATTTCAAAATCTAGGTTTTGAGAACTTTTGTAACTCAAATGGTATAAGTCATAATTTTCCGCTCCTTGCATTCCTCAACAAAATGGGTAGTTGAGAGGAAAAATTGAACTTTAGAAGAAATGGCTAGAACTATGCTTTGTGAAAACAATTTTTTGGCGGAAGCCACTAATACGACTTGCTATATTGTAAATCAAGTAATGGTTATGCCAATTTTAAAGAAAACTCCTTATGAGATTTTAAAATCCAAAAAGCCCAACATTAGCTATTTTCACCCATTTGGTTGCAAATGTTTTGTTTTGAACAATGGAAAAGACAATTTAGGCAAATTTGATGCTAAAAGTGATGAATCTATTTTCTCAGTATATTCTTTAAACTCTAAAGCCTATCGTGTATTTAATAAAAGAACTTTATTTTTTGAAGAGTCACTACATGTGGTTTTCGATGATAACTTCTTTCCGAGGAAGGACTCTTGTGATGATGACGATGTAGGAACTTTTGATGGCGTTGATGGAGGACAAACACCAAAGGTGGATGAAGCTCCAACCAAAGAAGAAGAAGAACAAGATCCACCTCTAGAAGCCTTGAAGGACGTGTCTCTATAGGAAAAGGAAGTGAGCTACCCAAGAGAGTTCAACTATGTCAAAGGTGGTGAGATTTTAGGTGATCCATCCAAAGGGGTAACCACTAGATCTTCTCTTAGACTTGTTAGTAATGTTGCATTTATCTCATGCATTAAGCCTAAAAATATCAAAGAAGCATTAAAAGATGATTATTGGATATTGGCTATGCAAGAGGAATTAAATCAATTTGAGAGAAGTCAAGTTTGGAAATTAGTTGATAGGCCTAGTAATAAATCTACCATAGGAACTAAATGGGTTTTTAGAGACAAACTAGATGAGAGTGGTAACATAGTGAGGAACAAAGCTAGACTTGTTGCTCAAGGTTACACTCAAGAAGAAGGAATCAATTTTGATGAAACCTATGCACTCGTAGATAGAATGGAAACTATTAGGATGCTTCTTACATTTGCATGTTATCATGAATTCAAGCTTTTTCAAATGGATGTTAAAAGTGCTTTTCTAAATGGTTTTATTAATGAAGAGGTGTATGTATAACAACCACCCGATTTTGAAGATCCAAAATACTCAAACCATGTTTTTAAACTTTCTAAAGCTTTATATGGTTTGAAACAAGATCCTAAAGCTTGGTATGAAAGTTTGTCAAGTTTTCTAATTGAAAAAGGTTTTAACAAATGAAAGATGGATACTACACTCTTTATTAAAAGAAATGGAAAAGACATTTTAGTAGTTCAAATTTATGTTGATGATATAATTTTTGGTTCTACTAATAAGTTATTTTGCCAATAATTTGCTAAGTTAATGCAATGTGAGTTTGAGATGAGCATGATGGGGGAGCTCTCATTCTTCTTGGGACTCCAAATCAAGCAAATGAAGGATGACATCTTCATCAATCAAGAAAAGTACATCAAGGATATGCTCAAGAAGTTTGGCTTGGAGAATGTGAAACCTCAAGCCACACCAATGAGCTCCTCTACAAAGCTTGACAAAGATGAAGGAGGTAAGTGTGTTGATTTAAAGCTTTATCGCTCTATGATTGGATCTTTGCTTTATCTTACCGCAATTAGACCCGACATTATGTTTAGTATTTGCTTGTGTGCTAGATTTCAAGCTAGTCTTAGAGAATCACACCTTATAGCCGTTAAGAGAAGCTTTAGATACCTTAGAGACACACATTGTTTAGGACTTTGGTATCCTAGAGATTCCTCCTTTAATTTACATGTTTTCTCGGATACGGATTATGGAGGTTGTAAGATAGATAGAAAAAGTACCTTCGGTACTTGTCAATTCTTAGGTAGTATGCTCATATCTTGGTTCTCTAAGAAACAAAATAGTGTAGCCTTATCTACCACCGAAGCAGAATATATATCGGCCGAAAGTTGTTGTCCTCAAGTCCTTTGGATGAAGCAACAACTTTTAGATTATGGAATTGATGTAGGTATCATCCCTCTTAAGTGTGACAACACTAGTGCTATATGTCTCACTAAGAATCCCATCCAACATTCTAGAACCAAGCACATAGAAATAAGGCATCATTTCATTAAAGATCATGTCTTGAAAAATGATGAGTTCTAGAATATGTAGAAACCTTGAATCAACTAGTGGACATTTTTACCAAACCATTAGATAAAGAGCGTTTTTGGTCTCTTAGGAGAGAGTTAGGTCTAACTAGCCTTTTTTGACCTTTAGAGCCCTTTTTGGTCTTAAAATGTGCTTGGATTTGATTGATTGTCATGCTTATGTGTTTTTGCTCCTATATGCATCTATGCCTGTTGCTAGGGGAAGTATGTATCTGTTTTAGTCCATACATGTCGATCATATATCATACACATGCATTTAGATTTGATTAAAATAGAATTTTTGAGCTTTTTGTTGCCAAAGATGACATTTCTGGCACAATCGTATCGATACGGTATATAGCGTGTCGGTACGTGTTCTTGAACGCATTTCGGTACAATTTTTACCTGTATCGACGGTGTCGCGTATCGAAATGGATAATAACCGTTTCTGTATAGTGTTTCCATACGCCACATGGTGTATCGATACGCACCGCCGATGGGAGTTTAAATGGGCATTAAAGAGCAAATTTCACTTTATTTCAAACACCCTTCTTTTTCCTAAAACCCTAATACGAAAATCCCTATAAAAACTTCTAAAATCTCACTATTTTCTTCACACAACTCTTCAAATTCTTTGAGGGTTTTTGGGTTTCTCATCAAACCCTATCAAAATCATCAAGTTTGGTGCATCATCATCTCCTCATTCATCATTAATCTCATATTCAAGGTATAAACTTTCTTTTTTTTCTCTTTATTTTTGTTTACATTTATAATTTGTTTTTGTTTCAAATTTATGTATTTAGCATGTATATAACTTGTTTTTCAATGATTTTGTAAAAACTTTTTCAAAACTGAAATTTTTTATTCGAATATAAATTTATACCGTATACTTTTCAACACTGTTTTTCAATTTTTATTTTACCAAAATTTTTTTTTATACTTGTATATGTTTTTAAACTATACAATATAGGTTTTTATCAATACCTTGATCATTGGATTATTCTTTGGATCGAATGTGATATTTATGAATATATTTTTCTTTTGTGGTTTGATTTGATTTCAAGTTTTTGTAATGGCACCTAAGAAACGTGCAAGAAAAGACATTGCCTCTATTTCCAATTCTATAAATCCTACTTCTGAAACAAATGGTAACAAACCAAACTTAACCCATATTCTTCACAAGTTTTTTGATATCCCAAAATATGCCAATGACATTGAATGTTTTAAAATCTTTCAAAGTTACAAAATATGACGTGAGCGCGTCGTTTTGATTCCCTTTTTATCTTCTAAAAGATTTCAATTCAAATATCTTGGGCTTATGCAAGAATGAAAGTTTATGCAATTTTTGGGTTTACCCGAGATTTTATACTGCAACCTTGTTTTGGTTTGTTATTCAAATACCCGATGTATTTATAACCGAGAGAAAACCGAAGTTGTTGTGATTCAATCATACCTTATGGGAAAAGAATTTCAAATTTATTCAACAACTTTAGCCAATGTTTTTGGGTTTGAGGATAATTGGATTGATGATGAGAATTCCTTCGGACATGTCCTTGGTGGTTTCGTGACCGTTCTTGATGCTCAAGACCGCATCCTTCACCTCATGATCACTTGGTGGTTTTGCCCATCTGATGGAAAATTCTCACGATCTGTCAAGTTGATGATTTTTGGATTCGATGCTTTTGTGAGGGTAAGCGTCCAAACCTAGCTCAAATCATGTTTGCGGAAATTATCTATCTTGTGAAACATCACCACACTACCCTTGTTTCACCCTTCACTTATGGCACTGCCCTAAGCTACTTATTCCACAAGTTGGGGATTGATTGCTCACATGATCTTGCCGAGCCTCTCGCCGAGACAATCGACGAGCGTTCTCTCCATCATTGTAAGTTTTCTTATTATAATAGAGAGTGGATTCGTATTGCCGACCTTCCTCAAGACACCCAACTCGCTTCGATGACTCCCCAAGTTCCTCAAACTCCTCAAGATCCGGTGGCACAACCTAATCTTGATGCTCTCATGGCCTATCTCAACGATCAATTCACTTCTTTGGGCACAAATATTACTTCGTTGGATACAAACATGACATATAGGTTTGACGTGATCGACACTCGTTTCACATCCTTGGATGAGAGAGTTCTTTCCATTGAAAATCGCCAAGCTTCTATGGATATTTCTCTTACGGCTTTTCATGGTGAATGGCGCCAATCTCATGGAACACATGCCCATAATGATGATGAAGATGAAGATGAAGAGGATGAAGACGACGAAGATGATTCCTAGACATCTTGCATTGCATCTCATATCATTTTAGGATTTGTTTTATGCGCATATGTTATTTTCTTATGAACATATGCTTTGATTTAAGTTTGTTTTAGGATTTAAGTTGGATTTCTTTGAATTATGTTGCTTTGAACTATGCGTTGAATTTTAATGAATATTTATGTTGTTTCCTTTAATGCTTGGAGTATGCTTTATTGTTTATATCTATTGCTTAAATTTTATATCCTATTGCTTTTGATCTAACAAAAAAGGGGAGAAGTAAATAGTTAAATTTGAGTTAATTTTTTTTCAAAAGTCAAAAGTTTTTCAAAACTACTTATATTGGTTTTGTTATATCAAAAAAGGGGAGGTTGTAAAACCTATATTCGATTTTGATATAATAAATAGTTTGAGGACCAAATTGCAAATGTAAATAAAATTTTAAGTACTCAAAAGTCTCGCAAAAATGACAAGGATTTGAACCAAATTATTTCTAGGTCAAAAACCTTAAACCCAAAATATTTTCTAAGTGTCTCAAAGCCAAATTCTTCAAATATGTCCAGGCATATCAATACACCTTAGGCGTTTCGATACAGTTTTTCACTACTGGAATTGTTAATCGTTAAAACGTATCGATACGACTGTCCCCGTATCGATACGACCTTCATCTGGGTTTAATTATTTATTTTCGTGTACCGATACAGATTTTATTGTATCGATATAGTACTTTAGATTTCTCAAATATTTTCATTAAATGAAGTTACCGTTGCCCTTGTCAGTTATTGGAATCAACAACTTCAAAAAGCGGTTTCCCCGTATCGATGCATTTTTTCAACTCAAATTCTAGTGAGTAAAATTCGTACCGATAGGACTATACCGTATCGATAAGCCCCTAATTTTACACTGAGTCCGTTTTGATACACCTCCACGCATATCGATACGTCTCTACTTTTATATGTACAACAACTTTTTCTTCTTTTGACAGGTACCGATACGGGTCTTCGTGTACCGGTACAGTTGGTCACCTAACAGTATTTATTGCGGGAAAAAGAGTCCCCAACGGCTCTATTGATGACCTCAACCACCCAAACGGTTAGAAATCAATGAAGGGATATAAAATCAAGACACCAAAGCTGTTGCAACAACTATTGAACATCAATTGAACAAGTCCAAAGCATTCAAGAAAAATCCAACCACTTTTGAGCTTTTAGAGTCAAATCCTTGTACCCAACTTGTGTAATCTTCATTGTAATCCTTTATTTTAAGTTTGGGGAGTGTACATTTGTATTTGGGCAAACCATCTACCTATTGAGAGGTTAAATTTTCATTTGCCACAACTTCTTGTAAAAGAGTGATCTTGATCAAGCTTTGGGTAGAAAGCTTGATCGATTTGTAACGGTTTCTTCCTAAGCCTAAAAAAGGGGACGAATTCCTTAGTGAATTGTTTGAAATCCTTAGTGGGCAGCTAAGGTAGTGGATGTAGTACTTGTTAGAAGCTTGAACCACTCTAAAATCCTTGTGTCTTATTTCTATAAATCCTTTTTCATCCCTACAATTTTTTAATTTCCAATACACCTCCTCTTGGCTATTTTCCATCGATTGATTATTTTAACACGTAGTGATGAGGCCCGCGTCCACACAGCATCAAGATCCTACATCCATGCTCAGGATCACTCATCAAGCATCTTCAAATGAGGCCCACGTCCACACAACATCGGGATCCTACATTCAGAAGTCTTCAACAATGGTGTTGCAAAATGCTCAAGCTCTTATTGGGTATCCGAATCTCATCAATCAAAGGTGAATCAACCACACAAGTGCCCATACTTGGCACGCAGTATCACATGATCCGCCAAGGATCCCTATAGTTATTATTACAAACAAGGTACTCAATATTTACTGATTTATTACTCATTAGGCTCGTATATAATTAATCTTGTTCATTAGCTCTATTAATCCATGTTACCACATTTATTCAAGGTGTAATTCAATTATTAATATTCACATCGATTTTCATCTTTAACTTGCATTTATATATTATTTATCGTATCGGGTACCGGTACTCGTACACAAGTATCGATACAGTACCCTCGATTATCGGTACTTACATGTGTACCGAGACTAAAACTGCTCACTGGAAATCATTAATTTCAACAAGTATCGATACGGGTCGACCCGTATCGATACGGCACCCTAATCGCGTACCGGTATAGCTAAAGCTCGTACCAATACCCTAATCACAAGTTCGCACCATCATCATGAATTACGGTTAAACAATACTCTATTTGATCCCTAAATCTTATGAAAGTCATTAGGGTTTGTTTGCTAGCTCATTTAATCAATAATATTAATTACCGGCTTCATAATCATTTAATTCGAATATTACCATTATTTGTCTCTTACATATACATTTTCCATCGAATCATGTCAATCTATTTGAATAAGCTTAGAAGCATCACAATACACCTGTTAGAGTATGCCCAAAGACAAATCATAAGATGATTGTAAATGACATTTATTTTTACCTTGTTTATTCATAAAGAGGCATTGCCATTTTTATTTTCAACTGCAATTCTGCGTGCATAAATAAACTAAATTATAATAAAGTCCTTGGAATAATATGATTATTCTTAAATGTCCTTAGTCGAGTATTATTGTGGGCATAGACAATAATAATGCATTAAGACTAATATGTAGTTGATTGATGACAAAGTGTTGTCATTGACATGGAGATGCCAAAATCAATACATAAGTATGTGCTAGAGAATGGCATATTGGAGTGACCCGCTATGAGCATGTTTCTTGGATTATTATGTGACAGTCACAACATCGCTCATAATGATAAATACATGTATGATCCTCAGACTTGAGATCATCATTATTTCAACATCGTGAGTGACGTATTTTGATACAATCTAACGTGTGTCGTATCTAACTACATTATAAAGACTGATATTGGATATGTCACAATCTATGTAGTGAGATATGGTTAATCAAGATAGGATTTGTCCCTCTTACATAATATGAGTAATATCATATGCCATTTGATTGAGTGAGACTAGAAATGCATGGCCATGCTCGGATAAGTTGATATGAAATATCATAGTTATTCGTTTATAATAGTCTACTCATATATCAAGAAATATTAGATGGATATACAAGTGTGACTGTTCCATAACTTGTGTCCAATCTAGATATAAAGGACAAAAGGATGTAATACATGAAAAAGAGTTAATCACGAAAAAGGTTATATCGAATCATGATTTCTTGTAACTTAGGTGATAATGACATATTGCTAGATGTCACTCATCGTTTGTAATATTCTAATATTTACTACTAACGTTACATGAACCTATAGGGTTACACCCACGGTTGAAATGAGCATATATTAAACGAATTATATATGTACAAATTTGTTGCACGCGAATTTAATTAAATTAATATATATTTGATATATATATATAATTTAACTATTGGGTAAATATTAAAAGAAAATAATTATTGTAATTATGACTATTTTAATTCGATTTAAATTAATATATATATATATTGAAACCCTAATTAAAGTTGAATTGGGATTATATATATTTAATATATATATATATATATATTGAAATCCTAATTAAGTTGAATTAGGATTATATATTTAATATATGTATATTGAAATACTAATTAAAGTTAAATTGGGATTATATATATATATTGAAATCCTAATATGAGTTGAATTAGGATTTCAAAGGCTATATAAAGGCATGAGAGATCTAACAATCATTAATTCTTTTGGACAAACCCTCTAAATAGTTTAGAGAGTTTTATATGCTCGTTTCAACTAGGTGAACTATAGAGAGGTCGAAGCGTTATCGTTGTGGCTTAGGAATCGACATTATGGAATCGTGATTGGATTTTTATCTTCTCAAAATTCAAAATTCTAGATTTTTAACATGTAATTCTTCACCCTTTTCACCCCGATTCGTTCCTCGTACATGGATCTATAGTGGTGATCACCGAATATTTTTTTCCGCTACGCCATGGGGTGTACCAGCATAACCCTTCAGTGGTATTAGAGCCACTTGTACAATACAGATTTGGGTTTTAATTACTTGGGTGATGTAATTGTATGAGATACATGTTATTTTTTTTTATTTATTTAGCGAATATATGATATTTGTACGAGCAAATCTATTTAATCACGGTCAATCTGTTAATCCTATTAAAAGATGTTCCTAAGATCGATGGTTAAGAGTTAATCATCATGGTCTTTGTTGATAGGGTTTGGAATATTATATGTTAGTTGTTAACATATTTAATATTGAGTTTTAGGGTTTTAGATGTTAAGTGTTAACATATGTTGATTATAGTTATATTTAGACTAACGGTTAGTCTATAGATTTCGTACGAGAAAGTAACAAGAGTTGTTTTAGTAAAAACCTCGTAGATTTTAAAATCCTAAAAAACGCGATAATGTTGATAAAATTTATCAAATCGTGAGGTTTTTTACATACCAATTAAGATGCTAATCTTTAAAAATTTCTCTGTCGTTGACCGGGCAACGGTAAACCTGACGGCGACTGTAGAGCCACCGAAACCCCGCAAGGAGCTCGACCCCATATATAGGAACAATCTGGTAAAACCTCAATAAAAAACCGCATTGTTATTATGTTTGTTATGCACGGTGTTTGGAATGTATGGTTATAGCCCAATAGCCCATTTACTTTTATTTATAAGGTTTATAAGTACGGCTTGTGTGCCGTGTCTTTCTCTACTTCTATTGTAATTCTCTTCTCATCTTACTCCCCCGTATGTAAAACGAGTTTCTGAAATTGTAATCTAAACGAATAAGCATGCACTAGAGGAACAGAAGTGTGGGCCGATAGAAAGATGCTTGAGAAGTGTTTTTATCCTTAGAATAATTTGGTTCTCCCATTGGCTTGGGAGAGGCCACCTTAGGATATGGGCTATAACTATTACATTCATATTTACTGCTTTTCATGTGTGTGATAAAATGAATGTATGAGATGCATGCTAGTTCATTGATAAGATCAAATGTTAAATGGTGAGATAATATTCACAAAACTCCTCAATAAAATATTAAGTCTTTTATTGCTTCCCAATGTTAACCCTCGTTAAAGTCTAGATCGATACAATGTAGGTTTTACTAAAGCGAGGTACTTGTATCTATCTTGGCCAAACACAAAGAATAAGAAAGTGATATTCGTTGGTTGTAACATTGGTTAAAGACTTAACAAGGTTACTCTAATAGGATTAGAAACCTAAAGTTTAGTTATTTGGATAATCATAAGATGATTATGAACAAGAGTTGTTCACAAAATGAAGGAGTTACATGAGATGTAATTAGCAAGTGTTGCTTACCTAGATAGACCATAATCTTAAGAGAAAAGCCAAAGCTAACTTAAGAGAATGTGAAATTTGGATCCTTACCCACTAGAAAAACTTTACAGAAAGTATTTTCAACATTAATATTTGAGGGTTATTAATTTTAATAAAAATAGAGGGAGTATAAAATATTTTTATAAGCAAACATGGAAAACGTACTCAAAATTCATATTTTATTGTTGTAGACTTATTATGACAAATACAAATTTGTTATCATTGCGATCGGTCCTTGAGAAGGATAAGTTGAACAGCGTAAACTACCTTGACTGGTCACTGGAAGGAAAATGTTTCCATTGTAATAAAACATGTCATTATAAAAGGAACTGCTCCATTTATCTTGAAAAAGTTAAGATGGCAAATGAAAGCGGAGCATCCGCCTCGAATATTTTTGTTATTGATATTAATTTATCAACACCTACTATTTGGGTATTGGATACCGGTTGTGGTTCTCATATTTGTACATTTGTATAAGGACTACAAAAGAGTAGAAATCTGAGAAAATGAGAGGTGGACCTACGGGTTGGTAATGGAGCAAGAGTTGTTGCATTAGCTATACAAAAATATACTTTATCGTTGCCTAGTAGACTTAATTTATGTTTAGAGGATTGTTATTTTGTGTCTAGTTTGACTAAAAACATCATTTCGATTTCTTGTTTAGAGAAGATTGGTTTTGAGATAATTATTAAGAATAATTGTTGTTCTTTTTATGTCTATAATGTTTTCTATGGTGAGACACAATTAATAAAAGGCCTCTATATTTTGGATCAAGATAATTCCATTTACAACATAAATACGAAAAGATAAAAAACAAATGACTTTAATCAAACTCATCTTTGGCATTGCACTTGGGTCACATAAGTGAAAAACACATTTCAAAACTTCATTAAGATTATTTTTGGATTCATTTGTTTTCGAACAGCTTGATGTATGCAAACCTTGCTTATTGGGAAAGATGACCAAAGCTCCTTTAATGGTAAAAGTGAGCGAGCAAGTGATTTATTGGGATTAATACATAGTGGTGTATGTGGACCAATGAATACACAAGCCAGAAGATGGTTTCAATACTTTATTACTTTCACAGATGACTGCAGTAGATATGGGTACTTTTACCCAATGCATCATAAATCTGAAGCCCTTGAAAAGTTCAAGGAATTTAAAAATGAAGTACAAAACCAACTAGGAAAAAACATTAAGGATCTTTGACCAGATCGAGGAGGAGCATACTTAAGCTTAGAGTTTGGTGACCTTCTTAAGGAATATGGGATTGTCTCACGCCTCCTGGTACTCCACAATGGAATGAAGTTTCCAAAAAGAAGAAATCAAACACTGTTAGACATGGTTCGATCAATGATGAGTCACTCTGATCTTCCAGTTTCTTTTTGGGGACATACGCTAAAAATAGATGCTTTCACACTAAATCGTGTTCCATCTAAATGAGTTCAAAATACACCATATGAGATATGAACTGGGAAACATCCTCGTATGTATTTTATGCAAATTTGGGGATGCGAAGCTTATGTTAAACATAAGATGTCTACAAAGCTCGAACCCAAATCTCATAAATGTAATTTTGTGGGTTATCCTAAAGAAAAATAAAGGATATTATTTCTTCCTAGGAAGATAATTTGTTTTCCAAAAAGGAAGTGAGAGAAATATTGAACTCAATGAAATTCCAGATCAACCACATATCATTGAACAAGAGATTGAACAACAACAAGTTCCACAAGTTGTTAAGGAACATTCAACAGTTTTGGAAACACAACCACTACGAAGATCTTTGAGAGAATGCAATGCGTCTGAGAAATATGGATTTCTTGTCACATTGCATGGTAATGTTCTCTTTATGGATCAAGATGAGCCTAGGACTTATCAAGAAGTAGTGACGGGCCCAGACTCTGAGAAATAGCTAGAGGCCATGAAATTCGAGATGGATTCCATGTTAGAAAACCAAGTTTGGACCTTGGTTGACCTACCTCTAGGGGTTAAGACCATAGGGTGTAAATGGGTTTTCAAAAAGATAATCGACATGGATGGTAATGTAAAAACATACAAAGGGAGATTAGTCGCTAAAAGTTTTCGTTAAATTCATGGTATAGACTATGATGAAACATTTTCTCTTGTTGCTATATTTAAATCCATCCGGATCTTACTTGCAATAGCTGCATTTTATGATTATGAGATATGGCAAATGGATGTTAAAACCGCTTCCCTTAATGGAAAACTAGATGAGGATGTGTACACGACACAACCTAAAGATTTTGTCAATCCAAAAGATGCTGAAAAATATGCAAGCTACAAGAGGTCCATTTATGGATTGAAGTAAGCTTTTCGAAGTTGGAATCTTTGTTTTAACGATGCAATCAAAGATTTTGGTTTTAACAAAAATGAGGATGAGCCATGTGTTTTCAAGAAAATTAGTGGGAGCACTATCATATTCTCGATATCGTATGTGGATGACATACTGATAATAGGAAATGACATACCTAGCTTACAATTTTTAAAAAAAAAACTTGTTTAGGAAAATGTTTTTCCATGAAAGGCTTGGTTGAGACAACATACATATTAAGAGTCAAGATCTATAGAGATAGATCGAGACGACTCCTAATACTCAGTCAAAATACATAAATAGATAAAGTACTGAGAAGGTTTAGTATAGAAGAATCAAAAAGGAGATTCTTACCAAAGGAACATGGTATTTCACTCTCGAAGGAAATATGTCCTTCAACGCCTCAAGAAAGAGAGCGTATGAGTAAGATTCTATATGCTTCAGCCATTGGATCTAACATGTATGTCATGCTATGTACACGTCCGGATGTATTATATGCATTAAGTATGACAAGTTGGTACCAAGTGATCCCGGTGAAGGTCATTGGGTTGCAGTAAAAAACATCCCCAAGTACTTGAGAAGAACTATGGATACATTCCTTATGTATGGAGGTGAGGAAGAACTAAGTATAAAAGGTCATACTAATGCAAGCTTCCAAACCGATAAGGATGATTCTCGATCGCAATCGGGTTTTGTGTCTTTGCCTTAATGGAGGTGTTGTGAGCTAGAAAAGTTTAAAGCAAGATACAGTAGATAATTCTACAACAGAAGCCAAGTATATTGCAGCATGTGATGCTGCAAAAGAGTGTGTTTGGATCAAGAAGTTCATATATGAACTAGGGGTTGTGCTGAGCATATTGAATGTTATAGATCTATGTTGTAATAACAATTGAGCCATCACACAAGCAAAAGAACCCAAATGTCACCAATGATCCAAACACATACTTAGGCATTACCATATCATTCAAGAAATTATAGATTAAGGAGATGTAGAAATATGTAGAGTATCGATAGATGATAACATTGTCGATCTACTAACAAAGCCTCTAACGCAGCAGAAGCATGATCGTCACACTAAGTCACTTGGTATTAGATACGTGAGTGATTGGTCTTAGTGCTAGTGGGAGATTGTTAGAGTATGCCCAAAGACCAATCATAAGATGATTGTAAATGACATTTGTTTTTACCATGTTTATTCATAAAGAGCCATTGCCATTATTATTTTCAATTACAATTCTACGTGCATAAATAAACTAAATTATAATAAACTCCTTAGAATAATATGATTATTCTTAAATATCCTTAGTCGAGTATTATTGTGGGTATGAACAATAATAATGCATTAAGACTAATATGTAGCTGATTGATGACAAAGTGTTGTCATTGACATGGAGATGTCAAAATCAATACATAAGTATGTGCTAGAGAATGACATACTGGATTGACCTGCTATGAGCATGTTTCTTGGATTATTATGTGACAGTCACAACATCGCTCATAATGATAACTACATGTATGATCCCCAGACTTGAGATCATCATTATTTCAAGAGTGACATATTTTGTTATAGTCAAACGTGTGTCGTAACTGACTACACTATAAAGACTGATATTGGATATGTCACAATCTATGTAGTGGGATATGGTTGATTAAGATAGGATTTGTCCTTCCTACATAATAAGAGTAATATCGTAGGCCACTTGATTGAGTAAGACTAGAATTGTATGACTATGCTTGAATAAGTTGATATGAGATATCATAGTTATTCGTTTATAATAGTCTACTCAAGATATCAAGAAATATTAGATGAACTATACACGTGTGATTGTTCCATGACTTGTGTCCAATCTAGATATAAAGGACAAAACGATGTAATACATGAAAAAGAGTTAATCACGAAAAAGGTTATGTCGAATAATGATTTCTTGTAACGTGACATATTGCTAGATGTCGCTAATTGTTTGTAATATTAGAAATGTTCTAATATTTACTACTAACGTTACATGAACCTATAACGTCACACCCACAGTTGAAATGAGCATATATTAAACAAATATATTTGTACAAATTTGTTGTACACGAATTTAGTTAAATTAATATATATTTGATATATATATAATTTAACTATTGGATAAATATTAAAAGAAAATAATTATTGTAATTATGACTCTATAGTTATATAAATAATATAATTCGATTTAAATTAATATATATATGGAAATCCTAATTAAAGTTGAATTGGGATTATATATATTTAATATATATATTGAAATCCTAATTAAGTTGAATTGAGATTATATATATTTAATATATATAGATACATATATAGAAATCCTAGTTAAAATTAAATTGAGATTATATATATTGAAATCCTAATATGAGTTGAATTAGGATTTCAAAGGCTATATAAAGGCATGAGAGATATAGCAATCATTAATGCTTTTGGAAAAGCCCTCTAAATAGTTTAGAGAGTTTTATATGCTCGTTTCAACTGAGTGAACTACGTAGAGATCAGAGTATTATCGTTATAGCTTAGGAATCGACATTGTAGAATCGTGATTGGATTTTTATCTTCTACAAATTCAGAATTCCAAATTTTTAACAGGTAATTTTTAACTCTTTTCACCCCGGTTCATTCCTCGTACATGGATCTCTGGTGGTGATCGCCGGATATATTTTCCGTTGCGCCATGGAGTATACCGACGTGACCCTTCATCATCAAACGATCAATCAATCATCAAGTAATCATACGAGCACCTCAAATAACCCTACAAGGTCTCTAAGGTCTCCGCGAGTCTCATCATATTCGTAACATCATCATGCATCTCATAGATATATCAAGTGTCATAATACATGTCTCAACACATGTTTATTTATCATCAACCTATTTTGCAACTAGTAACAAGCAAGGCAATTACGCTTATGATGCTCACGAAGCAATAGGAGTTTGAGGTGTACTAGCCTTAAGCCAATATCGTTAAAATCCTTATCTGAGCTTCTCGAATATTCCACTCGACCCGATATTCGGTCCCAAGTAATCCTCGTATTCCAATTAATACCATAAGCATCACTTAAACACATACTTTAAAGAATTTGAAGGTTCAAATGCGTAAAATAGCTTATTGGGTTTGAATTTGGCGAAATAGACTGCGTCATTGGATCTGGAACGTCAAGAAACTCATGGGTAGGGTCCCTTGGAAAAAGTCAATGGCCGGTCAACGCCGGTTAACGGCTGGTCAATGACTGGTCAAAGGTATAGTGATCCAATGTGGTGCATGTGCATGGGAGCTTCGGTGCACCCTAGAAGTGCGATCCAGTGTGGCGCGATGCACTATAGTAGTGTGCACCTGCTTGCTTCTGCTCATGCACACTCTCATCGGCGGCACGTGAAAGGTGCTCTGACAGTCGGACGGCGGCAACGAGCTCCAGTCCCGCTGTCCCGATGTTGGTGAACACTGTGGTGGCTTTTGTTTCTCTGTTTGGCTACTCGAACTTGTTTTCTCTCACCTTCGGCAAATGGCAGCTCCGACAGTGGCGTGAGAACCATCGGCAAACTCGTCTCGATGAGAGGAACTCAATGGTGTCGACAATGTTGACAACGAATGGCCCGATCTTCGTAGATCGAAGATTGAAACTATCTCCTCTTACTTTTTCTCCCTCTCTTACCATTTTCTCCCCCTTTTTACTTTTCCCTCTTTCTAACATAATATCTTATCCCCATTCTTTTCTCTTTTTCCTACCACTCACTTATTCTAAATTTCAAACATATTATCCTCACTTGGATAAAATAAATTAATAAAGCCCATCACCTTTTCTTTGTTATTAGGCCCAATACTCGGGTCCAAGACTCGATTCACTAACTCAGAGTTTGGGTCGTTACAGTACCCTATAGAGAGGGTTGTGGCACATACCCTAAACAAAACTTATAACTTTCTCCCTTTATTAGAGTTAGGGGACATTCTAATTTAGTTAGTAAAAAAAATAATGTAATAGGTCACTTAGTTATAGGTTCAGTAACAAATATATCATTGTTCGTTTAAAAGTAACAATTGAATCACGCAATTATAAGTTTGAGAAACATGTCACTTAATTAAAATTCTATGACAAACAAGTCACACTGTCATTAAAAGGGCTTCATATAATAACATTTTTTGAATAATATAATAACAAATTTAATCTTCGAAACTTATGCATTCTATTAATTTGGTTCTAATTTGAAATAATTCATTAAATTTAATCCATCATATTTAAAAATTTTGATAATACACCATCCTGACACACCCTCCGACCACTTACCACACTCTATGTTATTGCATATCGGTCCAATAATATTACATATGGCCCATTAGCCCATTTCTGAGAACCAAAACCCTAAGTCTAAATCTGATCCAATTCCCTATTTTAATTGCACAGCCCATGCCCGGTCGTTGGATCATATCTGATCCAACGATCCAGATCAAACTGAAATATACCATTTACCTCCCCATGCGCGCATGGTCCCCATGCCCGACCGTTCGGCTCCTTCACGCGCTCACGCGCCTACACTGTCTCGTCTCCTTCATCCACGTGGCGCCACCACAGAAGGTCGCGTTGCCACCGTATGGCCTCCAGCTCTCTCCCAACAATCGAAGAAGACAAATTAATAATAAAGAAACAATGGGATATCAATCTAAAAATCAGCCACAGTATATTCATTTATTGTTGCTTATGAATGTAAACAAATGTAATCAGATATATATGATGAAAATCAATCCATTTGTAACATCAGATTTCAGAATCAATAAAGAAAACTCTCTTTTAGAGGTAATTTCAGTTTCTTTCTTATTTCGAATCAAGCACATAAAAACGAAAAGGGAAGGGATTGGGTTTTTACCTTTATGGTGTAGGGTTACGCCGATACACCCTATGGCATAGCAAAAATATTATCCGGCGTAATCCACTAGTGATCCATGTAGAAGGGACGATTTCAGGGTGATAAAGGATGAAATGCTACCTCAATAAATCTGGAAATCCACAGAGGGTATAGGAGAATCCAAATCGAATCCAAGTCGTCACAGTAGCGTTTCAACCTCTACGCAGTCCACCCAAATAAAACGAACAATATTTTCTCTTGTTTAACTGTTAGAGAGGTTTTCCGAAAAGCATGTCATTGGTTGCTAGACCTCATGCCTTTATATAGCATTTAAAACCCTAATTCTAATTAAATCCAAATTCTTTAAATATACATTATATATATGCGAATATAATTAATTATGTAGAATCTAATTCTACTTCTATCAGGTTTCTTTAGGGATATATATATTTTAATAGTATCTGATAATTACATTAGTTATCTAGTATTAAAATATATATAAACAAAATTATATATAATTCCAATAATCATAATAATTTTGGTTTTACTTATTTCGTGCACAACAATTTTGTACACATACTATCTAGTCGATATTTGTTCGTTTTAATCATAGGGTGTGACCCTTGTAGGTTCATGTAACGTTAGCAGTAATATCTAGAATAATTCTAATATTACAAGCAATGAATGGCATCTAGCAATACATTATTGCTACTTAAGTTACATGAAGTCGTGGTTCGATTTAACCTTTTTCCGTGATTAACTTCTTTTATGTATTTCACCCTTTTGTCCTCATATCTAGATCGGACACAAGTCATGGATTAGTCACACTTGTATAGTCCATCTAATATTTCTTGATATCTTGAGTAGACTCTTATAAACGAATAACTATGATATCTCGTATCAATTTATTCGAGCATGACCATGAATTTTCTAGTCTCACTCAATCAAGTGGCATACGATATTACTCCTATTATGTATGAGGGACAAATCCTATCTTGATCAACCATATTCAGCTACATAAATTGTGACATATCCAACATTAGTCTTTATAGTGTAGTCAGTTACGACACACGTTTGACCGTATCAAAATATGTCACTCACGATGTTGAAATAATGATGATCTCAACTATAAAGATCATACATGTAGTTATCACCATGAGCAATGTTGTGACTGTCACATAATAATCCAAGAAACATGCTCATAGCGGGCCAGTCCAGTATGTCGTTCTCTAACACATACTTATGTATTGATTTTGACATCTCTATGTCAATGGCAACACTTTGTCATCAATCAACTACATATTAGTCTTAATACATTATTGTTGTCCATGCCCATAATAATTCTCGACTAAGGACATTCAAGAATAACTGTGTTATTCTAAGGACTTTATTATAATTCAGTTTATTTATAGATGCACAAAATAAGTCTGGGATAATAATAATGGCTTTATATTAATAAACAAGATAAAATAAGTATGTCTTTTACAACCATCTCATGATTGGTCTTTGGGCATACTCCAACACCTGGTCTATCAAGCGCCGCCTTGCATGGTGGTGGAGGGAGATGCGCCGATGAACGACATCATCCTTTCTTTTTTAGGAATTCGAGTATGGTTTAAGAGGGAAATGAAAATTCTTGGTTTGATTTCTTAAAATCTAAGTTAGATTTGGTTTTAAAATGAGAAAGAGAGTCGAAAGATTTATTTTTTATAACTAACCAGCGGCCGATGATGGGTTGAAGCGACAGAGATAATGAATCACGGCCGGCTTCTGGGTTCATATATGAACCAGAGAGAATTTCAGAGCATTTAGCTCTCTTTTTTTTGAAAAGGGGTTAAAATGAGTTTTTAAAAAATATATATAACTTATATATAAGGCAACTTATTAAAAATGGGTTAAATACATTTTAAATCCCTCCGCCCTTTTAAAATTTCACCCGCAGTCCCTCGGCATGGTTCATTTCTCTCTGTGGTCTTTAATAGTTTTTAATGTTTTGCAATTTCATCCCTTTTAGCCGATTGAGTTTGAGATCAATGGCGTAATTGCTATTTTGGTCCCTTTCCCCTGTTTTTTCTTTAAATTTAGTCCGTATACATCTATTGTTTGTATTTATGTTTGTAATGTATGCATATATATTATGGTTGTTGTGTATTATGTTACATATTAATATTATAATATTTATTTGTTTTTTCCTTAGACATGCCATGTATATATATAATATATGTATAAGTGTATAGTTTAATGTATGATATAGTTAATGTTTGCTTCGGTTTTGCTATTTAGCATATGTATGATATATTATGGTAGTTGTATGTGTATTTATTATATGGTTTATATTATTTATCCTTACCATATATATATATTATGAAAACTCGATTTATGTACATATATATAAAAGGTAAATAAAGGTATTATGGTAATATTATATATCGTATAACATGTATTAAGTGGTAATATATATCTTTTTTTTGACAAAGTTAGTAATATGTATCTCTTGCCGTCTATATTAATTGTTTTCCTAATAATGTCTACTGCTATGTATTTACTATATATACATATACCTCATTATGATATCTTTATTTCCCTTTTTAAATACATTTATATATGTAAATTATGTAAATTGTTTCTTATTTAATATATACATACTTTTGGAATACTTTACAATGTATTTATGGGTGGTTTTTTAATATGATTATATATACATTTTTCTTTGATATTTATTTCAATACTTTTATTTATCTAATGTATAAAGTTGTAGTATTTATATTTGGTAATATATATTATTAATACGCTTATTTGGTAATATGTGTAATCTTGTTTTACCTTTCTTTATAATGTTTGTCATTTTATTTATATCATCCTTTATCTATGTTAGCATTTGTATTTTTGCTCATGCATTTAAATTGCCATATTTATTTATTGCAATAGTCTAGTTTAGTACTCGATGGCTCAATATCCAAGTGGGAGTGTCGTCCCGAGTTTTCGGACGTCATCTCCTTAGGTTATCGTTGGTTGCGGGTTAGGTTGCTCGATGCTCATGCATTTTAGGGGTCGGACTTTAAATTAAACCGAATTTTTAATTTTTTTTTGCATTTACGATACGAACTTTTTAGGTAACAATTTTTAGGCATGGTGGGGGTGTTAACCCTTCCCCACGCGTAACCGACTCCCGAACTTAGAATCTCTAGTTTTGTTTTTCGGTGTCCGATCTACTTTATCCAAGTTATCGGTGGCGACTCCAAGTCTTTATTTTAAAATACGACCTTTTCAAAAATTCCCTCTTCAATCAATTTTTTATAAAATGTGGGATACTTGGTAATTTTTAGCTTGTTTGTTCCTATATATTTAAGTGACTGAATTGTTACTTTTAGAAGAAACATGACTGATTTGCTCCTAAACCTATAATTGAGTGACTCAATTGTTACTTTTAGAATAAGGGTGATTATTTGTTATTAAACCTATAACTAAATGGCCTCTAGTGTAATTTACCTTAATTTAAAAACCTAGAAGTCGCAGTGGTGATGAGTCCTGCAAATAGGCCGAATAAAACTCGATTCGAAAAAATCAAAATTTTCGACTGGACTGAGGTTAAAAATTCGAATTTTCTCTATAAAAAATAAAAACGAATTCGGTATTCAAAATTTTCAATTAAATCAATGAATATACAAATAGAATTTTTTAGCACACTCTTACATGTGTTCATAATAAATAATCAATTTAATCTCTCTATAAAAAACGCACCTAAGTTGGTTCTCAAACTCGCGAATTCCGTTTATTTAACCCTTCGACAAAAGTGTCTTCTTAACTCCTACATTCAATCTTTTAAATTCAAAAGCATACTTTTAGCTGTTATTCCAATTTTAAACTATTTACTCCAACATGCTATTACAATCTTTTACTTATCAAATAATAAAATTAAGACTGATTAATTTTATGATTTTAACAAAAAACTTTGTTCACTAAAAAAACAAATGGCTATTAAGATCCAATCAAGTAGCTAAAAATATTTATATTATTTTATTTTATATGAATTCGAATTTCGGCTCTAAACAAAATGAATATATACATATATTTTGATGGGCTTATGAAAATTTAAAATTATTTTATTAACGAAAAAGAAGAATAAAGGCTGCAAGAACTAGAAAGACATATATGGCGAGAAAAAAGGCGCGAAGTGACCGTCCAAGAAACACCAGAGAAGAGAGAGAGAGAGAGAGAGAGAGAGAGAGTCATTTTGATAGATGATGAAAATCGCCATTGTCTTTTTCTAACCGAAATATCGTTTTATTGTGATTTCTCCTCTGTTTTAGGGTTAAAAAAATTTCACATTTTCTTCGAAAAACAAACGGCTGCAAATTTGAAAAAGTAGAAAAACAATTAAGACGGCGAAAGGAAAGCAGAAGAAAAAAGTATAGAATAATCATGAATTCCGTTATGCTTTGAATCTTCACGCTAATCGGATCGATATGTTATTTGAATTTTTTCCAGCTGTATTCACATGGTTACATCTGAATTTCTAATTATTCCATTCTCCATATTTTGATTTGATCAGATTTTCTTTGGTTTTAATTTTAGGTTTGAAGTTGTATTGGTTGGGGGAGTAATTCGAGGTGGAATGATTGTTGACGAGATTTTTGGAACGTGATGATCTGGTGCTTGCAGCGGCGGTGTAGGCTGAGAGGAAGGAGGCGCATGTAAATGATTCAAGGATCAAAAGGGAAAACGATGAAATGGGCATCATTGCTTAAGGAAATCAAGGAAAAGGTCGGTTTACCTCAATCTTCTACTCCTGCTTCCATTGCTACCACTGTTTCTACTCCTTCATCCTCGCCTTCTTCTCCTCCTTCCGACCACGATGCCAATGCTTCCTCAACTCGTTACGACTTCGCTTCCTCTCTTTCCAGGTTTATTTTTCTTCATCTTTGGTTTATTTTGATTTATTACTTTCATTTTCCTTCTTTTTGAATGATTTATTTTCATTTGTTTTCATTTTCACCAGCAAATGATGATTATTATGAGGTGAACTAGTAGAACCATAGTTGCATGTTTCGTTTATTTTCATTTTAAAAAGGAAATTCTTCTATTAGCTTTACTTGCATTTGACTACCTTTAACGTTTATTTCCGTTTCGTGCAATTAGAAGTATAACTTCAGTTACACCATGTGCTTCAGTTATTTATTCATCTAAGATTTGATAAAGTAAGCTCTAATGAGATATTCTAAAGTATTTTGTTGCATTTTCTACAATAAAAAGCTTTAAAGATATAGATTTTGATGTGAATAGTTGTTTGATATTGTTAGATGAATTATCACGCATGAAGGAACCTAATTTTAAGGTTCCAATGTGTAGTCTTGTGGGATGTAAGTATTGGTGATTGTAGGCTAGTACTGTATCTACGGGGGCAACTATTAAGCCATTAATAAGGTTGTGCGATTATTGTAAAAAAAAGGTTGTGCGATTGAGCTTAACTCAAGCAAATTCAGGTAGCTCTGAATAGCTGTTTCCCCTAAAAGAGCAAAAAAGGATGAAAACATACGATGAAGAAGAAAGGAAAATAGGAAAAAGATGAGCTATAAACGATCCTATTGAAGTTCCTGGAGTTACATATGGTGCGTTCTATTAGAAAAATGAATAGATAGGTGTATTTTATTTTTAACTGAGGATTGGGCCAAAGTTGTGAAGCTCTTATTAATGTAATGGGAAAAACGATAAGTATATAGTGGGCTATTATAAAATATAGGATGAGCGCCTGAATAAGATAAATCCCACCTTTCTATTTTCTAGTTGGGAGATTTCTTTCTTTCAAATTCTTGAGGGTCTGAAGTTTTATTGTGCCTCTGCTTTATTTCGGCTTTTGAAAAGTTTCACTTAATCCTGAAATCCATATATGAGTTGACACTTCTGGTGTGGTGATTTAAATAAGGTGCTTTAGGAATCATTCTTAGGTGTAAACCTGCTCTTACAGCTTGGAGTGGTGTGAATAATTGGTATATCAGTGCATGGATGTTTTATTGACTGAAATTTTAGGTTTGAGCAGTAATCATTAATCAAACAGCATCTTAATATCATCTATCACAGGGATCAAGGATGTTGGGGTGCTCTTTAGTCACAAAAAGGGTCCTGTAAATTGTCCTTTTCTCTTTTTTGCAAAAATGTTTTGTTATGAACCTATTTATGACAGAGCAAGATCCTTTTTTGTGCTACTGTATCCTGTTCTCTTTAGAGTTGGAAGTTGATAACAGTGTAGTGGTAATATGCTTCTTTATAATTCCCATTATGCTAATGTGTAGTGTATGAGATTATGTAACATATTTTGTGTTTAATATTAGGTTTAACTTTCAATTGTTTAAGGTAATTTTTCTTCTGTTTTTTAGTTGTGCAGTATTTAATCTTATAATTATACTCATTAAATTCTCTTCTATTTGATTGTGTTTTAAGTGAATACAGTTTTTCTTATGTTTGCTCGTGTCTATTTATTGAATTACATTTTTATACTTAAAACATTGTTAAAGTGCCTTTTGTTATCAGCTTCCACTTCGTTTGCTCTATAATGTGACAGTTCTTTCTAAATTGACTTTCCTTTTTTTTCCTTGTTACAGCAGGGACAAACATGAACTGGAATTGGACTTTAATAGATTTTGGGAAGAGTTTTGCTCATCCAATTCTGAAAAGGTATATTCTCATCGACATTCTAATTCCTAGCAGTCTTTTTATGTACCATAACAAGTTCTGTTTTGTTTGTATTATCTTTGCAGGAGAAAGAAATGGCCTTGAGTTTGACTCTAGATGTCTTTTGTAGATTAGTCAAGCTGCATGCTAATGTAGCCCAGTTAGTCACCCAGTATGAATGCTCATCCTTCTGTCTATTTTCTTACATCGCATGGTTTACTCTTATAAAGTATTTTTCAACATCTTTATTGTTTTCTACTCATCAACTTGTTTGAATTATTGAGAAACTCTACTTCAGTACCAGTATAACCTTGCATGTTCCATCAGAAACTATTTTGATGTGGAGTTAGCTGTACTCTAAAAAGTTTGGGCATCTAAATTCACGCTCTTGACATTTATGTTTAACCACATCTTCTGATATTTGGTTATGCTCTTTAATTCATTCTTATTGTGACTTGATCTGGTTGCAATTAGAAGAGTTTTATTCTTTCTATTATCTTATTTGGTTTATGCTGGCTTTAATTATTAGCTAAGATCCATTCCACAAAATATAGTACAACATTTGGTTATGCAAACTATATAGACAGTGTTGTTTTTTGTTGAGACTGTTTTATCCTTCCAAAAAGAAACTTCTCATCAAGATTGTTGCTATTAGAGTAAGTTTAATTTTTCATCTGCTTCGGCTTTAGATCTCATAAAGAAATTGTAAATTGTCAGTATTCTTTATTCAAACAATACCGTTGCTTCTTGACTTTCTCCAACAGTGAGCACGTTGTCCAACACTAAGAGGTTTAATTCATTACAGGTTAGTAGAAACAAATATATTCTCCTTTGTTGTGGGAAGAGCGTTTGTAACGGATATTGAAAAGTTAAAAATTAGCAGCAAAAAAAGATCTTTGGATGTACCAAAAGTTATACAGTCTTTCTCTGAAGTCACCAAGGTTGGGATTTGGGATCCAAGTGCTTTATATCTCAATATATATTATCCATATTATTTTCTAGGTTTCTTGTTTGGAATTAGCTCATGATTACTGATCTGCAGGATGGCATCAGTGCTGGTTCAAATTTGTTGACTGCTGTTGAAGTTCTTGTGTCTGGGGTATATTTCTCTTATCTTTAATGGCATAATTTTATATTTTGTAGTTGGAAAAATGGCACTAAGTTTTTTTGTTTTTTTAACAATGCCACTAAGTTTCTTGCTTGCAAAATGTGAACAACTAATTTACTAGGATTCTTATTAAAAAAATTATCAAAATGCAGCTTTACAGTTCCTATACTTACACGATCTCAATCTTATCAAACTAAGTGAACTTTTCAGTAAGTAGTACTCTAAAAAATCAAACAACTTATTTTGATATACATACAACTATAGAGTAAACAGTCCACTAACAATAAAACACTCGTACAAACTCAAATACTATCACATTATTCGACTGTACCCCTCAAGCTGGTGAATGGATATCCTCCTCTCCAAGCTTGTTGGCAATGGCTTGAAACCCTAATTGGCATCCCTTTAGTGAGTATAGATGTTAGTTGATCCATTGTTGAAACAAATGGGGTATAAATAAGTCCACTGTTGAGTTTCTCCTTGATAAAACGTCTATCGACTTCAACATGTTTGGTTCTTGTGAGAAAGAGGCCATGATGGCCGGAGATGCAATGAATAATGGTGGTTTGCGTTTGGTCGGTGGTTAGGGATTTGTTGTTTGAAGAAGATGAACATGATATTTTCCATAGAGAATAATGTGTTTCTCTGTATTTTCTTATTATTCTTAATTGTCAAATGTATACAGCCTAAGCCTTTAAATAGGTTGATATGGAGTTTTAATATAACTAAAACTATACTTTTATCTTTAATTTAAATAATACTTATTCCTAATTTAAATGAGACTTCTAGTAAATCTAAACTACTCATTAAGAGTAAACTCTAATTACACATTAAATAAAAACTCTAACACTCCTCGTTAACTTACACTCCCCCTCAAGCTCTAACACTTCTCGGATAACTTACACTCCCTCTCAATCTGGTGAGCAAACATAGTAGAGCACCAAATTGGTTCTTGGATGTGATGCCCCACTCATATTTCTTCTGTTGTTTCTTAGAGAAAAATGCTCCCTGTTCTCGAGAGTCTTTGATTTGAAGAGTGAGGACAGAACCATGATGTTCTTGCGCAGCAATTGTTGATGCCATTCAACTTATTGTATGCTTGAGATGGTTGATACATCAGTTGGAATATCAAGACTTCTCCACAGGATGCTCCAACATGCAGTTCCTGACTAAAAGGTCTACACGACATGATGCTCTAGCATGCAGTTCCTGACTGAAAGGTCTGATGCGAATGATGTAGGAAGTAATCACATGAATCTACATTCCCCCTCAAGCTGGCAGTTACACAGACTAGAGTTCCAGCTTGGATCTTTGATGTAGAATCCCTTAAAAAATATTATCTAGTTTTTAAGGTTAAACTAGAACTTGTTCTCCTATCTTTTAGGATGGATGGCTAAGATAGAACCAAATAGTTTTAAGGCTAAACTATAACCTTTTCATCTATCTTTTAGATATAGTAAAATTAAACGAGTAGAAATTTCACCAGAGATGTAAGATTCCAACGAAGGAGAAGCCAAGGAACTAGTGCGGCCTAATGACAACAGCGGAAAAGAAAAACGATGTGCATCTGAAAAATCAGATCGTCGATCTATTTCAGATTAGAGATGGTAGAAATGGTGACGGCATCAAAACCGTTGTTGGCTCATGATACCATGTGAGAAAGGGGCCATGATGGCCGGAGATGCAATGAATAATGGTGGTTTGTGTGTGATCGGTGGTTAGGGATTTGTTGCTTGAAGAAGTTGAACAAGATATTTTCCAGAGAGAACAATGTATTTCTCTGTATTTTCTTATTATTCTTAATTATCAAATGTATACAGAGTAAGCCTTTAAATAGGTTGATATAGAGTTTTAATATAACTAAAACTATACTTTTATCTTTAATTTAAATAATACTTATTTCTAATTTAAATAGACTTCTAGTAAATCTAAACTACTCATTAGGAATAAACTTTAATTACACATTAAATAAAAACTCTAACACTCCTCGTCAACTTACACTCCCCCTCAAGCTCTAACACTTCTCGGATAACTTACAGTTCTATCATGTTGCATTGGATTATGTGCTGTGTTAATTATTGATTTGTTGGCACAGTACAACCTCATTGGACATTCACATCTTACCAATCTTACCTTCAAATCATCAAGAATTATTTTCAATTAGAGTAACTCACATGTTCCAAGTGTCATTGATCTGAATTTTGACTCTACATTTGATCATGCCACTACTTTTGCTTCTTACTCCTCTAAGTTACTAGATTGCCACCTAGGAAAGTACAATAGCCTTAAATTGATCTTCTGTCAACTAATGAATCAACATAGTCTGCATCAGTATAAGCTTCTAAAGTCATGTTTCCTCCTTTCTTGAACAAGGTTCCTCTCCTATGGTTACACATCAAATACTATAAAATCCTATTTACTGCTTTGAGATACATCTCCTTAGGATTATGCATAAATGGCTGACGACACTCACAACAAATGAAATATCGAGTCTTGTATATGCCAAATAGATTAATATTCCGACAAGTCTTTTGTAAGATCTTTTATCTACAACAGAATCTTCTTAAGCATCACATAGTCTATGATTGAACTTATGCGTGTATCAACCAACTTCCAGCCCAACATTCATGTTTCTTTCAACAAATCAAGCACTTTTGCTATAAATAAAAATTTCCTACTTTGAGTGTGCTACTTCAATACCTGGGGAGTATTACAAATTTCTAATTTGTTTGATGTCAATTTTTTTTCCAGCAAACATTCTTTTAAATTTTGCATTTCCTCTATGTCACTACATGTTACAATGATATTATCCACATATACTAACAATACTGTCACACCCCTTGTCATCGAGTGCCTCATAAATAGAGTATGATCTTTTTTTTATTTGTTTATATCCCAAGGTGATTATTACATTTGTAAATCTTTGGAACGGCAATTGTCTAATCCATAGAGAACATTCTTCAACTTGCACACCATTCCTTTAGATTTAAAACCAGGAGGAACCTCCCTGTAAATTTTCTCTTTTAAATCACCATGAAGAAACACATTTTTCACATCATATCGTTGTAGGTTCCACCTTAGATTGGTAGCTAAAAACAACAGAACTCGTACTGTTTTCGTTTTTGCAAATGGAGCAAAAGTCTCCATATAAGTTTTGAGTATACCCTTTGGCAACCAATATTGCCTTTTACCTTTCTACTGAACCATCAGATTTGTATATCACAGAAAAAACCCATCTACACCCAACAACCTTCTTTCCTTTCCACAATTTTACAAACACAAACATTTTGCTCTTTTCTAGTGCATCCATCTCCACTTTCATAGCACCCTCTCACTTATCTCGTACTGCCTCAGATAAATTTCTTGGTATGAAAATCAAACGAAAGTTGCTAAGAAAGGCTTTATGGCTTGTGGATAGATTTTTTTAGAACCATTGGTAAGTTTTTGAATGGAAATAATATTTGCTAGAAGTTTAGGATCATGGAGGACATCTTTTAGAGTAAGAGAATCGCTTAAATGTGTATCTCATTGGCCTGCCACGGATGTTATTGAACCATCAGCTATGGAGATCTTGTTATAGCTAGACAAATGAGTATATGGAGAGAAATATTTAGAAGAATGTGTCATATACGATGTGGTTTAAGGGGGGGACAGTAATAATCGTAAGACATAAGGTTGAACAAATGATTAGGAAATAAGATGGACATTTAGAAAACTTAGGGTTAATAAAATCCTCTAGTTTTACTATTAATTCAAAGATAATGATAGGAATAGTTGTGTTGACTGTAAAGCCTACAACTTATTTATATAGGCTTGTTTCCTTGCAAGCAAAGTTTTAATTCTAACCTTAGATTTAAACCCTAGACATACCCTAATAACTCTAAAAGTAATTAATCACCTTAGCCTTAACCGTCTATCATATGTCTAATAATTAATAAACATTATAAAATAAAACTGAAATGATATAATATTATAAGATAGATAAAGCTCTTATGTCATTCTCTCCAACTTGGAAAACTTGACTGTTGACTCCAGCAAGAAAACCTTCACCACAATCAACATAAATTTCTAGATGAAGAACCCCATTGGTTGGTTCAATAGTAAAACCTTTTAGACAGAACACTTCAGTCATTAAGATATCTAGTTTGATCTTGTGAACTTCAATACCATTATTGTCCTTATCCAATGTCTTGTTTGCTTAACGAACAATATGAGTATTCCTACTATTGCTCCCAGCAGGTTCGCCAGCTTTAGTTTTTGGTGAGTAGGCTTCGTAGAAAATTACAACATTTAAAGTACTAGTTAAAACAATTGCATGATGTTTTCAATGTCTAGTTATCGGCCCATCACACAAAGTTGTCTTCCATTCATCAACACTTATCATTCTATTATGATGATAACCACTCTTCAAATCAATTGTTGAAAACTCCATAGAACCAATCAATCGTTCAAGAATATCGTATAGAAGACTTACAAGGAACATACATGTATCACAAATCTATGCATCACCAATCTGTATGCAAGGAACGTACATGTATCACTAATCTCTAGAAGCATCAAATTCCATAACCAGGGCACCATTAAATCATGCTCATCCCATGGTGCAAATTTTGGAACTTCTTTTAGAGGACTCGTGCTCAAGAAGTGACTCAATTTCCCCCAACCCTTCAAGAATGTACAGACCAGTTCTGACCACTTCAAATAATTCTTTGCATTCAAGCAATATGCAAGCTGGATGTTATGCAAAGCTCCTATTGTAGTGATTGTAGTAGCAGTGTGCTAAATCATGGTAGAATTGGTTTCAATGGAATCTGATATGATTACTTAGAAACAAGTAAAGGGGAAAGGAATGGCTTGGGAAAAAAGGGACAAAAGAAGCAGGAATACGGCTAGAGAAAAAACATTATTTTTTCAAGAAAGAACCAATGGCATCTAATACCATATGGAAAACTAATTTACTATCAAACTAAGTAAACTTTCAATAACTGGTAATCTAAAAAATTAAATAACATATCTGATATACGTACAGTTTTCTAATAAACAGTCCACTAACTACAAAACACTCACATTATCCACACAAAAAGCTTGTGCTATTTCCACCAGAAGATAGATACTCCGACCTCTATAATAATTGAATTGTGTTGTTTAAAAACTAACCTACACACTTTGATCTTTTGAAGTAATTTGATTGATTTGTATAACTACTTATTATAATTTTGCATCACACTTTATATCTTAATTTATGTTCATTCTGATATTTAGACGCTGTTAATTGTTATTATTTATGTTGTTTGCAGCCTTTTGATAAACATGCACTCCTTGATTCTGGGATATTTTCCTGTCTCATTCAAATTCTGAATGCTCTTTTGAGTCATGATGAGGCCAATCAGAAGCTAAAAATTACAATTTCTGAGGATTCATTGCTAGCTGAAAACGATTCAGTTGCTGATTTTGGGCAAGCCGGTCGAGTTGAGGTTGTTTATTAGTCTTTTTAAATATCTACAGCACTATCTGTTCACAAGTTGAATACTATGAACAGAGAGGACTCGGTTCATGCCTTTTTGTTTGACTGTAAACTTATTGCTACACATTCAGGTAGAAGGAAGCATTGTGCACATTATGAAAGTATTAGCCAGCCATCCTTCAGCGGCATAGAGTTTAACTGAGGACGATTCTCTGATGTTGATGTTTCAGATTGTTGCCAATGGATCTTTAACTGTCTTCTCTGGGTATAAGGAGGGTCTTGTTTCCCTGCAAATCACACAACTTCATAGACATGCCATGCAGGTAAACTTGTTGTGCTTTAATATATAAATGTTCAACCATATGGCGGCTCATATGATCTTCATGTGCCAGATTTTAACTGTTGATGTAATTTGCTTGTCCTATCAGATCCTTGGACTGCTTTTGGTCAATGATAATGGAAGCACAGCCCAACATATACACAAACATCATCTGGTATACCTTTTTGGAAATTTTTAAAAGCTTATCTAAAGAACATAGGTTACTTGTTGGGTGCCCTGTCTTTTGTTTTTCTTATTTTTGCTATGGTTTCCTACGCTTTAGAGAACCTTTAGTCATGGACCATGTATTTGGTTGTACGTTTAGGCTTGTGAACAGTTGAGTTGGGTGAAACAGTGAAGAATTATATAGGGAGCAAGATATGAATTATTCATCCACTTGGGTTTTTACTAGAGCAATCTAGTAAAGAATTTGGAAAGTAGTGGAGTCCATGATTTCGGTGAGGGTAGAATCTCTATACTAAGTAAGAGTGGAAAAATTGAGGTGACATTTTTTGGAGTTACTGCAGGATGCTTCTTTAAGTCTCTTTTCTGGGTATCAACTCAAGTACAGTGGCAATGGTAAACTCATTTGACAGGCTACTTCACTGTTTTAGAGTTTAAGTTTTTCTGTGTCTCATTTAAGTGTAATTGTTGCTAAGACATGGATGGTGTTAATCCATTAGAGAGATAGACCTGAGTAAGCAAAGTAACAATGTTGATTTGTGTCGAATCACATTATCATTGATGTGGTCCATCTAGAGACAAACTTTGTAGAAAGCCAGAAGGATTTAAACCTTCATTACTTGTTTGACATGTTCTTTTTCTTTAGACCATACAATTAGAGTGCTATTTCTTCCTCTTGTACTACTTACTTTCTGAATGTTCAAGACATAAATTTCAATATAGTATTGATTGCTTACATTACATGTCATTCTTTTATTGCCTAAGTTCTGTTTTATAGATGCATCTTGTTGTGTAACTTCTATTAAATATTATTAGAAGGAATTTTTTTATGGCAATGTCCTAGATGGTGATTTTGAGAATAGTTCCTCTTGTTCTTGTGCTCTACATTTTAACTGAAGGAAATAGTAAAGCTTTTGTTAAGATGTAGTGGGTCAGGGCCACTGCAAGTGTATATCGTTTGCCACTCAGCACTTGAGACACTAGTGTGAAAGCATGTCTTTGCATGGCTAATTTTTACCTTTGGTTTGTGATGACATCTCTTATTCTCCTGTTGCTGTGGGACATCTCTTATTCTCCCCGTGCAAAAAAAGTTTCACTGTTAACTTTGTTTGTCATATCCTGTTTCTTTCAACAATCTTCTTATTTATATGTTTCTAAGCTATGTATTTGGTCTCTTATTTGTTCCCTTTTCATTCATTAAATATTTCCTATATATGTTTCACATGTTGTCCTTTTGTGCAGATAAAAGTTCTTCTGATGGCTGTTAAAGGTTTTAATCCAGATTGTGGGGACCCTGCCTACACTGTTAGTATTGTGGAATTGTTACATGAATGTGTGGAGTTGTCATACAGACAAGGTAACTGGATCATGATTTTCCCTTGTTGAGTTCTATAATAAAATTATGATTAGTGTATGGATTTTGTTGTTGTATCATAAAGTTATATGGCCTTGGCTTTTTCAAAGGATAATATTTTGGTTGTTCTTGTGTTTAAGGATTCTTCTTTTGTATTTTTCCTTGCCTTGAGTTATTGTTGATATCATGCAACTTTGACTTGTAAAGGCTGGTGGTCTCAGTCTTAGGGACGATATGCGGAATGCCCATGGTTATCACTTCCTTGTTCAGTTTGCTCTAGTTCTTTCCTCCATCCCTCAGAATCAAGGCATTGAATCTATTTATTTGAAGCATTAGGCTGACAAAGATAGTGGTTCCGATAGTGCTCAAGTCTTTGATGATGTAGGGGAAAAGGATTTCATAGGAAAAGATTACCATTCCTCTGAACATGTATCACCCACTCTGATTTGGCTACTTGATATTCTTGTTAACCTATCTCAAACAGGTCCAGCTGATGGTAAAAGATCCAAATATTCTCACACCAAGGCCAGTAACCATAGTAGAAGTCGAACTTCATCTACTGACAGTCTTGGCGAAGAAATTTGGGAACAGGGAAATGTGAGAAAGGGGCCATGATGGCCAGAGATACAATGAATAATGGTTTGTGTGTGATCGGTGTTAGGGATTTGTTGTTTGAAGAAGATGAACAGGATATTTTCCAGAGAGAACAATGTGTTTCTCTGTATTTTCTTATTATTCTTAATTATCAAATGTATACATAGTAAGCCTTTAAATAGGCTGATATAGAGTTTTAATATAACTAAAACTAAACTTTTATCTTTAATTTAAGTAATACTTATTCCTAATTTAAATAAAACTTCTAGTAAATCTAAAATACTCATTAGGAATAAACTCTAATTACACATTAAATAAAAACTCTAGCACTCCTCGTCAACTTACACTCTCCCTCAAGCTCTAACACTTCTCGGATAACTTACACTCCCCCTTAAGCTGGTGAGCAAATGTAGTAGAGCACCAGCTTGGATCTTGGATATGATGCCCTATTCATATTTCTTCTACTGTTTCTTACAGAAAAATACTCCCCATTCTCGGGAGTCTTTGATTTGAAGAGTAGGGACAGAACCATGATGTTCTTGCACAACAATTGTTGATGCCATTCAACTTATGGTACGCTTGAGATGGTTGATGCATCAGTTAGAATATCAAGACTACTCCTAAGAATGCTCCAGCATGCAGTTCTTGACTAAAAGGTCTGATGCGAACGACGCAGGAAGTGATTAGAGGAATCTACACTCCCTCTCAAGCTGGAAATTACATAGACTAGAGTTCGAGCTTAAATCTTTGATATAGAATCCCTTAAAAAATATTATCTAGTTTTTAAGGTTAAACTAGAACCTCTTCTCCTATCTTTTAGGATGGATGGCTAAGATAGAACCAAATAGTTTTTAAGGCTAAACTATAACCTTTTCATCTATCTTTTTGATTGGCTAAGATAGAACCATCAAATAGTGAACAAAATAACAAAATTAAACGAGTAGAAATTTTACCAAAGATGTAAGATTCCAACGAGGGAAAATGCAAGGAACGAGTGTGGCCTAATGACAAAAACGAAAAAGAAAAATGATGTGCATTTGAAAAATCATATCGTCAATCTGTTTTAGATTAGAGATGGCAGCAGTGGTGACGGCATCAAGACTGTTGTTGGCTCATGATACCATGTGAGAAAAGGGCCATGATGGCCGGAGATACAATGAATAATGGTGGTTTGTGTGTGATCGGTGGTTAGGGATTTGTTGTTTGAAGAAGATGAACATGATATTTTCTAGAGAGAACAATGTGTTTCTCTGTATTTTCTTATTATTCTTAATTATCAAATGTATACAGAGTAAGCCTTTAAATAGGCTGATATAGAGTGTTAAGCCTTTAAATAGGCTGATATAGAGTTTTAATATAACTAAAACTATACTTTTATCTTTAATTTAAGTAATACTTATTCCTAATTTAAATAAGACTTCTAGTAAATCTAAACTACTCATTAGGAATAAACTCTAATTACACATTAAATAAAAACTCTAGCACTCATCGTCAACTTACATTCCCCCTCAAGCTCTAACACTTCTCGGATAACTTACACTCCCCCTCAAGCTGGTGAGCAAACGTAGTAGAGTACCAACTTGGATCTTGGATGTGATGCCCTATTCATATTTCTTTTGTTGTTTCTTACAAAAAAATACTCCCCGTTCTCAGGAGTCTTTAATTTGAAGAGTGAGGACAGAACCATGATGTTCTTGCACAACAATTGTTAATGCCATTCTACTTATGGTACGCTTGAGATGGTTGATGCATCAGTTGGAATATCAAGACTACTCCTAAGAATGCTCCAGCATGCAGTTCCTGACTAAAAGGTCTGATGCGAACGATGAGGAAGTGATTAGAGGAATCTACACTCCCCTCAAGCTGGCAATTACACAGACTAGAGTTCCAGCTTGGATCTTTGATGTAGAATCCGTTAAAAAATATTATCTAGTTTTTAAGGTTAAACTAGAACCTCTTCTCCTATCTTTTAGGATGGATGGCTAAGATAGAACCAAATAGTTTTTAAGGCTAAACTATAACCTTTTCATCTATCTTTTTGATTGGCTAAGATAGAACCATCAAATAGAGAACAAAACAACAAAATTAAACGAGTAGAAATTTTACCAAAGATGTAAGAATCCAACGAGGGAAAAGCCAAGGAACGAGTGTGGCCTAATGACAACAACGGAAAAGAAAAACAATGTGCATTTGAAAAATCAGATCGTCGATCTGTTTTAGATTAGAGATGGCAACAATGGTGACGGCATCAAGACCGTTGTTGGCTCATGATACCATGTGAGAAAGGGGCCATGATGGCCGGAGATACAATGAATAATGGTGGTTTGTGTGTGATCGGTGGTTAGGGATTTGTTGTTTGAAGAAGATGAACATGATGTTTTCCAGAGAGAACAATGTGTTTCTCTGTATTTTCTTATTATTCTTAATTATCAAATGTATACAGAGTAAGCCTTTAAATAGGCTGATATAGAGTTTTAATATAACTAAAACTATACTTTTATCTTTAATTTAAGTAATACTTATTCCTAATTTAAATAGGAATTTTAGTAAATCTAAACTACTCATTAGGAATAAACTCTAATTACACATTAAATAAAAACTCTAGCACTCCTCGTCAACTTACACTCCCCCTCAAGCTCTAACACTTCTCGGATAACTTACACATGGAAATAATAAAGTTAAAGACCTTGAAGCTGTCCAGATGCCACAAGACAATTTTCTCAAGGCAGATAGCAGGGATCTGCAAGCAGAAGTATTAAACAGAATGTTTAAAATATTTTCAAGTCATCGTGAAAATTACAAGTTGTGTCAGCAAGTGAGGACCATTCCTCTCTTGATCTTAAACATGGCTGGATTTCCATCATCGTTGCAAGAGAAGATCTTGAAAATTCTTGAATATGTGACTGTAGTGAATTGTTTTCCTGAGCAGGAACTACTGTCTCTATGTTGCTTATTACAGCAACCAATTAGATCAGAGTTAAAGCTCACAATCCTTTCGTTTTTCATAAAGCTCATATCCTTTGATCAACAATACAAGAAAATCCTAAGAGAAGTAGGTGTGCTGGAAGTATTGTTGGATGGTTTGAAGCAACATAAGTTTATTTTGAGTCAAAACCAACATGATGGTAATGGCAACCAGTTCGAGAGAATATTCAGGTCTAGCAGCTTCAAGAAACACTTCGAAAGTGTGGGTGTTATTATTACAACTCCCAAGTTTGGGGAATCTGGTTCAGGGAAGTTTCCTATTTTTGAAGCTGAGGAAACAATTGCAATTGCATGGAATTGTATGGTTTCATTAGTAAAGGAATCTGAAGCTAGCCAAGCTTCATTCCGATCCGCCAATGGTGTGACCATTGTTCTCCCCTTCCTAGTGTCCAATGTTCATCGTTCAGGGGGTCCTCCGCACATTGTCATGTTTGATCACCGAAGACACCATGCAGGTTTGTTAAGATGCATACTTTTCCACTTGATAGATTTAAATTGGACAGATCTTGCATGCAAGAATGTTGTTTCTCCCTTTCTGCCTTTTTTCTTCCTTACCATAATGAGCATCCATAATCTTTACTTCCAACTGGAGTAATGCTAAATGTCCTTGTTCCCTGGCATGCTTTTGTGCATGAGTGAACTGCATGTACAACTGTTAACACCAAATTGGAAACTCTTTCTTTTCAGGGTCATCCTAAAGAATTAGGGGTACTTATTGAAGTTCTAAAGAGTGGAATGGTTACAGGTGTTTCAGGGCATCAATACAAACTTCAAAGTGATGCGAAATGTGATACGATGGGAGCATTGTGGCGCATTCTAGGAGTAAATAATGCAGCTCAGAGAGTCTTTGGTGAAGCCAGTGGATTTTCTCTTCTTTTGACCACCCTCCACAGTTTTCAAGGTCATGAAGGATGCTCAGAAGAATCTTCTTTGCTAGATTGCATCAAAGAGTTCACATATTTATCGCGCCTTATGATAGCTACAATGTGTGGTAATGCCATTAATAGGACAAAGTTGTATGCTGTCATATCATCACAAACTTTCTATGATCTTCTCTCAGAGTCTCGATTTCTATGTGCAGATTATGAGAAGCAAGTGATTCATCTGTTGTTGGAACTTGCTCTTGAAATTATTCTTCCACCTTTCATAACACCGGAGAGTGTCACATCAACGGATATGGCTAAAAATAAGTTCACCAGTTTTCCTTTTACCGCCCCATCTGGTTTGGGTAATCTTGATAAGGAACGAGTATACAATGCTGGTGCTATTAGAGTTCTGATCCGTTCAGTGTTGTTTTTTACTCCTAAAATGCAGTTAGAAGTGCTGAATCTTATCGAGAAGCTTGCTCATTCCGGGCCCTTCTATTGCCTTTTTAGTCTTCTATTGCCTTTTTAGTCTTTGATACTAGACGTTAGCTTCTCACTGTTTGCTTTTACAATGTATTTAGGTTGTGTGGAACTTTTACTGGCGATAATTCACCCCTTCCTTTTAGGCTCATCACTCTTACTGTCTTATACTTTGAAGATAGTTGAGGTTCTAGGGGCTTATAGGTAAGCCTTGTAGTCATGCGTAGGAATCAATATATTTGCTCAGTTTATTTGATTTTTCTGTCTTCCATTATTTCTGAAATTAGGCTTGCATTTTTGTTGATAGGTTGTCTGTATCTAACTCCGAACACTTGTAAGATATATTATGCAAATGAGGCTGATAAAGTTCGGTGATACAATTGTTGATATGATGGATATGTTAATTCTCATGGGAGATATGGGCTTCAAAAATGTTTTTTTGGCTCCATTTGTGGAAATGAAGATGAGCAAGGTTGGACATGGTTCTTTTCAGGTGCCTTTGGGAGAAAGATCTTGGTCTCCTGCTGCTGGTTATTCATTTGTCTGTTGGTTTCAGATTAAAAACTTTTTGAAAACACCAACAAAAGAAACTGAGCCTGCCAAATCTGGTCTTTCCAAGAAGAAAGCTGGCTTAAATGGGCAGCATCATGATCAGCAAGTTCTCCAAATATTTTCTGTCGGTGCAGTAAAAGTGACAATACTTTTTATTCTGAAATTTATCTCCAAGAGGATGGTGTTCTAACCCTTGCAACTGGTAACTCTTGCTCTTTAACATTTTTCGGATTAGAGCTGGAGGAAGGCCAGTGGCATCACCTTGCTATTGTTCATAGCAAACCAAATGTTCTTACGAGACTATTCCAAGCTAGTATTGCTTATGTTTATCTTGATGGGAAGCTAATGCAAATAGAAAAATTAGGATATTCACCTTCTCCCTTTGGAAAACCTTTGCAGGTAACTATTGTGACTCCAGTTACTGCTGCAAGGGTTAGTGACTTGACATGGAGACTCCGCTCCTGCTATCTTTTCGAGGAAGTGCTCACGCCAGGTTGTATATGTTTCATGTACATCCTAGGTAGGGGATATAGAGGTCTTCTCCAAGATGCAGATCTTCTCCGTTTTGTCCCCTACCATGCATGCAGGGGTGGTAGCATGGCTATCTTAAACTCATTAGATGCTGACGTGTCTATAGCTCCTGGAACACAAAAGCTTGACGGTATAAACAGGCAGTGAGACTCTAAGGCAGATGGAAGTGGAATTGTTTGGGATTTGGATAGACTATGAAATCCTTCATTCCAGCTCTCAGGTAAAAAAAACTCATATTTGCATTTGACGGAACTTGTACGGAGGCTGTTCGAGCATCTGGGACATCTTACATGCTCAATCTGGTTGATCCTATGTCAGCTGCTGCTTCTCCCATTGGAGGTGAATAACCATTTTCTCCCTTTACATGTAATCATTCTGAAAATTGGTCTTATCTTAATTACTTTCTTTTTCTGTCTATGCAGGTATACCACGGTTTGGACGTCTTCATGGGGATATCTATATCTGTAGGCAATGTGTTATTGGTGATACCATCCGTTCTATTGGTGGAATGTCTGTCATTTTGGCCCTTGTTGAGGCTGCTAAGACTAGAGATATGCTCCATATGGCCCTTTCCTTTCTTTCTTGTGCACTTCATCACAATCCTCAAAACATCAAAGACATGCAAACATACAGAGGATACTATTTGCTTGCTCTATTTCTGCATCAAAGGATGTCATCCTTTGATATGCAGTGTCTTGAGATATTTTTACAGATCGCTGCATGTGAAGCTTCATTTTCCGAACCAAGTAAATTGGAATGTATTCAAACTTTTGCATCACCTATTGAAACAATTCATGAAACTAGCTTTGAGGATCTTAATTTCTCAAAGTTTCGTGATAAAACTTCAGTTGGAACTCAGTTTGACATAGATGATTCATCTTCTTTGAAGGATTCGTTCAGTCACACTTCGGAGCTAGAAAATGCTGATATGCCAGCTAAAACTTCAAACTGTATTGTCTTGTCAAATGCAGATACGGTAGAACATGTTTTGCTAGACTGGACACTGTGGGTGGCTGCCCCAGTTCCCATTCAAATTGCCTTGTTAAATTTTCTAGAGAAACTTGTGTCTGTGCATTTGTAATATCCCATTATTTGATTCGTGACCAAAACGTAAAGAATCAAAAGTTAGTGGTTTTAGTTCAGTGACTAAAACGTAAAGTTTTAAAGTTTGGTGACAAAGGTGAAAAGTTGAGAAAAGTTCAAGGACCAACATGGTAATTTTCCCAATATTTATTTTTATTCCATAAATAGGTAGATCATCTAAAGGTATGGATCGAATATAAAAACTATAGTTTGATATGATGTTTCTATTATTAGGAAATTACGGTTAAAGTTTAAGGGTAATTCGGGTAATCGTATGAGCTCGGAATTTTATGAAAAATTGAAGGAAGTCTTAAAAAGATCCAAAGAGCATAGCATTGAAGTTTTGAATCGTTTTTAAATCAGTTTAGATTCGATTCTATTCAGTATTTTGTATAGGTGGTGGATTGGCATTTTTGAAAATAAATTATTTCATTAATGGCATTTTAGATATTTCACCTATACTTTTTAATGAAAATTTATTATGGAAGAGGATAAAATGTAGGTGTTGGCTTGTGATTGGTTATAACTAAGGGGTGAAATAGTCATTTGACTATTGTAGAGATTTTTATTTTTATAAAGCCAAATTAGAAGACATTTGACATTAAAATTAAAGATAGAAAAGACTAGAAATTTGCTCATCTTTCTCCCAAGTAGCCGAGACCCCTAGCAAGGTAAGAGCAAAAATTTCAATTCATTTTTTGGCTTGATTTACTTGGTTTTTGGTTAGAGACATGAAATAAGAAATTGATCTCCTTTGAATTCTCTTTCTTTTGACATAAGTTTTGCTTAGTTTCCATATCTCTAAGCTGAGTTTGATGATTAGGGTGGTTGAAGAGCATGTTAAGATTTTATGTTTTAAGGCTTAATCAAGTTGGAAATGGTGTTTTGGTGCTGTTTAGATGCTTGAAATGACAAAAACTTCTTGATAAACCTATAGGGACCATTTCGGCAAAATGAATAATATTAGGAGAAATTTTGTAAAAATTATTTTGATGATGGATTTGATTAGAATGATGTTCTCTAATTTGAATTATGTTGTTGGATTGAAGAAAACATCATTTTAGGACCAATTTGTGAATTGTGTAAATTGGGTGAAATAAGTGAAAAATTGGAAAATATTCAAGAAGCATGGGTATGTTGTTTGCTATGATACAATGATCATTTTGGTATTAATATTTTTGAAAATGGAGATGAAATGTGGAAGTTTCCAAATTTTAGTTTATGAACCCTAAGAGAAAGAATTTAGGGTTTAAAGAGAGATTATCAAACTATTGGTTGTAATGTGTAATTTGAGATGAGATTAAAGTATTGAGAGCATGGTGGTTACAAAGAAGTACTCGGTTGAAAATATTAATTTTTCCATATTGGTATGTACATGTATTAGTAAAGCTTGGACATGTACTTAATGTACAAACAGATAACAATCAAGTTCGAGTACAAACGAGTGAAGAAAGAATATAAAAAGTGCAATCGAGCTTAGTGAGGCTAGTATAAATTATAACTTTGAAAGTGTCAAGGTGAGTGCAATGCATGCATAGCATGATTTTTATGTCATTCATTATATAATTGACATGTTAAAAATATTTCCAGAATTGAGAATACATGCATGGATCACTACTTATCCATGGAATGTTATTTTACGTATGAATTGCTTAATATGTATATATGTTGCCATGTATGAGATTATGATTGATATAAAGCCCAAAGTATGAGATAGGAAATTAAAAGTATAGCTGGATATTCATAGAGTCATAAATAGCTGTATAAACATTTTAGCACTCCCGGTAGAGTGCAATTTATTATAAGCACTTCAGGTAAAGTGCAAAATAATTAATAATTGTATATTCCGGTAAGTATACAAAAATACTTTGGTGTTAAGCACTTCCAGTAAAGTGCACCTAATATACTATACTCAAGTAAGTATAGGGGGATGACTCGCGTACCAAAAATTTCCTTAATTCAATACTTGGGCTAAATGAATTGAAAAACAGGTTAAAAAGGCTTGAAAGCTCGATGATGAATATGGCAACGATATTGGTAAGAATCAAGGTTATTACCATGTAATATGTTACTATATATATTATGTCATATATGTTAAAATGCATAAAATGGGAGGTGATCATATGCATTGTCACTATAATATATTGATACCTATGTTAAATTGCATTTGAATTAAATGTTGTTGCCTCACTAAGTATATGCTTAGTGTATGATGACTTTTATGCGTAGGTTTTAAAGGAGCTTCGAGTGAAGAGTAGCTGAGCATCACTTTCATATTTTGGGAGGTATATCTCCATACTCATAGTAATGTAATGACATCCATCCTTTCTTTTGGAAATGTACTAGATGTCATGTATAATTAGTGGGGTTGTAATACCTTATCACTAAATATGGTGGGTTAATAGTTGTTGAATATGGATGATGAACCTAGTAAGTCCTATTATGGTTATAAATGGTAATGGACTAAGTTTTAGTAAATATGGATTCTAAGATAGAAAGTTTAAAAATCTTCCCAGAAATGTATGCAAAAGCAATGTGCTCGAAAAATTAGCATAAATTCCAAAATTGGAATTAGACAGTGTATCTTATATGTATGAACTACAAATTTTTTCTAGTTTCTTACAAAATTAACAGTGACTGATTTAAAGTTGTATGTTAGAAGTTATGAATTTTTATTCGACGGAAGGTCAGAAAACAGGGTAGCAGAATTTTTGAAATTCTGGGCTGTGACGTGAATCTAAGGATTTATTTGAATTTTTGTTTAATGAATTTAGGCTAATAATTTATATGGTTAGAAAGCTTAATGAATCTAGTTTAATTAGAAAATTTCGTAACGAATTTTCGATGTCTATAAAAAAAATTTATAAATGTTTAAGTAAAGGTAGTGCAGGCTGCTAATTTTCTATATTAAGTAAATATAAGGGTTTAATCTTTGTTACTGACTCGTATTTGGTGATAAATACGGGAAAGGGGTGTTACATTTATTGGTATCAGAGCCTCAAGTTTAGTCAATTTTGGATAGAAATTGAATTTAAAAATGAGTGGGAATTGTATATATGCCACTAGGATGTCATAATTACTAATGATTATGTGCAGATACTCTGATGCTCTATAATTAGTAATGCTACTCTATATTAAGAAACTTGTTGAAAATGTGTTCTATTAAGATGTCGGACCATTAGGGTTCTAGACATGCGTTTGAACAGGAGGTTCCTGTGCAGAGTGGAAGTAACGAGGTTGTAGCGATGTAATCTTTTTCTTTTTATCGCTAAAATAAAAACGTGGGTTTTCGAAGGTGTTTGAAAGATGTTTGTGACTCTTTTGGATATAAAATATTTATTCCATGGGGTTTTAAAAAAACCGCATTTTAAAAAATGGAGTCGCCACCGCCACTTAGGTAGGCGGACACCATAAAACCAGAGATTCAAGAACTATTGGGTTCGGGAGTCGATTACGGATGGAGAATGATTAGCACCCCACACCGCCCAAAATTGGTACTTAAATAATTACCGCTTTATTAATATTGGATTTTCCGGATTAAAGTGACGATTATTTTAAAATTCGGTCATAATTGCGAAAAAATTTTAAGGGCTCCGTTATCCGAGAATAAACGCCCAACCACTATCACTACGCCTAATACTGGCCCCGTTTACGTTCGGATAAAAGGGCACCGCATTGACAATTTATATATCATTATGCAACCTTAATGAGCAAAACATGGCAAAATATTTAAATGCAATAAATATTAACATAACATAATACTAACCATACACAAATAAGATACTAAACTAAAACATACATTTATATATTAATCTAACTCATAAATAAAAATATATCTAGCATAAATAAAATACTAATATTCATAAATATTAATCTAACATAAATAAAAACAAATTCAATAAAATACTATTCTAAAACATACACACATAAATATTAATCTAACTCATAAATAAAAACATATCTAACATAAATAAAATATTAATATAAAACACACATTTAAAACATATTAAATACTAATCTAAAACATAAACATACAAACTAAAAAATAAGACTACAATTTTAAAATAACTAATACTTCATTAAATTATAAAAAATTACAACACTAATAAAAAAGGGAAGAAAATATACCTAACTAGGAGCTTGAATAAGGAACCCCATCAACCCCACCGAGATCTATCGCGACCCCTCCAAAAATTTAACTAGATCGGACCTAAAATAAGACCCCGATCGAATGTTGGATTGAACCAACTGGGGTTGAGGGCACTGCCCCCAACCCCGGCCAGCCTTGCGGCCGGCCATGCCCCTATGAATTGATGGCAATTCAATTGCCAATTTCTCTTCAATTTTGGGCGTGGAATTGCTCTCCAAATGGGGTGCCTATTTATAGGCTAAAAGGATGGGTTAAGGGTGACGTGGAGCACCCTGCTCCACGCAATTTTCTTCCCTTTTTTATTATTATTATTATTTTTTATATTAATAATTTTATTATTATAATAACACTAATAACACTAAAACCCGGTCAAAATGAGTGATTACAGAGGTAAATCTGAATGTACCTCAGGAGCAATATCAAGGTCAGGCACCTGCACAAGGACAGCAAAACATGCCGGTTCAGGATCGTGGACTGTTCCTGGAGGCATTAGATTATATCTTAAATAGACCAAACCAATTAATCCGTACCAAAGGAGTTGAGGAAGTTGAAGGCATCGAGTTTCAAGGTGATTCTAATGTTGATCTGATGTCTGCGGACTTTTGGCTAAATGATATTAAAATTATGTTGGACTCTATCTGGCGTGATGATCAAGGAAGACTGGAAGGTGTAACATCACTTCTAATGGGCCTGCTCGAATTTGGTGGACCACCATTACTGCTCAGATTCCTCGGGAACGAGTTACTTGGGAATTCTTTTTAAAAGAGTTCCAGAACAAGTACATCGGTGATGTTTTTATCGAGGATATGAGGACTCGGTTTATGAATCTAAAGCAAGCAGGCAGATTGATATATGCGTATGAGTGTGAGTTTAATAAGCTTAGCCGGTTTACCACAGAGCTCTTTCCGACTGAGAAGCACAGAGTTAATAAATTTGTGGGAGGCCTAGATCTGGAGTATAAGAAAGTCTTGGTTGCTCTTGATTTGTTTGAATTTCAAGTGGCGGTTAACCGAGCTAAAGGAATGGAAAGGGTGGAACAAGAAGATGCTTCTGGGAAGAAAACACAGTCAATTAAGCGAGTTTGAGGCCCCAGTGTTTTACCCTGGTCTAAACGGGGTAAAGGTTTTTAGGAGCAAGGATCAGTTGGGTCGATGTCGTCCGTAAAGAAGAATTCTTCTGCGGGTAAATCCAAGTAAGTCCACAATAAAACTAGTGGAAATAAAGGTGATGGACTTTGGAATAGACATGAATGCAAGACTTGTGGAAGAAGACATCCTGTCGATGTTGGTATGCACCGGAGACAAGTGTGCTATCAATGTGGGAAGTCGGGTCATTTCAAATGAGCATATCCAGATTACATGAGAATCAATTGGTGTCTGCTTCTCAGAGAAATAAAGGGAACCGAGGGTGGAATTCCCATCAAGGTGCATCGGAAGTTGCATCAAATCTGAAAGGCAAAGCTCTTGCTCGTGTATATAATATCAAGACCACAGAGAGTAAAGATGATCTTGATGTGATATTATGTATGCTTGAACTCTTTAATAGACCTATTTTTGCACTAAATGATCTGGTTCTTCTCACTCATATATTAGTTCTAGAATCATACTAGAAAGAAATGTTCCAAAGAGAACTAATTAAGAGTGAGGTGGAAGCAACCAATCCGTTAGGCCGGAGTGCTAAGGTTAAGAGGATTTCCGTCGGTGTCCTATTAAAATTGAGTGTGTGGATTTCCCCATGACCTTATGGAATTGCCATTTTGTGAGTTCGAAATAATATTGGGGATGGATTGGTTATTTATATATGATGTTGTAGTGGAGTGCCGATTAAAAAGATTAATTTTAAAGGCACCAAATGGATCACGAATAATATTCGTGGGAGAGAAGTCGAATCATCATAGTAAGTTATTTCGGCTGTTGCTGCGAATGGAATGTTGATGGATGGTTGTGAAATAGATCCAACTCCCGAAATTGATACCTTGAAAAAGGGAGTGAAAATAGAAGATATACCTACAGTGTGGGAATTCCCAGATGTATTTCCAGAAGAATTACCGGGACTACCTCCAGATAGAGAGGTAGAATTTGGAATTGATGTGTTACCTGGTACAACACCCATATCGATGGCACCGTATCGTATGGCACCTGCTGAACTCCAGGAACTCAAATCACAGCTACAAGAATGGCATAATCGAGGTCTTATACGACCATGCATATCACCATGGGGAGCACCTATATTATTTGTAAAGAAGAAAGATGGATTGATGAGATTGTGTATCGATTATCTTCAACTTAATAAACTGACGATAAAGAATAAATATCCATTGCCAAGAATTGATGATCTCTTTGATCAATTAAAGGGGGCAGCAGTGTTATCTAAGATTGATCTTCAATCGGGCTATCATCAATTGAAGATTAAAGAGAAGGATATTCTAAAGACGGCTTTCAGGGCTCGATATGGTCATTATGAATTCGTGGTGGTACCTTTTGGATTAACTAATGCCCCAACATCATTTATGGATTTGATGAACCGAATTTTTCAGCTATACCTGGACCAGTTTGTAGTGGTATTCATAGACGATATCCTGGTTTATTCTAAAACCAAGGAGGATCATGATGTTCATCTCAGAATAGTTCTTCAGATTTTGAGGGAGAAGAAATTATATGCCAAATTATCTAAATGTGAGTTTTGGCTTTCTGAGGTGACATTTCTTGGACATATAGTTTCGGTTGAAGGAATTTGGGTTGATCCTCAGAAAATTCAAGCTATCATGGAGTGGAAACCTCCTAAAAATGTTGCAGAGGCTTGAAGTTTTCTCGGATTGGCAGGATATTACCGCCGGTTCGTGAAAGATTTCTCAATGATTGTTGCACCTATTACCAAATTGCTCAGGAAGAATGTACCTTTTATGTGGACTAAAGAATATCAAGAAAGCTTTGAAAGATTGAAGAAAATCTTGACAGAAGCTCCGGTGTTAGTTCAACCTGAATCGATAAGAATTTTGTGGTGTATAGTGATGCATCGCATAATGGTTTGGGTTGTGTACTTATGCAAGACGGGAAAGTGGTGGCTTATGCTTCTAGGCAACTTAAAACTCATGAGAGGAATTATCCTACTCACGATTTGGAATTAGCTGCGGTTGTCTTTGCTTAAAAATTTGGCGCCACTACTTATATGGTGAAAGATGTTATATATACACATACCACAAAAGCCTAAAATATCTTTTAACGCAGAAGGAGCTGAATCTAAGACAAAGGCGATGTACTGAGCTAATTAAGTATTATGATGTAATTATTGATTATCACCCGGGAAAGGCTAATGTGGTGGCAGACGCACTTAGTCGAAAGATGTTTTCAGCCCTACGGATATCGAATGCTCAATTATCAATATTGGATGATGGTGCTCTACTTGCTGAGCTGAACATCAGGTCTACTTTGATAGAAAAAATAAAAGAATCACAGGAAACAGATGAAAATTGTTTAGAGAAAAAGAAGAAAGTTGAAAAAGGAGAATCTTCAAACTTCGAAGTAAAGTCCAATGGATGTTTATATTATAAAGGACGTGCTTATATTCTTGAAAATGATGAATAGAAAAAGGAAATTATTACAGAAGCACATTATAGTCCTTTAACGATGCACCTAGGAGGAAATAAAATGTATCAGGATTTGAAGAGCCGTTTTTGGTGGCCAGGAATGAAAAGAGCTATAATGGAATTCGTGTCTAAATGCTTAACTTGTCAGCAAGTTAAAGCATAATATCAAGTTCCATCAGGGTTACTTCAACCAATTGTTATTTCATAATGGAAGTGGGAAAAAGTGACTATGGACTTTGTAATCGGATTACCATTGAAACCAAGTAGGAAAGACTCAATTTGGGTGATCGTGGATCGATTAACCAAATCAGCACATTTTCTGACTGTCAAAACATATTTCTCTTTGAATTAATATGTAGAGTTGTATATTTGAGAGATTGTTAGATTACATGGAGTTCCTATTTCCATTGTGTCTGACATAGATCCTAGGTTTACTTCTAGATTCTGGAAAGCACTCGGGAAGCATTGGGTACTTGATTGCATTTTAGTACTGCCTTCTACCCGTAAACTAACGGACAATCAGAGATGACAATTCAGATTTTGGAAGATATGCTAAGAGTGTGTGTCATTGAGTTTGCAGGTTCGTGGGAAAAGTACTTACCATTGGCTGAATTTGCGTATAACAACAGTTATCAGTCAAGTATTAAAATGGCACCGTATGAAGCTTTATATGGAAAAAAATTTCGGACACCGTTAAATTGGTTTGAGTTAGAAGACCGCAAGATTATCGGGCCTGACTTGATACAAGAGGTAGAAGAAAAAGTGAAGATAATTCGAGATAATCTAAGGGCAGCTTCTGATAGACAAAAGGCTTATTCAGATTTAAAAAGAAAAGATATTGAGTATCAGGCAGGAGACAAGGTATTTTTAAAAGTTTCACCATGGAAGAAAATAATGAGATTCGGAAGAAAAAGGAAGCTTAGTCCCAGATTCATTGGTCCGTATGAAATGTTGAAAAGAGTTGGACCGGTGGCGTATCAATTGGCTTTACCACTAGAAATGAGCAAGATTCATGATGTTTTTCATGTATCGATGCTTCACAAATATAGGTCGGATCCTTCTCATGTCATTTCACCTGCGGAAGTTGAGATGCAACCTGATTTGACATTTGAAGAAGAACCAGTAAAGATTTTAGCTCATGGGGTGAAGAAACTGAGGAACAAATCGACTCCAATGGTTAAGGTGCTCTGGAAAAACCACAAAGTGGAAGAAGCCACATGGGAAACTGAAGAACGAATGAAAGAACAGTACCCGTATTTGTTTAATCCAGGTACGTTCTAAAAATTCGAGGACAAATTTTTTTAGGGGGAGAAAATTGTAATATCCCATTATTTGATTAGTGACCAAAATGTAAAAAATAAAAATTTAGTGGTTTTAGTTCAGTGACTAAAACGTAAAGTTTTAAAGTTTGGTGACAAAAGTGAAAAGTTGAGAAAAGTTCAAGGACTAGCATGGTAATTTTCCCAATAATTATTTTTATTCCATAAATAGATAGATCATCTAACGGTGTGGATCGAATATAAAAACTATGGTTTGATCTGATGTTTCTATTATTGGGAAATTACGGTTAAAGTTTAAGTGTAATTCAGGTAATCGTATGAGCTTGGAATTTTATGAAAATTTGAAGGAAGTCTTAAAAAGACCTAAAGAGCATAGCATCGAAGTTTTGAATCATTTTTAAATTAGTTTAGATTCGATTCTATTCAGTATTTTGTATAGGTGGTGGAATGGCATTTTTGAAAATAAATTATTTCATTAATGGCATTTTAGACATTTCACCTATACTTTTAAATGAAAATTTATTATGGAAGAGGATAAGATATAGGTGTTGGCTTGTGATTGGTTATAACTAAGGGGTGAAATAGTCATTTGACTATTTTAGAGATTTTATTTTTATAAAGCCAAATTAGAAGACATTTGGCATTAAAATTAAAGATAGAAAAGACTAGAAATTTGCTCATCTTTCTCCCAAGTAGCCGAGACCCTAGCAAGGTAAGAGCAAAATTTTCAATTCAATTTTTGGCTTGATGTACTTGGTTTTTGATTAGAGACATGAAATAAGAAATTGATCTCCTTTGAATTCTCTATCTTTTGACATAAGTTTTGCTTAGATTCCATATCTCTAAGCTGAGTTTGATGATTAGGGTGGTTGAAGAGCATGTTAAGATTTCATGTTTTAAGCCTTAATCAAGTTGGAAATGGTGTTGTAGTGTCGTTTAGATGCTTGAAATGATGAAAACTTCTTGATAAACCTATAGGGACCATTTCGGCAAAATGAATAATATTAGGGGAAATTTTGTAAAAATTATTTTGATGATGGATTTGATTAGAATGATGTTTTCTAAGTTGAATTATGTTTTTGGATTGAAGAAAATATCATTTTAGGACCAATTTGTGAATTCTGTAAATTGGGTGAAATAAGTGAAAAATTGGAAAATATTCAAGAAGCATGGGTTTGTTGATTGCTATGATACAATGATCATTTTGGTATTAATATTTTTGAAAATGGAGATGAAATGTGGAAGTTTCCAAATTTTAGTTTATAAACCCTAAGAGAAAGAATTTAGGGTTTAAAGGAGATTATCAAACTATTGGTTGTAATGTGTAATTTGAGATGAGATTAAAGTATTGGGAGCATGGTGGTTAAAAGAAGTACTTGGTTGAAAATATTAATTTTTCCATATTGGTATATACATATATTAGTAAAGGTTGGACATGTACTTAAGGTTTGTGTCATGTATTTAATGTACAAACAGATAACAATCAAGTTCGAGTACAAACGAGTGAAGAAAGAATATAAAAAAGTGCAATCGAGCTTAGTGAGGCTAGTATAAATTATAACTTTGAAAGTGTCAAGGTGAGTGCAATGCATGCATAGCATGATTTTTATGTCATTCATTATATAATTGACATGTTAAAAATATTTCCAGAATTGAGAATACATGTATGGATCACTACCTATCCATGGAATGTTATTTTACGTATGAATTGCTTAATATGTATATATGTTGCCATGTATGAGATTATGATTGATATAAAGCCCAAAGTATGAGATAGGAAATTAAAAGTATAGTTGGATATCCATAGAGTCATAAATAGTCTGTATAAACATTTTAGCACTCCGGTAGAGTGCAATTTATTATAAGCACTTGGGTAAAGTGCAAAATAATTAATAATTGTATATTCCGGTAAGTATACAAAAATACTTTGGTTTAAGCACTTCCAAAGAAAAGTGCACCTAATATACTATACTCAAGTAAGTATAAGGGGATGACTCGTGTACCAAAAATTTCCTTAATTCAATACTTGGGCTAAATGAATTAAAAAACAGGTTAAAAAGGCTTGAAAGCTCGATGATGAATATGGAAACGATATTGGTAAGAATCAAGGTTATTACCATGTAATATGTTACTATATATATATATCATGTCATATATGTTAAAATGCATAAAATGGGAGGTGATCATATGCATTGTCACTATAATATATTGATACCTATGTTAAATTGCATTTGAATTAAATGTTGTTGCCTCACTAAGTATATGCTTAGTGTATTATGACATTCATGCATAGGTTTTAAAGGAGCTTCAGTGAAGAGTAGCTGAGCATCACTTTCATATTTTGGGAGGTATATCTCCATACTCATAGTAATGTAATGACATCCATCCTTTCTTTTGGAAATGTACTAGATGTCATGTATAATTAGTGGGGTTGTAATACCTTATCACTAAATATGGTGGGTTAATAGTTGTTGAATATGGATGATGAACCTAGTAAGTCCTATTATGGTTATAAATGGTAATGGACTAAGTTTTAGTAAATATGGATTCTAAGATAGAAAGTTTAAAAATCTTCCCAGAAATGTATGCAAAAGCAATGTGCTCGAAAAATTAGCATAAATTCCAAAATTGGAATTAGACAGTGTATCTTATATGTATGAACTACAAATTTTTTCTAGTTTCTTACAAAATTAACAGTGACTGATTTAAAGTTGTATGTTAAAGTTATGAATTTTTATTCGATGGAAGGTCAGAAAACAGGGTAGCAGAATTTTTGAAATTCTGGGCTGTGACGTGAATCTAAGGATTTATTTGAATTTTTGTTTAATGAATTTAGGCTAATAATTTATATGGTTAGAAAGCTTAATGAATCTAGTTTAATTAGAAAATTTCGTAACGAATTTTCGATGTCTATAAAAAAAATTTATAAATGTTTAAGTAAAGGTAGTGCAGGCTGCTAATTTTCTATATTAAGTAAATATAAGGGTTTAATCTTTGTTACTGACTCGTATTTGGTGATAAATACGGGAAAGGGGTGTTACATTTATTGGTATCAGAGCCTCAAGTTTAGTCAATTTTGGATAGAAATTGAATTTAAAAATGAGTGGGAATTGTATATATGCCACTAGGATGTCATAATTACTAATGATTATGTGCAGATACTCTGATGCTCTATAATTAGTAATGCTACTCTATATTAAGAAACTTGTTGAAAATGTGTTCTGTTAAGATGTCGGACCATTAGGGTTCTAGACATGCGTTTGAACAGGAGGTTCCTGTGCAGAGTGGAAGTAACGAGGTTGTAGCGATGTAATCTTTTTCTTTTTATCGCTAAAATAAAAACGTGGGTTTTCGAAGGTGTTTGAAAGATGTTTGTGACTCTTTTGGATATAAAATATTTATTCCATGGGGTTTTAAAAGAAACCGCATTTTAAAAAAATGGAGTCGCCACCGGCCACTTAGGTAGGCCGGACACCATAAAACCAGAGATTCAAGAACTATTGGGTTCGGGAGTCGGTTACGGATGGAGAATGATTAGCACCCCCACACCGCCCAAAATTGGTACTTAAATAATTACCGCTTTATTAATATTGGATTTTCCGGATTAAAGTGACGATTATTTTAAAATTCGGTCATAATTGCGAAAAAATTTTAAGGGCTCCGTTATCCGAGAATAAACGCCCAACCACTATCACTACGCCTAATACTGGCCCCGTTTACGTTCGGATAAAAGGGCACCGCATTGACAATTTATATATCATTATGCAACCTTAATGAGCAAAACATGGCAAAATATTTAAATGCAATAAATATTAACATAACATAATACTAACCATACACAAATAAGATACTAAACTAAAACATACATTTATATATTAATCTAACTCATAAATAAAAATATATCTAGCATAAATAAAATACTAATATTCATAAATATTAATCTAACATAAATAAAAACAAATTCAATAAAATACTATTCTAAAACATACACACATAAATATTAATCTAACTCATAAATAAAAACATATCTAACATAAATAAAATATTAATATAAAACACACATTTAAAACATATTAAATACTAATCTAAAACATAAACATACAAACTAAAAAATAAGACTACAATTTTAAAATAACTAATACTTCATTAAATTATAAAAAATTACAACACTAATAAAAAGGGAAGAAAATATACCTAACTAGGAGCTTGAATAAGGAACCCTGACTGAACCCCACCGAGATCTATCGCGACCCCTCCAAAAATTTAACTAGATCGGACCTAAAATAAGACCCCGATCGAATGTTGGATTGAACCAACTGGGGTTGAGGGCACTTTGCCCCAACCCGGCCAGCCTTTGCGGCCGCCATGCCCCTATGAATTGATGGCAATTCAATTGCCAATTTCTCTTCAATTTTGGGCGTGGAATTGCTCTCCAAATGGGGTGCCTATTTATAGGCTAAAAGGATGGGTTAAGGGTGACGTGGAGCACCCTGCTCCACGCAATTTTCTTCCCTTTTTTATTATTATTATTATTTTTTATATTAATAATTTTATTATTATAATAACACTAATAACACTAAAACCCGGTCAAAATGAGTGATTACAGAGGTAAATCTGAATGTACCTCAGGAGCAATATCAAGGTCAGGCACCTGCACAAGGACAGCAAAACATGCCGGTTCAGGATCGTGGACTGTTCCTGGAGGCATTAGATTATATCTTAAATAGACCGAAACCAGTGTCTGTACCAAGGGAGTTGAGGAAGTTGAAGGCATCAGAGTTTCAAGGTGATTCTAATGTTGATCTGATGTCTGCGGACTTTTGGCTAAATGATATTAAAATTATGTTGGACTCTATCTGGCGTGATGATCAAGGAAGACTGGAAGGTGTAACATCACTTCTAATGGGCCTGCTCGAATTTGGTGGACCACCATTACTGCTCAGATTCCTCGGGAACGAGTTACTTGGGAATTCTTTTTAAAAGAGTTCCAGAACAAGTACATCGGTGATGTTTTTATCGAGGATATGAGGACTCGGTTTATGAATCTAAAGCAAGCAGGCAGATTGATATATGCGTATGAGTGTGAGTTTAATAAGCTTAGCCGGTTTACCACAGAGCTCTTTCCGACTGAGAAGCACAGAGTTAATAAATTTGTGGGAGGCCTAGATCTGGAGTATAAGAAAGTCTTGGTTGCTCTTGATTTGTTTGAATTTCAAGTGGCGGTTAACCGAGCTAAAGGAATGGAAAGGGTGGAACAAGAAGATGCTTCTGGGAAGAAAACACAGTCAATTAAGCGAGTTTGAGGCCCCAGTGTTTTACCCTGGTCTAAACGGGGTAAAGGTTTTTAGGAGCAAGGATCAGTTGGGTCGATGTCGTCCGTAAAGAAGAATTCTTCTGCGGGTAAATCCAAGTAAGTCCACAATAAAACTAGTGGAAATAAAGGTGATGGACTTTGGAATAGACATGAATGCAAGACTTGTGGAAGAAGACATCCTGGTCGATGTTGGTATGCACCGGAGACAGTGTGCTATCAATGTGGGAAGTCGGGTCATTTCAAATGAGCATATCCAGAATTACATGAGAATCAATTGGTGTCTGCTTCTCAGAGAAATAAAGGGAACCGAGGGTGGAATTCCCATCAAGGTGCATCGGAAGTTGCATCAAATCTGAAAGGCAAAGCTCTTGCTCGTGTATATAATATCAAGACCACAGAGAGTAAAGATGATCTTGATGTGATATTATGTATGCTTGAACTCTTTAATAGACCTATTTTTGCACTAAATGATCCTGGTTCTTCTCACTCATATATTAGTTCTAGAATCATACTAGAAAGAAATGTTCCAGTAGAACTAATTAAGAGTGAGGTGGAAGCAACCAATCCGTTAGGCCGGAGTGCTAAGGTTAAGAGGATTTCCCGTCAGTGTCCTATTAAAATTCAGAGTGTGGATTTCCCCACTGACCTTATGGAATTGCCATTTTGTGAGTTCGAAATAATATTGGGGATGGATTGGTTATTTATATATGATGTTGTAGTGGAGTGCCGATTAAAAAGATTAATTTTAAAGGCACCAAATGGATCACGAATAATATTCGTGGGAGAGAAGTCGAATCATCATAGTAAGTTATTTCGGCTGTTGCTGCGAATGGAATGTTGATGGATGGTTGTGAAATAGATCCAACTCCCGAAATTGATACCTTGAAAAAGGGAGTGAAAATAGAAGATATACCTACAGTGTGGGAATTCCCAGATGTATTTCCAGAAGAATTACCGGGACTACCTCCAGATAGAGAGGTAGAATTTGGAATTGATGTGTTACCTGGTACAACACCCATATCGATGGCACCGTATCGTATGGCACCTGCTGAACTCCAGGAACTCAAATCACAGCTACAAGAATGGCATAATCGAGGTCTTATACGACCATGCATATCACCATGGGGAGCACCTATATTATTTGTAAAGAAGAAAGATGGATTGATGAGATTGTGTATCGATTATCTTCAACTTAATAAACTGACGATAAAGAATAAATATCCATTGCCAAGAATTGATGATCTCTTTGATCAATTAAAGGGGGCAGCAGTGTTATCTAAGATTGATCTTCAATCGGGCTATCATCAATTGAAGATTAAAGAGAAGGATATTCTAAAGACGGCTTTCAGGGCTCGATATGGTCATTATGAATTCGTGGTGGTACCTTTTGGATTAACTAATGCCCCAACATCATTTATGGATTTGATGAACCGAATTTTTCAGCTATACCTGGACCAGTTTGTAGTGGTATTCATAGACGATATCCTGGTTTATTCTAAAACCAAGGAGGATCATGATGTTCATCTCAGAATAGTTCTTCAGATTTTGAGGGAGAAGAAATTATATGCCAAATTATCTAAATGTGAGTTTTGGCTTTCTGAGGTGACATTTCTTGGACATATAGTTTCGGTTGAAGGAATTTGGGTTGATCCTCAGAAAATTCAAGCTATCATGGAGTGGAAACCTCCTAAAAATGTTGCAGAGGCTTGAAGTTTTCTCGGATTGGCAGGATATTACCGCCGGTTCGTGAAAGATTTCTCAATGATTGTTGCACCTATTACCAAATTGCTCAGGGAAGAATGTACCTTTTATGTGGACTAAAGAATATCAAGAAAGCTTTGAAAGATTGAAGAAAATCTTGTGAAAGCTCGGTGTTAGTTCAACTTTGAATCGATAAGAATTTTGTGGTGTATAGTGATGCATCGCATAATGGTTTGGGTTGTGTACTTATGCAAGACGGGGAAAGTGGTGGCTTATGCTTCTAGGCAACTTAAAACTCATGAGAGAGAATTATCCTACTCACGATTTGGAATTAGCTGCGGTTGTCTTTGCTTAAAAATTTGGCGCCACTACTTATATGGTGAAAGATGTTATATATACACATACCACAAAAGCCTAAAATATCTTTTAACGCAGAAGGAGCTGAATCTAAGACAAAGGCGATGTACTGAGCTAATTAAGTATTATGATGTAATTATTGATTATCACCCGGGAAAGGCTAATGTGGTGGCAGACGCACTTAGTCGAAAGATGTTTTCAGCCCTACGGATATCGAATGCTCAATTATCAATATTGGATGATGGTGCTCTACTTGCTGAGCTGAACATCAGGTCTACTTTGATAGAAAAAATAAAAGAATCACAGGAAACAGATGAAAATTGTTTAGAGAAAAAGAAGAAAGTTGAAAAAGGAGAATCTTCAAACTTCGAAGTAAAGTCCAATGGATGTTTATATTATAAAGGACGTGCTTATATTCTTGAAAATGATGAATAGAAAAAGGAAATTATTACGAAGCACATTATAGTCCTTTAACGATGCACCTAGGAGGAAATAAAATGTATCAGGATTTGAAGAGCCGTTTTTGGTGGCCAGGAATGAAAAGAGCTATAATGGAATTCGTGTCTAAATGCTTAACTTGTCAGCAAGTTAAAGCATAATATCAAGTTCCATCAGGGTTACTTCAACCAATTGTTATTTCATAATGGAAGTGGGAAAAAGTGACTATGGACTTTGTAATCGGATTACCATTGAAACCAAGTAGGAAAGACTCAATTTGGGTGATCGTGGATCGATTAACCAAATCAGCACATTTTCTGACTGTCAAAACATATTTCTCTTTGAATTAATATGTAGAGTTGTATATTTGAGAGATTGTTAGATTACATGGAGTTCCTATTTCCATTGTGTCTGACATAGATCCTAGGTTTACTTCTAGATTCTGGAAAGCACTCAGGAAGCATTGGGTACTTGATTGCATTTTAGTACTGCCTTCTACCCGTAAACTAACGGACAATCAGAGATGACAATTCAGATTTTGGAAGATATGCTAAGAGTGTGTGTCATTGAGTTTGCAGGTTCGTGGGAAAAGTACTTACCATTGGCTGAATTTGCGTATAACAACAGTTATCAGTCAAGTATTAAAATGGCACCGTATGAAGCTTTATATGGAAAAAAATTTCGGACACCGTTAAATTGGTTTGAGTTAGAAGACCGCAAGATTATCGGGCCTGACTTGATACAAGAGGTAGAAGAAAAAGTGAAGATAATTCGAGATAATCTAAGGGCAGCTTCTGATAGACAAAAGGCTTATTCAGATTTAAAAAGAAAAGATATTGAGTATCAGGCAGGAGACAAGGTATTTTTAAAAGTTTCACCATGGAAGAAAATAATGAGATTCGGAAGAAAAAGGAAGCTTAGTCCCATTCATTGGTCCGTATGAAATGTTGAAAAGAGTTGGACGGTGGCGTATCAATTGGCTTTACCACTAGAAATGAGCAAGATTCATGATGTTTTTCATGTATCGATGCTTCACAAATATAGGTCGGATCCTTCTCATGTCATTTCACCTGCGGAAGTTGAGATGCAACCTGATTTGACATTTGAAGAAGAACCAGTAAAGATTTTAGCTCATGGGGTGAAGAAACTGAGGAACAAATCGACTCCAATGGTTAAGGTGCTCTGGAAAAACCACAAAGTGGAAGAAGCCACATGGGAAACTGAAGAACGAATGAAAGAACAGTACCCGTATTTGTTTAATCCAGGTACGTTCTAAAAATTCGAGGACAAATTTTTTTAGGGGGAGAAAATTGTAATATCCCATTATTTGATTAGTGACCAAAATGTAAAAAATAAAAATTTAGTGGTTTTAGTTCAGTGACTAAAACGTAAAGTTTTAAAGTTTGGTGACAAAAGTGAAAAGTTGAGAAAAGTTCAAGGACTAGCATGGTAATTTTCCCAATAATTATTTTTATTCCATAAATAGATAGATCATCTAACGGTGTGGATCGAATATAAAAACTATGGTTTGATCTGATGTTTCTATTATTGGGAAATTACTGTTAAAGTTTAAGTGTAATTCAGGTAATCGTATGAGCTTGGAATTTTATGAAAATTTGAAGGAAGTCTTAAAAAGACCTAAAGAGCATAGCATCGAAGTTTTGAATCATTTTTAAATTAGTTTAGATTCGATTCTATTCAGTATTTTGTATAGGTGGTGGAATGGCATTTTTGAAAATAAATTATTTCATTAATGGCATTTTAGACATTTCACCTATACTTTTAAATGAAAATTTATTATGGAAGAGGATAAGATATAGGTGTTGGCTTGTGATTGGTTATAACTAAGGGGTGAAATAGTCATTTGACTATTTTAGAGATTTTTATTTTTATATAGCCAAATTAGAAGACATTTGGCATTAAAATTAAAGATAGAAAAGACTAGAAATTTGCTCATCTTTCTCCCAAGTAGCCGAGACCCCTAGCAAGGTAAGAGCAAAATTTTCAATTCAATTTTTGGCTTGATGTACTTGGTTTTTGATTAGAGACATGAAATAAGAAATTGATCTCCTTTGAATTCTCTATCTTTTGACATAAGTTTTGCTTAGATTCCATATCTCTAAGCTGAGTTTGATGATTAGGGTGGTTGAAGAGCATGTTAAGATTTCATGTTTTAAGCCTTAATCAAGTTGGAAATGGTGTTGTAGTGTCGTTTAGATGCTTGAAATGATGAAAACTTCTTGATAAACCTATAGGGACCATTTCGGCAAAATGAATAATATTAGGGGAAATTTTGTAAAAATTATTTTGATGATGGATTTGATTAGAATGATGTTTTCTAAGTTGAATTATGTTTTTGGATTGAAGAAAATATCATTTTAGGACCAATTTGTGAATTCTGTAAATTGGGTGAAATAAGTGAAAAATTGGAAAATATTCAAGAAGCATGGGTTTGTTGATTGCTATGATACAATGATCATTTTGGTATTAATATTTTTGAAAATGGAGATGAAATGTGGAAGTTTCCAAATTTTAGTTTATAAACCCTAAGAGAAAGAATTTAGGGTTTAAAGGGAGATTATCAAACTATTGGTTGTAATGTGTAATTTGAGATGAGATTAAAGTATTGGGAGCATGGTGGTTAAAAAGAAGTACTTGGTTGAAAATATTAATTTTTCCATATTGGTATATACATATATTAGTAAAGGTTGGACATGTACTTAAGGTTGCTTGTGTCATGTATTTAATGTACAAACAGATAACAATCGAGTTCGAGTACAAACGAGTGAAGAAAGAAGACAGAAAGTGCAATCGAGCTTAGTGAGGCTAGTATAAATTATAACTTTGAAAGTGTCAAGGTGAGTGCAATGCATGCATAGCATGATTTTTATGTCATTCATTATATAATTGACATGTTAAAAATATGTCCAGAATTGAGAATACATGTATGGATCACTACCTATCCATGGAATGTTATTTTACGTATGAATTGCTTAATATGTATATATGTTGCCATGTATGAGATTATGATTGATATAAAGCCCAAAGTATGAGATAGGAAATTAAAAGTATAGTTGGATATCCATAGAGTCATAAATAGCTGTATAAACATTTTAGCACTCCCGATAGACTGCAATTTATTATAAGCACTTCAGGTAAAGTGCAAAATAATTAATAATTGTATACTCCGGTAAGTATACAAAAACACTTCGGTTTTAAGCACTTCCAGTAAAGTGCACCTAATATACTATACTCAAGTAAGTATAAGGGGATGACTCGTGTACCAAAAATTTCCTTAATTCAATACTTGGGCTAAATGAATTAAATAACAGGTTAAAAAGGCTTGAAAGCTCGATGATGAATATGGAAACGGTATTGGTAAGAATCAAGGTTATTACCATGTAATATGTTACTATATATATATATCATGTCATATATGTTAAAATGCATAAAATGAGAGGTGATCATATGCATTGTCACTATAATATATTGATACCTATGTTAAATTGCATTTGAATTAAATGTTGTTGCCTCACTAAGTATATGCTTAGTGTATTATGACATTCATGCATAGGTTTTAAAGGAGCTTCGAGTGAAGAGTAGCTGAGCATCACTTTCATATTTTGGGAGGTATATCTCCATACTCATAGTAATGTAATGACATCCATCCTTTCTTTTGGAAATGTACTAGATGGCATGTATAATTAGTGGGGTTGTAATAGCTTATCACTAAATATGGTGGGTTAATAGTTGTTGAATATGGATGATGAACCTAGTAAGTCCTATTATGGTTATAAATGGTAATGGACTAAGTTTTAGTAAATATGGATTCTAAGATAGAAAGTTTAAAATCTGCCCAGAAATGTATGCAAAAGCAGTGTGCTCGAAAAATCAGCATAAATTCCACAATTGGAATTAGACAGTGAATCTTATATGTATGAACTAAATATTTTGTCTAGTTTCTTACAAAATTATTGGTGACGGATTTCGAGTTGTATGTAAAAAGTTATGAATTTTTATTCGATGGAAGGTCAGAAAACAGGGTAGCAGAATTTTGAAATTTTGGGCTGTGACGTGAATCTAAGGATTTATTTGAATTTTTGTTTAATGAATTTAGGCTAATAATTTATATGGTTAGAAATCTTAATGAATCTAGTTTAATTAGAAAATTTCGGAACGAATTTTCGATGTCTATAAAAAAAATTATAAAGTTTTAAGTAAAGACAGTGCAGGATGCCAATTTTATATATTAAGTAAATATAAGGGTTTAATCTTTGTTGGTAACATCACTGACTCGTATTTGGTGATAAATATGGGAAAGGGATGTTACATTTATTGGTATCAGAGCATCAGGTTTAGTCTCTAGGATGTCATAATTACTAATGATTATGTGCAGATACTCCGATGCTCTATAATTAGTAATGCTACTCTATATTAAGAAACTTGTTGAAAATGTGTTCTGTTCAGATGTCGGACCATCAGGGTTCTAGACATGCGTTTGAACATGAGGTTTCTGTGCAGAGTGGATGTAACGAGGTAAATCAGAATGTACCTCAGGAGCAATATCAAGGTCAGGCAACTGCACAAGGACAGCAAAACATGACGGTTCAGGATCGTGGACTGTTCCTGCAGGCATTAGATGATATCTTAAATAGACCGAAACTAGTGTCTGTGCCAAGGGAGTTGAGGAAGTTGAAGGCATCAGAGTTTCAAGGTGATTCTGATGTTGATCTGATGTCTGTGGACTTTTGGCTAAATGATATTAAAATTATGTTGGACTCTATCCGGTGTGATGATCAAGAAAGACTGGAAGGTGTAACATCACTTCTAATGGGCCTGCTCGAATTTGGTGGACCACCATTACTGCTCAGATTCCTCCGGTGTGAGGACTCGGTTTATGAATCTAAAGCAAGCAGGTAGATCGATATATGAGTATGAGTGTGAGTTTAATAAGCTTAGCCAGTTTGCTACAGAGCTCCTTCCGAATGAGAAGCACAGAGTTAATAAATTTGTGGGAGGCCTATATCCGGAGTATAAGAAAGTCTTGGTTGCGCTTGATTTGTTTGAATTTCAAGTGGTGGTTAACCGAGCTAAAGGAATGGAAAGGGTGGAACAAGAAGATGCTTCTGAGAAGAAAACACAGTCAATTAAGCGACCTGGAGGACCCAGTGTTTTACCCTGGTCTAAACGAGGTAAAGGTTTTCAGCAGCAAGGATCAGTTGGGTCGATGTCATCCGTAAATAAGAATTCATCTGCGGGTAAATCCAAGCAAGTTCACAATAAAACTAGTGGAAGTAAAGGTGATAGACTTTGGAATAGACCTGAATGCAAGACTTGTGGAAGAAGACATCCTTGTCGATGTTGGTATGCACCGAAGACAGTGTGCTATCAATGTGGGAAGTCGGGTCATTTCAAACGAGCATATCCAGAATTACATGAGAATCAATCGGTGGCTGCTTCTCAGAGAAATAAAGGGAACCGAGGGTGGAATTCCCATCAAGGTGCATCGGAAGTTACATCAAATCTGAAAGGAAAAGCTCATGCTCGTGTATATAATATCAAGATCACAAAGAGTAAAGATGATCCTAATGTGACATCAGGTATGCTTGAACTCTTTAATAGACCTATTTTTGCACCAATTGATCCTGGTTCTACTCATTCATATATTGGTTCTAGAATCATATTAGAAAGAAACGTTCCAGTAGAACTAATTAAGAGTGAGGTGGTAGCAACCAATCCGTTAGGACATAGTGCTAAGGTTAAGAGGATTTCCCGTCAGTGTCCTATTAAAATTCAGAGTGTGGATTTCCCCACTGACCTTATGGAATTACCATTTTGTGAGTTCGAAATAATATTGGGGATGGATTGGTTATTTTATATGAAGTTGTGGTGGAGTGCCGATTAAAAAGATTAATTTTAAATGCACCAAATGGATCACGAATAATATTCGTGGGAGAGAAGCTGAATCATCGTAGTGATGTTATTTTGGTTGTTGTTGCGAATGAAATGTTGATGGATGGTTGTGAAATAGATCTAACTCCCAAAATTGATACCTTTAAGAAGGGAGTGAAAATAGAAGATATACCTACGGTGAGGGAATTCCCAGAAGAATTACCGGGACTACCTCCAGATAAGGAGGTATTATTTGGAATTGATGTGTTACCTAGTACAACACCAATATCGATGGCACCGTATCGTATGACACCTGCTGATCTCTGGTAACTTAAATCACAGTTACAAGAATTGAAGAATCGAGGTTTTATACGACCAAGCATATCACCATGAGGAGCACCTGTATTATTTGTAAAGAAGAAAGATGGATCGATGACATTGTGTATCGATTATCGTCAACTTAATAAAGTAACGATAAAGAATAAATATTCATTGCCAAGAATTGATGATCTCTTTGATCAATTAAAGGGGGCAGCAGTGTTCTCTAAGATTGATCTTCGATTGGGCTATCATCAATTGAAGATTAAAGAGAAGGATATTCCAAAGACAGCTTTCAGGACTCAATATGGTCATTATGAATTCGTGGTGATGTCGTTTGGATTAACTAATGCCCCAACAACATTTATGGATTTGATGAACTGAATTTTTCAACCATACCTGGACCAGTTTGTAGTGGTATTCATAGACGATATCCTGGTTTATTCTAAAACCAAGGAGGATCGTGATGTTCATCTCAGAATAGTTCTTCAGATTTCGAGGGAGAAGAAATTATATGCCAAAATATGTAAATGTGAGTTTTGGCTTTCTGAGGTGACATTTCTTGGACATATAGTATCGGCTGAAGGAATTCGGGTTGATCCTCAGAAAATTCAAGCTATCATAGAGTGGAAACCTCCTAAAAATGTTGCAGAGGTTAGAAGTTTTCTCGAATTGGCAGGATATTACCGCCAGTTCGTGAAAGATTTCTCAATGATTGCCGCGCCTATTACCAAATTGCTCAGGAAGAATGTACCTTTTATGTGGACTAAAGAATTTCAAGAAAGCTTTGAAAGATTGAAGAAAATCTTGACAGAAGCTCCAGTGTTAGTTCAACCTGAATCGGGTAAGAATTTTGTGGTGTATAGTGATGCATTGCATAATGGTTTGGGTTGTGTACTTATGCAAGACGGGAAAGTGGTGGCTTATGCTTCTAGGCAGCTTAAAACTCATAAGAGGAATTATCCTACTCACGATTTGGAATTAGCTGCGGTTGTCTTTGCTTTAAAATTTTGGCGCCACTACTTATATGGTGAAAGATGTTATATATACACAGACCACAAAAGCCTGAAATATCTTTTAACGCGGAAGGAGCTGAATCGAAGACAAAGGCGATGTATTGAGCTAATTAAGGATTATGACGTAATTATTGATTATCACCTGGGAAAGGCTAATGTGGTGGCAGACGCACTTAGCCGAAAGTTGTTTTCAACCCTGCGGATATCGAATGCTCAATTATCAATATTGGATGATGGTGCTCTACTTGCTGAGCTGAACATCAGGTCTAATTTGATAGACAAAATAAAAGAATCACAGGAAACAGATGAAAATTGTTTAGAGAAAAAGAAGAAAGCTGAAAAGGGAGAATCTCCAGACTTCGAAGTAAAGTCCAATGGATGTTTATATTATAAAGGACGTGCTTATATTCTTGAAGATGATGAATTGAAAAAGGAAATTCTTACAGAAGCACATTATAGACCTTTAACGATGCACCCGGGAGGAAATAAAATGTATCAGGATTTGAAGAGCCGTTTTTGGTGGCCAGGAATGAAAAGCACTATAACGGAATTCGTGTCTAAATGCTTAACTTGTCAGCAAGTTAAAGCAGAACATCAAGTGCCATCAGGGTTACTTCAACCAATTGCTATTCTAGAATGGAAGTGGGAAAATGTGACTATGGACTTTGTAACCGGATTACCATTGACACCAAATAGGAAAGACTCAATTTGGGTGATCGTGGATCGATTAACCAAATCAGCACATTTCTTGCCCGTCAGAACATATTTCTCTTTGAATAAATATGCAGAGTTGTATATTCGAGAGATTGTTAGATTACATGGAGTTCCTATTTCCATTATGTCTGACAGAGATCCAGGTTTACTTATAGATTCTGGAAAGTACCACAGGAAGCATTGGGTACTCGATTGCATTTTAGTACTGCCTTCCACCCTCAAACTGATGGACAATCAGAGAGGACAATTCAGATTTTGGAAGATATGCTAAGAGCGTGTGTCATTGAGTTTGCAGGTTCGTGGGAAAAGTAGTTACCATTGGCTGAATTTGCGTATAACAACAGTTATCAGTCAAGTATTAAAATGGCACCGTATGAAGCTTTATATGGAAAAAAATGTCAGACACCGTTAAATTGGTTTGAGTTAGAAGACCGCAAGATTATCGGGCCTGACTTGATTCAAGAGGTAGAAGAAAAAATGAAGATAATTCGAGATAATTTAAGGGCAGCTTCCGATAGACAAAAGGCTTATTCAAATTAAAAAAGAAAAGATATTGAGTATCATGTAGGAGACAAGGTATTTTTGGAAGTTTCACCATGGAAGAAAATAATGAGATTCAGAAGAAAAGGGAAGCTTAGAGGTTCATTGGTCCGTATGAAATGTTGAAAAGAGTTGGACCGGTGGCGTATCAATTGGCTTTACCACCAGAAATGAGCAAGATTCATGATGTTTTTCATGTATTGATGCTTCGCAAATATAGGTCGGATCCTTCTCATGTCATTTCACCTGTGGAAGTTGAGATGCAACCTGATTTGACATTTGAAGAAGAACCAGTAAAGATTTTAGCTCATGGGGTGAATAAATTGAGGAACAAAACGATTCCATTGGTTAAGGTGCTCTGGAAAAACACAAAGTGGAAGAAGCCACATGGGAAGCTGAAGAACGAATGAAAGAACAGTACCCGTATTTGTTTAATCCAGGTACGTTCTAAAAATTCGAGGACAAATTTTTTTAGGGGGGGGGGAGAACTGTAATATCTTATTATTTGATTAGTGACCAAAATTTAAAGAATCAAAAGTTAGTGGTTTTATTTCAGTGACTAAAATGTAAAGTTTTAAAGTTTGGTGACAAAAGTGAAAAGTTGAGAAAAGTTCAAGGACCAACATGGTAATTTTCTCAATAATTATTTTTATTCCATAAATAGATAGATCATCTAAGGGTGTGGATCGAACATAAAAACTATGGTTTGATCTGATGTTTCTATTGTTGGGAAATTACAGCTAAAGTTTAAGTGTAATTCAGGTAATCGTATGAGCTCGGAATTTTATGAAAATTTGAAGGAAGTCTTAAAAAGACCTGAAGAGCATAGCATCGAAGTTTTGAATCATTTTAAATCAGTTTAGATTCGATTCTATTCAGTATTTTGTATAGGTGGTGGAATGGCATTTTTGAAAATAAATTATTTCATTAATGCCATTTTAGACATTTCATCTATACTTTTTAATGAAAATTTATTATGGAAGAGGATAAAATATAGGTGTTGGCTTGTGATTGGTTATAATTAAGAGGTGAAATAGTCATTTGACTATTTTAGAGATTTTTATTTTTATATAGCCAAATTAGAAGATATTTGGCATTAAAATTAAAGATAGAAAAGACTAGAAATTTGCTCATCTTTCTCCCAAGTAGCCGAGACCCCTAGCAAGGTAAAAGCAAAAATTTCAATTCAATTTTTGGCTTGATTTACTTGGTTTTTTTGTTAGAGACATGAAATAAGAAATTGATCTCCTTTGAATTCTTTATCTTTTGACATAAGTTTTGCTTAGTTTCCATATCTCTAAGCTGAGTTTGATGATTAGGGTGGTTGAAGAGCATGTTAAGATTTCATGTTTTAAGGCTTAATCAAGTTGGAAATGGTGTTGTAGTGTTGTTTAGATGCTTGAAATGACGAAAACTTCTTGATAAACCTATATGGACCATTTCGGCAAAATGAATAATATTAGGGGAAATTTTGTAAAAATTATTTTGATGATGGATTTGATTAGAATGATGTTTTCTAAGTTGAATTATGTTGTTGGATTGAAGAAAACATCATTTTAGGACCAATTTGTGAATTCTGTAAATTGGGTGAAATAAGTGAAAAAATGGAAAATATTCAAGAAGCATGGGTATGTTGTTTGCTATGATACAATGATCATTTTGGTATTAATATTTTTGAAAATGGAGATGAAATGTGGAAGTTTCCAAATTTTAGTATATAAACCCTAAGAGAAAGAATTTAAGGTTTAAAGGGAGATTATCAAACTATTGGTTGTAATGTGTAATTTGAGATGAGATTAAAGTATTGGGAGCATGGGGGTTACAAAGAAGTACTTGGTTGAAAATATTAATTTTTTCATATTGGTATGTACATGTATTAGTAAAGGTTGGACATGTACTTAAGGTTGCTTGTGTCATGTATTTAATGTACAAACAGATAACAATCGAGTTCGAGTACAAACGAGTGAAGAAAGAAGATAGAAAGTGCAATCGAGCTTAGTGAGACTAGTATAAATTATAACTTTGAAAGTGTCAAGGTGAGTGCAATGCATGCATAGCATGATTTTTATGTCATTCATTATATAATTGACATGTTAAAAATATGTCCAGAATTGAGAATACATGCATGGATCACTACTTATCCATGGAATGTTATTTTACGTATGAATTGCTTAATATGTATATATGTTGCCATGTATGAGATTATGATTGATATAAAGCCCAAAGTATGAGATAGGAAATTAAAAGTATAGTTGGATATCCATAGAGTCATAAATAGCTGTATAAACATTTTAGCACTCCCGATAGACTGCAATTTATTATAAGCACTTCAGGTAAAGTGAAAAATAATTAATAATTGTATACTCCAGTAAGTATACAAAAACACTTCGGTGTTAAGCACTTCCAGTAAAGTGCACCTAATATACTATACTCAAGTAAGTATAGGGGGATGACTCGCGTACCAAAAATTTCCTTAATTCAATACTTGGGCTAAATGAATTGAAAAACAGGTTAAAAAGGCTTGAAAGCTCGATGATGAATATGGCAACGGTATTGGTAAGAATCAAGGTTATTACCATGTAATATGTTACTATATATATATCGTGTCATATATGTTAAAATGCATAAAATGGGTGGTGATCATATGCATTGTCACTATAATATATTGATACCTATGTTAAATTGCATTTGGATTAAATGTTGTTGCTTCACTAAGTATATGCTTAGCGTATGATGACTTTCATGCGTAGGTTTTAAAGGAGCTTCGAGTGAAGCGTAGTCGAGCATCACTTTCACATTTTGGGAGGTATATCTCCATACTCATAGTAATGTAATGACATCCATCCTTTCTTTTGGAAATGTACTAGATGGCATGTATAATTAATGGGGTTGTAATAACTTATCACTAAATATGGTGGGTTAATAGTTGTTGAATATGGATGATGAACCTAGTAAGTCCTATTATGGTTATAAATGGTAATGGACTAAGTTTTTAGTAAATATCGATTCGAAGATAGAAAGTTTAAAAATCTGCCCAGAAATATATGCAAAAGCAGTGTGCTCGAAAAATCAGCATAAATTCCACAATTGGAATTAGACAGTTAATCTTATATGTATGAACTACAAATTTTGTCTAGTTTCTTACAAAATTAACGGTGACTGATTTCGAGTTGTATGTAAAAATGTTATGAATTTTTATTCGACGGAAGGTTAGAAAAGAGGGTAGCATAATTTTTGAAATTTTGGGCTGTGACGTGAATCTAAGGATTTATTTGAATTTTTGTGCAATGAATTTAGGCTAATAATTTATATGGTTAGAAAGCTTAATGAATCTAGTTTAATTAGAAAATTTCGGAACGAATTTTCGATGTCTATAAATTTTTTTATAAATTTTTAAGTAAAGACAGTGCAGGCTGCCAATTTTCTATATTAAGAAAATATAAGGGTTTAATCTTTGTTAGTAACATCACTGAGTCGTATTTGGTGATAAATACGGGAAATGGATGTTACAGCATTGGTATAGAAATCACAGCCTTACAGTTCTTCGTAAAATCAACCTTGTTCAACATTTATCGGTGACTTTGCAGCGTGGTGATGTTGAAGTTCCTGTATTGGAAAAATTAGTTGCAGTCCTTGCGGTCATATTGGAAGATGGGTTCCTGGCATCTGAACTTGAAAACGTGGTTAGGTTTGTTATTATGTCATTTGTTCCACCTGAGATGAAACCACTGCAGCATATAATGCGTGAGCCCATGGGAAAACACGTTATCGTTAGGAATTTGCTTTTGGAGATGCTTATGGATCTTCAAGTTACCATCAAATCAGAAGAGATGCTTGAACAGTGGCATAAAATGGTCTCTTCTAAATTAATAACTTATTTTCTTGATGAAGCTCTTCATCCTACTAGTATGAGATGGATCATGACTCTTCTTGGTGTACGTCTGGCTTCTTCTCCCACTTTTGCTCTTAAATTTCCCACAACTGGAGGTTATCAAGGCCTTATGCGTGTTCTTCCTAGTTTTTATGATTCTCCTGATAAATATTATATATTGTTCTGCCTCATCTTTGGGAAGCCAGTTTATCCGAGATTGCCAGAAGTCCGTATGCTGGATTTTCATGCGCTCATGCCAAGTGACGGAGGCCATGTGGAGTTGAAATTTGTTGAACTATTGGAATCTATAATTGCTATGGCAAAATCCACCTTCGATAGGCTGAGCATGCAGTCAATACTTGCCTGCCAAACTGGAAACTTTTTCCAACTTGCAGCAGAACTCGTCGAGGAAACTGCAGACATGACTGAGGAGCTTCAGGGTGAAGCTCTCATGCACAAGACATATGCTGCGCAACTAATGGGTGGGGATGCATCTGCTCCTTCTGCTACAACTTCAGTTCTGAGATTCATGGTTGATTTGGCAAAGACGTGTCCTACTTTCTCTGCTGTTTGCAGACGAACTGAGTTTCTAGAATGCTGTGTATTCCCGACAGAAGAGAGCTTTCAAAAAAGGCAGAAGAGAAGAATTTAAATGACTGTGATGATGCTAGTTCGCAGAATACACCCTCTATATTCCCGACAGAACAGGAACAGTCTGCCAAGACTTCTATTAGTGCTGGAGGCTTCCCTCAAGGGCAGGTCAGTTCAACTTCAGAAGAAATGCTTCCCTCAAATTTCAGTGCTGACGATTTGGAAGAGATGAAGCCTACTAAATCCCAAGAGGGATTCACCAAATCATTGCAGGAAGATATCCAAGTCAATCAGAGCATAGATGGAGATAGAGTTAATCAGGATTTTTCCACCTCAAGCTCAAACGAGGTTACCCACCATAGTATCAAAGACAATCAGGGAAGTCAACCACCTGAGCCACAGAGTTCTGTATCTGTTTCTAGTCCAGATTCTCGTATTTTCTCTTAGAAACTCAATTCCAAAATCCCCCTTATGCCTTCATCTCCCGTTGTTGCTCTGACTCCTTGGTTAAGTTCAGCTTCAAACTATAATGAATTCAAAAATCTCATGGAGTCTTCTATGTCCACTGGTTATATTGATCAATCCTCTGACTTGAAGTCTGGTACTCTAGTGCCAACCGCTACAATTACTACGGTTTCAGTTCTTCCAATGCTTCTTCTGGAAATGGATGATTCTGGCTACAGTGGTGGCCCTTGTTCTGCTGGGGCAGCTGCAATGTTGGATTTTATAGCTGAAGTACTGGCTGACCTTTCAACAGAGCAAATAAACGCAGCACAATTTGTGGTGAGCATCTTGGAAATGGTTCCCACTATATGTTGGAGCTGAATCTATGTTGGTTTTTCAAGGTTTTATTTCTTAGCAAACTAATGAACTTCATTGGAAGGCGTCTCTTGCATGATGATGAAGAAGATGAGAAAAAGCTAGATAAGGCCAAATGGTCCTCAAACTTGGATGCATTATGTTGGATGATTGTTGATCGTGTTTACATGGGCGCTTTCCCCCAACCTGCTGGTGTACTTAAAACTCTAGAATTTTTGTTATCAATGTTGCAATTGGCAAACAAAGATGGTCGAATTGAAGAGGCAGCTCCTACTTGAAAGGGTTATTTTATTACAAGAGGAACCAGACAACTTGAGGCTTACGTACATTCAATTCTTAAGAATACAAATAGGATGATACTGTACTGCTTCCTACCATCATTCCTCATTACCATAGGGGAAGAAGGTCTCCTTTACTCTCTGGGTCTACTAACGGAACCTAAGAAAATATCACCCACAAACTCTTCACAAGAAGATCAAGGAATTGATATCTGCAACGTTTTGCAGTTGTTATATACTCACCGACGAATAATATTCTGTCCAACCAATCTTGATACTGATCTAAATTGCTGTCTTTGTGTAAATTTAATTTGCCTTATTCGTGACCAAAGGCAAAATGTACGGAACCTGGCAATTGATGTTGTCAAGTATTTACTGGTTCATCGAAAAACATCTCTTGAAGACTTGCTTGTCTCTAAACCTAACAAAGGACAGCGCCTAGATGTACTGCATGGTGGTTTTGACAAATTGTTGACTGGAAACTTATCTGCTTTCTTTGACTGGCTTCAGAGCTCTGAAGAGATGGTAAAAAAAGTACTGGAGCAATGTGCGGCAATAATGTGGGTGCAGTATATTTCCGGCTTCACAAAATTTCCTGGAGTAAGAATTAAAGCCATGGAGGGCCGCCGTAAGAGGGAAATGGGAAGAAAATCACGAGATACTTCGAAGGTCGAACTAAAACATAGGGAGCAAGTGAATGATAGGAGATATGTATTGGACAGGCTTAGTGATAAAATGTCTACTGAGTTGAGAGTTGTCCGTCAGAATAAGTATGGGGGGTTCTCCATGCTGAGAGCGAATGGCAAACCCATCTCGAACAACTTGTACATGAACGTGGAATATTCCCAATCCATAAACCCTCTTCTTCTGAAGACCCCGGATGGCAACTTTGCCCCATTGAGGGTCCATACAGGATGCGCAAAAAGCTTGAGTGCTGTAAAGTAAGAATTAACAGTATCCAGAATGTTTGCTGTGAATCTACCAAGAAACAGCTTGTATGGAACCTAGAACTTATTTATTCTCTCTGTTTAATTCTGTTTTTAAGTTAGCTTTGTGATGTGGTATTAGCTGCTTCTCGAAAATGAACTGCAATATAAAAGGTACAGAAAAAGATGTATCCACTAGCCGTCCTGTTTAGTTCAGTTCAGTTCAGTTCAAAGTTGTTTTATGCTTGCTTACCCTTCATCATTTAAGTGCTGGTATTTCTTCCTTTATCTTCTGAATCTTGAAAATGTTTGTTTACTTTGTAATTCTTCTCCTTGAATCAGGTTGGACACAACGATTTCCAGATCAACAAAACAGGAAGTCTATGAGGGTGGTCGTCTCTTTAAAATAACGGCTAAATCTTTCTCAAGGAGATGGCAAAATGGAGAAATCAGCAATTTCCAGTACCTCATGCATCTCAATACCTTGGCAGGGCGTGGATATAGTGATCTTACTCAATACCTGGTCTTCCCATGGGTTCTTGCTAATTATGAGAGTGAAAATCTGGACTTGTCAGATCCCAAAACCTTCCGCAAGCTTGAAAAACCAATGGGATGTCAGACACCAGAAGGGGAAGAGGAATTTAAGACAAGGTCAACCCTAATATCTATTCAAATAAATATTTGCCTATCTTTGTCGCACATGTAGTTTGTGACATTACATTGTCATTTCCACTTTTATATGAAAGATCATACATGTGATAGATGTTACTTTCTTTAAGATGGTCCCTAATATCTGTTCTCTTTAATCTTTCAGGTATGAGAGCTGGGATGACCCTGAGGTCCCAAAATTTCATTATCGTTCTCATTATTCTAGTGCTGGCATTGTTCTCTTTTATCTTCTTCGCTTGCCACCATTCAGTGCGGAAAATCAGAAACTACAGGGTGGTCAGTTTGATCACGCTGATCGTCTTTTCAGTAGCATACGAGGCACTTGGGCAAGTGCTGCTGGGAAGGGTAACACCTCAGATATGAAAGAACTCATTCCAGAATTCTTCTACATGCCTGAGTTTTTGGAAAATCAATTCCGTCTCGACTTGGGCGAGAAACAGTCGGGGGGAAAAGGTCTGTCTTGGTTAAAATTTTTAACTGAGTTGTATAGTCCGATAATAAATTCTTCTTTGTACTGTGCCAAATTTGTGGTGCTGTAAGACTTACAAACTTCCCAGTTTCTGTTGTTTCATATTCCCTAGGTTGACGACGTTATCCTGCCTCCTTGGGCTAAAGGCAGTGCTAGGGAGTTCATCCGGATGCACAGGGAGGCCTTAGAATCTGATTTTGTTTCAGAAAATCTGCACAATTGGATTGACCTCATTTTTGGATATAAACAAAGGGGAAAGGTAGGTATTGGCATTCTCTTGAAGTATATTTTCACCTCCATTGAATTTTCTAAAATTTCAATGCATTTTGACACTCGGATGCGTATGCTTAATAAGTTGAAAATTCCCAACTTTCCAGTTATATATTCTCATTGTTCCGCTTGTAATGATGTATATTGTCATTACAACTGACAGGCTGCCGAAAAAGCTGCTAATGTATTCTACCACTACACATGAGGGGAGTGTAGACATAGACGCAGTTACAGATCCTTCAATGAAAGCTTCCATTCTAGCTCAGATCAATCATTTTGGACAGACACCTAAGCAACTATTCCTCAAACCCCATGTTAAAAGGCGGTCTGACAGAAAGCTTCCTCCTCATCCGCTGAATAATTCAACTCCTCTTGTTCCACATGAAATACGGAAAACCTCTTATTCAATTACTCAGATTGTCAGTTTCCAAGAGAGAATTCTTACTGGCAAGGCAAACACTAAGCTTAAACCTAGAGTGTATGCCAAATATGTAGCATGGGGTTTTCCTGATCTCAGCGTGAGATTTTTGAGCTTTGACCAAGATCGAATCCTTTCAACTCACGAGAATCTTCACTTAGGAAACCAGACTCAGTGTGCTGGCTTTAGTCATGATGGTCACATTTTGGTCACCGGCGTTGATGATGGTTTAGTTTATGTTTGGAGAGTCAGTGAAGATAATCCACGTGCCTCAAGTCGGCTGCAGTTACAGAAAGTGCTTTGTGCACACAGATCCAAAATCACGTCTTCACATCAGTCAGTCTTATATGCTAATTGTGAGCGGATCAGATGACTGCACAGTTATCATATGGGACCTTAGCTCCTTACGATTTGTTAGGCAACTTCCTGAATTCCCAGCTCCAGTTTCTGCAGTCCGTGTGAATGATTTAACTGGTGAAATCATGACTGCTGCTGGAACGCTGTTTGCGGTTTGGAGCATTAATGGCTGCTGTCTAGCAGTAATTAGCACAGCCCAGATTCCATCTGATTACATACTCTCTGTGACAAGTCCTACCTTTTCTGATTGGCTGGACACAAACTGGTATGTAACAGGTCACCACGATGGGGCTGTTAAGGTCTGGCATATGGTTCACTGCACCGACATAGAAACGATAAGCAACTCAATTAGCATAGGAACCGGAGGAGGGCTACCTTTGGACAAGTCACCAGAATACAGATTGCTCCTCCACAAGGTACTGACGTTTCATAAGCACCCAGTTACTTCCCTTCTCTTAACTCCAGACTTGAAGCAGTTGCTAAGCGGTGATTCCGGTGGCCATTTGCTGTCATGGACGTTACCGCCCTGAAAATCTGCTTACAATCAGGTTTGACAATCTTAAAACAGCTATGGACTGATTTTCAGCTCCTGATTACGTTAAAACCCTTTTAATGATCCCAAATTTTTTATGACAGAAACATTGATTCCTTTGTTCATGTAACATGAAAAGCCAAAGCAAGACAACAGGTTAGCTGGGATAATTTATAGAAATATAAAGGTAAAATCTCTTCAAACCTTCCATACAAAATTGTGAAATTTACAAGCATTGAGGTTTTTATTACAATGCATTTGCCTGGTGGCTTCAGCTCTCCATTGCGAACGTGGAAGGACAGGCCACGGCTTTCTCGTATGTTTTCCAAGTGGAGGATATTGCTTTTGAAAATATCGCCTCTACTGGGTTTTGCATGACATAGATGGATTTGCTAACAGTTTGTAATCAAGTTGTATAGCCGAAAAGAAACCTGCATCGCACCCAAAATCAATTTTGGTAATGACAGATATAACAGTATCTTAAAGGAAACCATTGCTAATTCTATTCATCATGTATAATATTTTGAGTACTGAGAGATACAACTGCATTAGAAATCTAAATTTTTACAGCTTTTTTTACGGCATAAGCCATATTCGAAGTCAATGTTCAACAGTATCCAAGGGCTTTTCTTTTTTCAGGAGGGGTTAAATCATTTGAAACATAAATATAGTATGTCTGAAATAAGCCCGCATAAGTTTAAAAAAAAACATATGAAAAACTCTTGTAATTGTCAGAAAATTAAACATACCTGATACCTCAGCTTGCCGTTTACTTATTTGCATTGCCACTGCTTTGAAAATTCGACTACAATTCTGGAACCATGTGGCCTTTCACGTCTGCAATTGAGCACCGGAGCCCAGATACTGACTGGCTCTGCAATTACCCACCCTTGGTTCGGATCCTCCCAAATTATCCAACCCGATCAAACGGCCCCATTTGCTTTCCTCTGGCATCGACACTGCGTTTACCATCCTCCTCACCACTATATTCATTGGATCGCTCCTTGGCGAAGCCGATGTACTTTTCCTTGGCGGCAACCAAACAGCCTTTCATCTCACAGTCTTCGCAGTGCTCCCTCTCCTTTAAGTCCATTGATTTCCATCCCGTCAGGGACTGCCGCCAGGGTGGTTTGCACTTGTTGGAAGCAGTGATGGCACACCGGATTCTGGCGCCTTCCTCGCACTGAGCTATGATTTTGGACTCACAGGATTTGTATGCAGCGGCCCAGGAACGAAGGTCTTTGAAGGCGAGGATATATGGACCGGATGACGGATCATCGGAAGTACCAGCCGGGAAGGCGCCCCGGAGTAATGGGACGGGGCGGTCGAATTTTATGGTTGTCGAGGAAGCGGAGTATTCTTCCAGGCTTTGCGGTGACGGAGGGTCCATGCCTTAGAGACCGAAATTAAAGCTATCCATTAACGAGATTGAGTCAACTTTGTTGTATACTAAGACAATCAATCAAAGGATTGAACACCGGTAGTAACTGTGCAATCGGCAGCAACAAGGAGCAGAAGGTGAGAAAAGAGAAGACAACGACAGCAGAGCCAAGCAATTGATAGCAGATGAACAGAGGAAAGTAAAGCCAAGTGGCCCAAGTCATTAAACTGAAAACAAAATAACCCTAAAATTGAATAGGGCTGGTCTTTAGTATGGGCTTAGATAAGTTAGGAAGAATTTATTTACGCATAAATTTTTATTCAATTTGTAAGAATTTCGGCTCTACTTAAATTATTATTCAGTTGGTATAAATCTAAATTATAATCTAAATTTTTACTCAATTAAAAAAAATTCAATTATATCTAAATTATTACTCAGTCCAACCTAAATTCTTATTAAAATGCAAAGAATTTATGTAGGACACTTTTTAGCCGCACTTTAGACGCGCGTGGGTCAATTTTTCGTTACCGTTAGATTTAATCAAAAATTAATTAAAAGTGTGCGTTTTAAGAACTTAGGGAATTAAATCGTTTGCTAGTAATGAACTTTATGTCGCAAAATGTTCTTATATAGTCCATAACAGGGACGGACGCAGGACTTTAGGCTAGGGAGCGAACTTATAAAAGTTTAAGGGACGAAAATAGATTTTTAATAGAAAATACATAAAAAAAATCTAATTTTTTTTAAATTATACAGGAGTTTTAAATTTTTAAGGGGGCGACCGTCCCCTCCAGTCTCAATCCAGGTCCATAATGCTCTTGAAAATGTTGAGATTGAATATAAGAAATGTTTAAAAACTTCTAAAGTTGGTAAAACTATATAAAATAGATATATGAATTGCACCGACGCCTAATGCATTGTCAAATTGTTCGATTCGTAAGAATTTTCATAAAAAAAATTAACTTTGAAGTTGGCTACTTTGCATAGTGTAGCAATATCATACATATAATATTAATATTTTAATATCTCAAGATTGATATCGACATCCTGATAATTGTTTGATAATAAAATCTCATTTTCTTCTAATGATTTGCTTGACCAATTCAATTCCAGTTATTTTTTAAAAACATACAAAGGTTACATTAACCCAAAACAAATTTCTAAATATGAGTTTGATACATACTTTTATGTTAATCAATGTTTACATGATCATGTTATAATTACTACGAATACAATTAAGTAATACAAAATATCAATGAACACTAGCCGCTGTCCTCTCTACCTCCTTGCTTTATTTTCTTTTTCTTTTTCTTTATTTAGCAGAATTTTGGTATTAGTTGTCACCATTTGCCAATAACTCATATATTTTTTTGTTTTTATTTATTTTATTGTTGTTTTCTTTTCTTTTTTGTTATTTTTCAAATTTTAATAAGAATTTCTTTGTTTGTTTTTCTATTCTTGGCACATCTTGTTGCGTTTTTCTCTATTTTTATGACAAGTTTTCCCTGCCTTATGACGCATCTTATGTCTACCTTTGTGATCATTTGGTGCTCGTACATATATCTTCACTATGTAGTTTTTGATTTGGGATTTCCATTGGTCACAGATAACTTGACTTTCTTTTGTAGTTATTTTATGATGTAATCAGAACTGTGCAACGGATCAGCATGTAAGACTGCTTGTTTTCGCTCATCGTTCGTCTCATGGAGATTTTATATTGGTTGTTGGATTTCTATGGTCTAAGTGAAGTTTTTGATGTTTTTTGCACCTTTGAGTTTTATTTTTTATTTTATATGTATGAGTTTTTTGGTAGACATGATCCTCGAATCTCTCGTTATTTTTAAGCGTATTGTATTTGTTGAATGTTTTATTTTTTCTAATAAAACTCAATTGTCTCCCTTCAAAAAAATGAATCATGTTATAAGTATATGTTTTTTTAATATTTGCTAAATATATCATTTACGTATATAAATTATTGAGTTAACGATAAAATACATGTTGTATCAAATGAAATTTTATTCATTAAAAGCGGGCATATAATAAAAAAGTTGAGTATACGATCTAAGAATAAATCGGCCAATAGAGGCCCAAACAACACGCTCAGAATATGTGAGGACCTTATCAACATAGTTTCGTCTGTAGTCGAATCAAGATCATCGTAGATCGAAGACGAACTAAAAAAGAAGCAATCTGGAGGGGTTTGTGATTGTGTGCTTGTTACCGCAGAATGAGAAGAGGCAAAAGTAATGGACGAATAAAGTGCTGTAAGGAATGGTGGTGATGAATTATGTATGTTTGTGAATAGTATAATAGAAAAAGTTAGTCTGAGCGTTTGATCGAATTGAGTCAAAAATTTTCGAGTTAGTCAAGTTTATAAGTTATGTTTTACGACTCAAGAAATATATTTTACTTTAAAAATTTGAGTAACTTTATTTGCTAAAAAATATATAAAAATTTGACTTGAAAAAATATATTAAAAAATAAAGTAAGAATTTTTTACTTACATAATTTGAAGTAAAATTTTCACTTGTACTCTAAATCCAACATAAAAATAATTTGAGTCGTAAAATATAACTCGAAAAATTTACTACACACGTGACAGGAAATAATATATTTTTACTTCAAAAAATTTCACTTCAAATTATGTATGTTATGGGGCCTTAATTTACTAGACACGTGGCACGAAATAATACATTTTTTTAACTTTTCTGAATTTGTTTTTAAATTTTTAAAAAAAATTCAAAATTTTTAAAAAATCTTCAAATCAATCCTTAAATCCCTAAAAATAACAAAACTTAAAACTCCAAATCATCACCGTTGCCGACCCTACCCTTTCGATCGCCTGACCTAGACGGCCATTTCCCTAATATTTTGTCGCCGGAAACTGACGAACGGTGTGCCAATCGATTGACTCTTTAACATTCGTCGTTTAGTGTACGATTAGCACACCATTCGTCGGTTTTGAGCGACGGAACGTTAAGGAAAATGGCCATCTGAGTTCGGCGACCTAAAGGGTGGGGTTGACGGGGGCGATCGGCGGCGGCAACAGCAACGGTGATGATTTAGGGATTTGGGATTTAGATATTTGGGGATTATTTTAGAAATTTTTAGAATTTCAATATTTTTTTAAAAAAATTTTAAATTATTAAAAACAAAAAATAATTAAAAAATTATAAATTAAAATATGGCATGTGTCAAATTTTTATTGGGTAATGGATTTTTTTAGCGGAAGTTAAGTCTTAGGCACCTAAAATTATAACGATTGAAACTTTAGGCACCTATTTTTACAAAAAAATACTTTAGGCACTTAAAGTTCAAAAATGGTATAGTTTGAGTACTTATTTTTCATTTAAGCCTTTGTAAAAATATAAGTTTACTTAGTATATTTCAAATAATCTCACATCTTTCTTTTATTTTATTTCTTTTGGGTTTAAATATAAAGACTTGGTATTGAGCTTATAAAAGAAAAAATGTGATGGTGGTTTCGCACTAAGAAGTTCAATTCAATTAAAATTGATCGATTTTCTCATATGCATGAACTAGAGGCTCGATCTATTTTTATTATTTTTATTTAAAATTCATTTTGAGCCATTCATTTTTTGATTAATTTTAACCATTCATTTTAAACTAAAGTAATTTTATTCTTAACCACTTATTATTTTTGACTGATTTGCCCTTGATTAATGGCTATTTTTAGATGTCTTTTTGGGCATGCATGATACTATAAATACCATGCACATAAGCCTTCAAACATCATCTCTCAAAGTAGAATCATCTACCAATTTTCTTCTCATCTTTCTCATTTTAAACACGTTTTAAAGCTGGGTATTCATTAGTTCTTTGCTCTTTTTGTTGCTTACTTCGTCAGAAGTGCTTGTTGAATCCTGGAGGGTACGCTTCACCGCGAAATATCTTCAAGGACAGTATCTAGTGTACGCCTCAAACAAGTCTTATTTCAACATTTTTCGGTTTGCTAAATATTTTTCCTATAATCTTAAGGATATTTTCTCATTTCCCTTTTAAATCAAAAAAACCTACGACCTCTTAACGAAGATTTTCATTGGTGTTACTGTTGTTATTATATTTTTAGTGAAATATTCTAGTGTGTCCCCTTACTATTGTGTTGTTGTCTGCACATCCATAGTTCAAACTCTATTGTTAAGATAGATATGTATTTGTCAATAAATTTTTGCGGATGCTTTTAAATAATAATTTTATTTATCTATGCTATAATATTGAATTATTATTCTTAAGCCTAATATTTATGCTTACAATTTTTTGTGAGTTGAGCTTTAAGTATAATTAGAGTTGATTACAAACCCAAAATAATATTTTGAAAAAGAAGAAAAAAGGAAATGATTTTATATGTGGTAGACTCCATACTTGATTGTTGGTATAATGTGAAAGTACATGTCTAGAATTGGCCCTATTAAAGACTTGGTATTTAAGAGTATCTTTTACACCATCGCTTTTTATAGGAATCTACCTGGTGCATTATTCATTGACTATACCCACGATTTTTATCTCCAATTATGATAAGACATTGAGCCACCGTATAGCTTAGTGCAGAAATTTCAATGAGAAATGATTATCTTGTTAAGCCAGAGATCGGAAAGAACACCAACGACGAAAGCACTCTGCTGGGCCGACACTGACACTAAGAGAAGAAAGCTAGGGGGCGAATGGGATTAGATACTCCAGTAGTCCTAGCCGTAAACGTTGGATACTAGGCGTTGTGCGTATCGACCCGTGCAATGCTGTAGCTAACGCGTTAAGTATCCCGCCTTGGGAGTACGTTCGCAAGAATGAAACTCAAAGGAATTGACGGGGGCGGGTCGTTAATACCGTTAAGCTAGATATTAATTTGGTTGAAATAGACATTGTTAATCTCATTAAGTCAAATATTAATTTGGTTGAAACAGATTAAATAATGAAAAAAAAGAAAATTTTGTTAAGCCAAATTTTGATTTGGTTGAAGCAGATGAGATAATTTTTGTGGTTATTTCTCAAAGTTGATATTTTTTCGAATACAAAAGAGTGGATGATAGACAATGGTGCTATTAGGCACATATTTATGTCATACTCCCTTACGGAGGAAGGAGAACAAACTGTATATCCTAAAGAACGTTCGAAACTGCACAAGTATTTGAAAAGACAAGGTATTATTCAAAGTTTTAAAAAAAGCCTTAGCCTAAGTTTCCTTCATATAATAAAACTTATCGGATGCAAAAAAATTCTTTTTACAAGGAAATTTTAAGAATGATAATTTTATAAATATATATTGCAAAACGTTTTACTTAAAAACAATATAGATTGTTTTATATTTTTACTCCAATTACAAGATTTTTCTTCATTGATATTTTTGTTCTAGTTTCAACACACAGTTTTCATCAGCCAAATGGATGTTAAAATCATATTTTTGGTTATTTAAAAATATATACCGAACAACCCAAAAAATGCATTAAACCGGCTCGTGAAATTAAAGTCTGTAAATTTCTCAAATCATTATATGTCTTGAAATAGACTTCCAAAATTGTGGAATGAGAAATTCAATCAAGTGATGAAGTGAAAAGCATGAGTGATTATTTATTTGTGTTGATAGCATGTTTATCTTAATATTTTTTTTGTTTATACCAATCTGATTGACGATGTTTATGTAATTATTATTTATAGATTATATATCTATCTTAGTAATTATTATGTTTGACTAAGAGGTATATTGCTTCAAAATTCAATATAAAAGACATGAATGAAGCAAATGTTATATTGAGTATTAAAATCATAAGGAAATATGGTAGCAATATGCTACCACAAGAACACGTCGTTGAATTTTCTTTCAAGAAGTTTGGATATATTGATACCAAACTGTTTGAACATGTCAGCCATGTTCTTATAGCATTTTGCCTGATCAGTCGGCACCTTAGGTCCGGTGCCTTGTGCAGGGGGATTCTGCGAATTAGGAGGATATCCCCTTATCCCTTCGCCATGTGTCGAGGAGCCGATAGCTGGCTCATTAATATGAGCTTCATTCGTCTCAGATATATCTATAATATAAAGAGATCATATTAGTCGACAAGTCACAATTTACACAATATATAACTCCTAGGTGGCAAAGTAACACCATAACAATACAATAGGCTTCGGTCTAGTCCTAGAATCGACTAAACTATGGCTCTAATACCACAAATGTAACACCCCATTCCCGGTCTAGTAGGGAACATAGTCAGAAGGCGTTACCAGAGAATAATATGGTGAATGGTGCAATCATTTTAATCAAAAGCAATGTTTAACTGAGCTATGCGATACTATATCGATATATAGAAGCAATGACTCGATATAGAATGATATTAATCAGTCTATGGTCAATTTTAAACTTTTATGAACTATAGGGACTGGTTTGTAAAATTCAAAAAATTAGAGGTCTTTTAATGAAATTAACCATACCACAATGAATTTCAACTCATAAACAGTAAGCATACAAGTTCCCGTTTCATTTCGATATCAATTACCCCTTCAATTAAGATAAACAATGATCAGTGGTCAATATGCGATGTGTCAAATTTATTCCATTCAACTTTTAACAAACTTACTTGCATCGGTATCGGTACTAGCAAGGCTGTACCGATACACATGTGTCATGACCTGTAACATACTTTAACAACCCTAGTAGGATTAGGTAAGTTACCACAATTTCAATCAATGATCCATTCAATTAAAGCTAGTGAGTTCAATTCGTTTTAAGTCTTTCTTGCTCATTAAGTAAGTATTCGAATAGGTGATGACCCAATAGACAATGCATGATGCACCTACTAGATATATTAGGACCCATAATGCAATTTGTTATCATAATCAATACCATTTAGGACTTACTTGGTCTTTAAGCAACCATTCGAACTAGATGGAAAACACAATAGAAAATTTCAACATTCAATGTAGCTATTATGCATACCAATAGGTGATTTACATCATTTACCTATGTGACCTTAATCAACTATACATGCTTTCAATGTTATGTACATCACTCGACTAGGACAATAAGTGACCAAAGTGGTTCATGTCTAAACATGTAGGTTACTACATTTACTTGTTGTTAATTACCCAACTTCAATAGGTCTAAACCAATACATGTATAATCCAACCATGGGAATCTAACATTAGGCTAACAAGAATTCAAGCTTAATTAAGTGTATACATATCCATTTATACATACAATACTCATTATAGATCATAGATGAAGTTAATTTATACAAACCATTACTAAGTGATCATGAATATACATACCTTAGGTGCCACCATCCTATGAGAACTATAACAAGATGGAAACATACTCTTCCAAGCAAAATGTGACTTGTACGAGCTCAGACTTCGGGATAGGATCCAATATCAACCTGAATCGTAATAAAGAGACTTGATAAGCAAAGATTAGTGAGTGAGTCTAAGTTACAAGACAATCAATACAATAAGTCTCAACTACGAACCATCTAATAGATGGTATGGTTCCCCCATCAATAAGGAACCATTTGAAACTCTGTAAACAATACTAGATGCATTTGCTTAATTTTCAATCCAATATCAATACAAGGATTGAAATTTAGACATGCTCAATCATCCAATTCGAATAACATTAGGCATAACATGTCATTTGAACACAATCAATGTATCAAACTCAAGCAATCTCATATAAGCAATGTCTCAATATCAATAGTTCATGGCATTCAATTTTCCTTTACTATCAATAAATGCGATTCAATGTAGCAATAGATTCAATGTACATGAGGTATAAGTTCATTTTAAGTATAACATTGAGAATTGATTACTCAGTCTAGATACTCGAGTCCCCAACCAAACTGTCGCCAATAACAATAATCAATATGGTACAAAGTATCGGTCAAATCCCTTCTGCTGTCGCCAATGACCAATAACAATACTTCCCTCTTACTGTCTCCAATTAGGGACCAATGTCTCGGACCGTAGTCCACCCCGATAATGAGCTCTATGGACTCTATGGCATGCCAACTATATCTATGACCGACTCGAGATCAAGGTTTACAATAGTTATCACTTTCATTCAATTTCAAGCATGATTCGATTCAATGTGCACATTTAGTGCCAATATCCCCTTTCAAACGAATAGGGTTCAATGACAATCACAATACCAATAGCTCAATGATCAAATTTTACAATCAATGAATTCATATCTATCAATAAGTCATTAGATCATAGATTGAGCTGTCTTTAAGCTAACAACTAGCATGCTTCAATACAATATAAATCAAGTTAGCAAAGATCATGCTACAACAACCAATTTAATCAAGGAAGCATGCTTATCAATCAAGTAATCATTCAATTGCTTCAATCAAGTAAACACACCAATGTTCCTTACAAATGCTTAAGAGCATGCACATTATGCCATTCAATCTAGAAATCAATAAGCAATTTAAATCAAAACATACTTGGCAAGGTTACCGCCCTTTCTAAAACTTTAAACTACACTCACAGGAATTTTCTGAGCTATTGTCGATCCCGAATTGAAATCCATTTCCCTCTACTAGCTTGCTGATCTATGTGAGCCCCTTTTTCCTCAATTTCCACTTAATCTATCATTACATATAATGCATAGTGTATTAGGTAGAATCCAGAAACCATTTAAGTCATTATATGACTCCATACATTCAAGCATTCAATTCAAACATCAAGACTGTTGATGTCTGGCAACATGTGCACTACTTGCTTAAATGTTCATATTACACCGTTAGAAAGCTAACTTAATTGTCCTTCTAACTATATAGGCCTTGCATTTTTATTCATTGTGAATTAATACAGTTTTTTATTTAAAGGCAGACCAAATTATGCCATTGGACAGTTTGCACTGTCCTTAGAGATTAATCTCTTCAAACTGTTTTATAACTCAGAATTCTATTCCGTTTGTTGTATACAAAACTAGACATACTCATGATTATGTACATATAAGATTTACTCCCTAATTTGGTCTGTGTTATTTTCTACAAATTTTTAAACTCACTGCCCGAAATAGAGTCTTCTGGACAGATTTTCTTAAGCTAGATTCTAGTTTCATTAATCACTTATACAAGGATTCTAACATGATTGTTCAACATATATTCTCATTCATACATGTATAAGTCAGCCCAATTATGTGTCAGACCTATAAAACAGGGCAATTGAATAATATTTTCGAATTGATTTAATAAGACATCACCTCACTAGAATTTCCAGCAACAAGAATTTCAATTCACATATCAATCATCAATTCTAGTTATCTTCTAAGTTTTTCTAGCAACTAACATAACAATTCACCATCAATTTGGTTAATGAAAACATCAATTTCAAAGGTCATTCAATTCTAATGTGTTCTCACTAGACATATATACCAATTGATTTAATATAAGAACACATATAAAACTCTTAATCAATTCCCAATTTCCAGCAATCAATCTAACATTTCTCAAGCCAAACAAGTTGTTATAATCACAAAATCAAAGGGGAATTCATGAACACTAAACATTACCTTAAAATTGAACACAATTCCAAAGCTTGAATCTATGAACATGGAGTTTTCTCACTCATTTCCTTTCTCTCTAAATTGGTTCATCCATTCGGCACTAGGGAGAAGAAGATGATAATAGATCATCAATTAACTCTCCCAAAATGAATAATTTGCCTTTGATTATCCACTAATTAATGACATGTGTAGGGGAATTTAGGAATATAGGAATTTAGCATGCATCCCTTCATTTTTTTATTTGTTTCGGTTTGGTCACTTATAATTTAGGTTATCACTTTTTCATTTATAGTATTCTAGTCCTTATTAACTAGACCTAGTATCTTACTTTCAATCAATTAGAGATTTAATGAAGGCATTGTAGTAACTTCCTTTATACTAGTTTTGAGGATATTACAATTCCCTCCCCCTTAAAGAAATACGCCCTCGAATTTACCTGAGGGGAAATAGATAAGGGTACTGCTTTCTCATCGTTGCTTCGGGTTCCCAAGTGGCTTCTTTTACATTGTGATTCTTCTATAGAACTTTCACCAATGGCATGGTCTTATTGCGAAGTCTCTTGACTTCTTTATCAAGTATTTGGATTGGTTCTTCATCGTACGATAGATCAGGATTAAGTTTCACCTCATCAGGTTCTAAAACATGTGAGGGATCCGATCGATATTTCCTCAACATCGATACATGGAAGATGTCGTGGATTCTATTGAATTCAGCAGGGAGTGCTAGCTTGTAAGCAACTGGACCGATCTTTTCTAAGACTTCGAATGGTCTGATGAATCGAGGGCTTAGTTTACCCTTCTTCCTGAATCTGAGGATTTTCCTCTAAGGAGATACCTTCAAGAATACGTAATCTCCCACTTGATATTCAATGTTTCTTCTCTTGAGGTCGGCATAAGCTTTTTTCCTATCAAAGGCCTCTTTCATTCTACTATGGATCACCCAAACTTGATTTTCAGTTTCACGAAGCAATTCAGGTCCTAAGACCTTGTTTTCCCCCAACTCAGACTAGTATAGGGGAGTTCTACATCTCCTGCCATACAATGCTTCGAATGAGACCATTTTGATAGAAGCTTGATGGTTGTTGTTGTAGGCAAACTCAGCTAATGGTAGATATTTATCCCAATCTTTACCGAAGTCGATAATGCAAGCTCGAAGCATGTCTTCAAGCAGTTGGATTACCCTTTCAGATTGTCCATCGGTTTTTGGATGGAAGGCAGTGCTAAGGTTCAGCTTGGTTCCCATAGCTTTTTGAAGTCCCTCTAGAATCGATAAGTAAAACGAGAGTCCCGATCTGATATGATGGATCTAGGAACACCGTGAAGTCTGATCACTTCTTTCAAGTACAATTCGGCTAGTTGTTTGAGGCTCATGTTCATTCGAACAGATAGGAAGTGAGCCGATTTGGTGAACCTATCAACGATCACCCAAATAGTATCATTTTTCCTCGGCAATAGAGGCAATCCCAATACGAAGTCTATTGTTATACACTCCAACTTCCACTGAGTCAATTCGATGGGTTGTAGGAGTCTAGTAGGTAGTTGGTGTTCGGCTTTCACCTTCTGGCAAGTGAGGCACTTCGATACGAAGTTAACAATATCGGCTTTTAATCTCGACCACCAATAGACTTCCTTTAAGTCCTTATACATCTTGATCACTCCCAGATGTATTGAAAATTGACTACTATATGCTTCTTAAAGCATTTCCCTCTTAAGGATTGGATCATTGGGTACACAAACCCGATTCTTGAAGTAGAGCACACCATTCGATCGAAGTAAGAATTTGGTGCTCGGTTTGGAATTAATCTCTTTCAATATCTTCTGAAGTTCATGATCATTTTTTTGAAGCTTTTTAATCTTCAAATTCAAGTCGGATTGAACTTGAAGTTCTGCCACATATCTCCAGTTCTTTAGAAGCTTAAAATGGGCAATAAGAGTAGTTGAAGCTACAATTAAAGGATTTCGATTAGTGGATTTCATTATCATCCATTCGAATAGGGGGATAAACAATATTGGAAATTCATACCTTACCAATTGAATGTTTGCAACTGAGCGCATCAGCCACAATATATGCCTTGCCCGGGTGGTAATCAATGATTAGGTCATAGTCTTTTAGTAGTTCCACCCATCTTCATTGTTGAAGATTTAATTCCTTCTGAGTTAGGATGTATTTTAAACTCTGATGGTCCGTAAATAATCGACATTTCTCTCCATATAGATAATGTCTCCAAATCTTCAAAGCAAACACGACTGCAGCTAGTTCCAAGTCGTGCGTCAGATAGTTCAATTCATGTGGCTTGAGTTGCCGAAAGCATAAGCAATGACTTTTTTGTCTTGCATCAATACACACCCTAAACCAAGGTGTGAGGCATCACTGAAGACCGTAAAATCCTTCCCCGGTTCAGGTTGGATTAGAATAGGGGCTTAAGTTAGGACTTGCTTCAATTGATCGAAGCTCCTTTGCTGGTCCTCGGACCATTTAAATGGAACATTCTTTATGAGGAGTCGAGTCAATGGAGCTGTAAGAATCGAGAACCCTTTCATGAATCTTCGATAGTACCCAGCTAAACCGAGAAAACTCCTAACCTCGCTAACATTTCTTGAAGGACTTCATTCGATGACGGTTTAAATCTTCTTAGGATCTACTTTTATCCCTTCGACCGAGATAACGTGGCCAAGGAAGGATACTTCTGATAGCCATAACTCACATTTGCTCAATTTGGTATATAGCCGATTCTCTCTTAATGTTTGGAGTACAATTCAAAGGTGATTAGCATGCTCTTCCTTGTCCTTCGAGTAGACGAGAATGTCGTAGATAAAGACAACCACGAATTTGTCTAAATAGGGTTTGAACACTCGGTTCATTAAGTCCATGAAAGTTGCTGGAGCATTGGTTAGCCCGAAGGGCATAACTAGGAACTCGTAGTGACCATAACGAGTCCTAAAAGCCGTTTTGGGTACATTCGAGTCTTGTATTCTCATCTGATAGTACCCCAATCGCAAATCAATTTTGGAGAAGACTTTGGCATCCTTGAATTGATCGAACAAGTCCTCGCTCATCGAAAATAGATACTTGTTCTTGATAGTAAGCTGGTTTAGCTGACGATAATCGATACATAGCCTCATCGACCCATCCTTCTTCTTAACGAACAATACGAATGCTCCCCAGGGTGAAGAGCTGGGTCGGATGAAGCCCTTGTCTTGAAGCTCTTGCAATTGCTACATAAGCTCTTTGAGTTCAATAGGGGTCATTTGATATGGAGCGATAGGCACTAGATTACTCCCAAGTTAAACTTCAATCTTGAATTTGACTTCCTGAATAGGGGGCAATCCCAGCAATTCCTCGGGAAAAACATCAGGGAAGTCAGAAACAACAGGGAATAAATTCACACTAAATTCAATTTCATCACTTTTAATCATGGTAGCAAAAATGCTAACAAGTTGCTTATCGATCAAGGTAATCGAATTTTCTCCTAAACCACGGAGAAGCAATTTTCTCTTTCGGCAATCTACCCAGGCTTGATGCTTTCCTAACCAATCTAATCCCAGAATGAGACCGAATTCAATAAAAGGCAATAACAATAGGTTGGCTAGGAAAGGGATGCCCTGAATAAATAAAGGGCAATCCTTACATATTTGGTTTACTACCACATTGTCCCCTAAAGGATTAGTAGCAATTAAGCTGCAACTAACATATTCAGGCTTCAATTTAAGCTTTTCAATTAAAGGAGATCTTATGAATGAATGTGTTGATCTCGTATCAAATAAAGCATAAATAGGGTAAGTATCGAGGTAGATTGTACCTGCAATTATGTCAGGAGATTCTTCCTCCTTCCAACCTCAGATATGATAGACTTGAGCAAGCGCCCGAGACTCCTGATATGTAGTATTAGACCATTGGCCTTTGCTTTTTTTGTAGTTGCCTGATAATACTCGGACCTTAAATCGATCATGGAAAGCCATTGTGGGTACATCACATTCTTGACTCCCATCTGATAATTCTCAAACCTTAAATCAATCTTGGAAAACACAGAGGCATCCTTAAGCTAATCGAATAGGTCGTCAATTCTTGGCAATAGATACTTATTCTTGATGGTTACCTTGTTCAACTATCGATAGTCAATGCACAATCTCATGAAACCATCATTCTTCTTGACAAAGAGAACCGGGGCTCCCCAAGGTGAGGAACTCGGTCGAATAAAGCCTTTATTCAAAAGGTCTTGAATTTGAGTCTTCAATTCCTTGAGCTCGACAGCTGCCATACGGTAGGGTGCAATAGAGATTGGGGTAGTCCCAAGTTGTACTTTGATGCCAAATTCAACCTCACAGGTTGAAGGTAAACCCGAAAGTTCATTAGGAAAGACATCATAGAATTTACACACTGTATCAACATCTGATAATTGAGGTTCATCCTTGGCTTCCAATGTAAAGGCATTTAGGGAAGGATTTCCCGAGTTCATCAATACAATACTCTCCTTGCCAAGGCCTCGAAAGTACAACTTCATCTTACTACAATCTACCTATGCTTGATGTTCACTAAGCCAATCTAATCCCAATATAACATCAAATTTTTTGATCGATAATGCAGTAAGTTGACCGAAAAAGAAATCCCTTGAATCAATAAGGGATAGTTCTTACACACAAAGCTTACGGTGACTCAATCACCCAATGAATTGGTTACAGAGATTCTCGATACTATAGGTTCAGATGATAATCTATGCTTCTTGACTAACACAGTACTTATAAAGGAGTTAGTAGAACCGAGATCAATTAATGCATACAAAGGATGTGAATACAATTCAATAGTACCGGCAATGACATCAAGCTCGTCCTCTTCTTCCCTACTTCTTACGTGATACATCTGGGTAGGAGCCTTCGATTCTTGCCTACTCGGTGTCTTTCCAGAGCCACTAGGTCTCCTTGCAGCCCCTGATGATCCCTACCTTGACCCCTTACCTCGAATGGTCTGAGTAAGGGTTGCAATACTAGCCAGTGAAGTAGTAAAATTAGTTGCGTTGAGAGGACAATCTTGGATGAAGTGGCCTTGCCCACCACAGTAGAAGCAAGCTCCAGTCTGCTTACGACACTGACCTACTGGATGCCTGTTCTGACAATAGTTACAAACTGGATACAGTGAACCCCTGTTCGAACCTCTAGTACTCTCAACTGATGCAGTCTTAGCAAAAGAATAAGTCACGGTTTGGGGCCTCTCGATTTTACTTAGGGCTAGAGTTCTTCCCTTTCTTGCTCCATTTGGGAGGTTGAGAATCATCTCGAATGCTTTAGTAGCCTTGACTTAGTTTATAAGGTCTTGGAAATCAATGATGCTCAATGTTGTAAACATGGGACGAAGCTCATCACTAAGACTAGCAATAAACATTCGACACTTCTCCTCCTCCTTCTTGATGTACTCGACACTATATTGGTAGTATTTGCAAAAGTCATAAATGTATTGCTTGACAGGTCGCCCATCTTGCTTAAGCTAGAGGAAGATAATGCACCTTTTTGCGAGATAGAACTCACTAATGTACTTCTTTCAGAATTCTTGAAGAAAGAATTCCCAAGTTATTGTGTCTTCGGAGACTGTAAGGGTAGTAGTCTCTCACCAATGAAGTGCATCATCAGCAAGCAATGTGAGGGCACATTCTAGCTTATGTTCATCCGAACACTGCAACTGCTTGTTCAGAATTCTCAGAGTGTTATCCAACCAATACTCAGCCACTTCAGGATTGTCATCATCCTAACCGGTGAAAATATATGCTTAGTATTGTGATAACTTGTCAATAGGAGCCTGAGTATGTTGGGCAACAGGTGCAGTAGGCTGTATAATCTGCTCAGCTCAAATAGCAGATATAAACTATTTGAACATGTCAGCTATGTTTCTATGACATTCTGCCTGAGCAGTCGGCACCTCAAGTTCGGTGCCCTATACAGGAGGATTTTAACACCCCGAAATTTGACCTAGTCAGAATTGGGATCCGATGACTAGAAACCATATATCATAATTGTTCAAATATTGTACTGACATTGACCGCAAGGTCAATTGTATCGATATTGGACGCTAATTGAGTCGAAGTAGTGTCTAAGAACCGTATTGGAAGTATTGAAAACCTGTTTGTGGCTAAATTATAGAAATTGAAAGTTTGGGGAAAAAAGTATAGAGAATTGAGAGTTGATAGACTAACCACACGATTAGCCCCTCCACAATTTTGATCATCCATACGTGGGATGATCAAGAACAATTCCTTCAAAGGAAGGAAACCTATTCCTATTAAAATAGAGTAAATAACTAAAGGATGAGTCTTACCTGATACTCTAGTAAGCAAGTACCTCCCCATTGCTATCAAATTCTTCTCCTAAGCAAGCACCAACATTGTTGGTGGAATGAAGTTTAGATTTTCTTTGATTTATTGTTATCGAAACATTCCTACTGATCGGGTAAGCTATTTCCCCCAAACAATTGTTGAAATCCATAGAGGACTTGATAGTAATCTCAAGCTAGGTTTTGGCTATCCATGGAAAATTTATAGACATTTTCTATATTGAGTTTAGGTAATGATTTTGATATCGTTATAGTGATTTCGATATCGTAATATTGATTCTAACACAATCATATTGTTTACCTGGCTCAAGAAATTGAAAGAGTGCACCCATCATCTTCAGCGAAAGCGAGGAACAAAGGGATTTCTATCCGAGAGCCGTAGAAGCTTCGGATTATCAAGGTGAGTGTAGTCGGAGTCGCAAGATTAGGCTAGGTGCCTTTCCCGATACCATTGCCATTGTATATAACATTACTAATATCATTGTTAAGGAATATTGCATTGAACAACTTAGTGGATATCGTTGGTAAGTAGAGGTAAGCCATGGTATTGAGTATCAAATATCGATATCGTAATAGCCATTATCGTCGATCATTGTTACTGATTTCACCATTGATATAGTCATTGAATTGTTGAAGCATTGAGCATTTGACAGAGAGTATAGTCACTATTATTGTTATCGTCATTGCATTGTCATTGTACATTAATATCGACACAGTTATTGTCATTGAAACATTGTAAGTGAAGCATCGACTATTGCTATTGTCATTGAGATCATTGAACATTGCCATTGTTATTGATATTGCTATTGAACATTGACATCGAAACATTGCTTATTGATAAAAAGCATTGAACATTGTTATTGTTATTGAACATTGATTTTCGATATTGTCATTGGACCTTGGATTCGAGAGGACTTGGGTACAATTGGCATGCCATAGAATTCATGAGCTCAGTGTACGGGTGGACTACGTTCTTTGGGCTACAACCTATATTGATTTGACGAGGCAGAGTGATGTATTGTGATGTTGGTCATATTGGCGAGACAGAGGGACTATACCATTCATTGATTTGACGAGGCGTAGGAATTTGCGTATCCACTATTCCGAATTGATCCAAGGGTTATTGTTAAACTATGGACTTATTGCTATTGAACATGAACATTGTATTGCTACTATTGATTCATTGCATTGTTATTGTTAAGATATGATTTGGGATACATTTCACTGAATAAAGTGTTTAGTTATGACTACCTCACTAGGAAATGTATGCCTAATGCATTTTATTTCATAAATTTCAGGTTAAGGATTCCACTATTGAATATTGGAGAATCGACGTTGTTAACAAGTCACTAAGGCCCCAAGTAATATGCATGACTAGTGGAAGCCATAAAGGCTCTAAGTAACCTTTTGAAATTGTCTAAAAGAGGCTAAATATGCATATTTGGCACTAAAAGGTAAAAACCTAGTAAATAGATTCGAATAACCCTAAAATTTGGCATGCAAGTAGATTATATCATTGTAATATTGTTGGTAAATTTCATTGTTTTTGGACATTGATTGCTAGGTCAAATGGACTAAAAACCAGATAAAAATTGACATTACAATGCAGGGCGTACCGGTACGGGTCAAGCTGTATCGATACGGACTAGCATATTTGGCCTGAGAAAGTATGAGTTAATCATAGTGTATAGATACAGGTCTAAAGTGTATCGATACAGTTTTTGGGAGTAAGGTTTGGGCATTTAAATGCATTGATATGGTCTTAGGGTGTATCGAAATAGGTCATAATCAAAGCCAATATTAGTCAACCTATATTAATACAGGTCAAGCTGTACCGATACGAGTTATTGAATTACTGGGAATTGGGTTCTCACCCTTACATGTGGTATCGATACGGTCTTTAACCGTATCGATACGTGTTTGGACAGTTTCATTTAGAGCTCAATTCATGTACACCCGTACCGATATGGCACCAAGGTGTTTCGGTACGGTGGTAGTTAATTCCGTTAAAAGACATTAAACACAGTTTGAATAGTTTACAGAATGGTCACTGGTTATTGTATAGTCTAATTGAACAGGTAAATGGTATCAGAATGACATAAAAATTTACAAGCTTACTGTTAATGTATTGAATTTCATTATTGCATAGTAAATTACAAGAAAAGAATTCTAAGTCATCAGATTTACAAATTAGTCCCTACAACTCGTAAAATTTAAAATTTTGTCCTAATTGATTAGTTATTGCTTCAAATGGGATAAATAGAGCTAATATTGATACTGGATAATGTTTGAAAGGTATAATAATGATTAAGTGTTATGCATTGCTAAAATTTTATCACACCGATAACCGTTCTATTCATTGGTAGCACTCTCTGACTCGGTTCTTGACTAGGCCGGGAAGGAGTATTACAAGGATTTTGCATATTAGGAGGATCTCCCCCTTATCCCCTTTCCATGCGTCGAGGAGCCGATAGCTAGTTCACTAATATGAGCTTTATTCGTCTTAAACATATCTATAATATAAAGAGATCGGATTAGTTGACAAGTCACAATTTACACAATATAACTCATAGGTGGCAAAGTAACACAATAACAATACAATAGCTTCGTTCTAGTCTAAGAATCAACTAAACTATGGCTCTGATACCACAAATGTAACACCCCCTTCCTAGTCTAGTAGGGAATCGGGTAAGAAGGCGTTACCAGAGAATAATACGGTGAACGGTGCAATCATTTTAATCAAAATCAATGTTTGACTGAGCGATGCCATACTATATCGATATACGATACAAAATGATATTAATCAGTCTATGGTTAATTTTAAAGTTTTATAAACTTTAGGGACTGATTTGTAAAATTCAGAAAATTAGAGGTCTTTTAATGAAATTAACCATACCACAATGAATTTCAACTCATAAACAGTAAGCATACAAGTTCTCGTGTTATTCCAATATCAATTACCCCTTCAATTAAGCTAAACAATGATCAGTGGTCAATATGCGATGTGTCAAATTTATTCCATTCAATTTATAACTAACTTACCTGCATTGGTATCGGTACTCGCAAGGCTGTATCGATACGCCTGTGTCATGATCATTGAAACGGTTAAAGATCAATAAGCATGTACCGATACGATGCTTGCTCGTATCGATACGTGAGACATGGTTTATAATTTATTAGATTTCAATGACCCAAAACTCGTATAGGTACGACTGGGGATCGTATCGATACTGGTTGACCAGGTTGACCCATTTTGATACACCCTAAGACCGTATCGATGCATTTAATTTTTCAAATTCTAGTGTTGACTTTTCGTATCGATACGCCCTTTTGACGTATCGGTACGCCCCTTTGACCAATGTTGACCATGTCCAAATATGCATACCTGTATCGATACGCCACCACCCGTATCGATACGCCCTGCACTATAATGACAAATTTTGTCTGGTTTTTAATCATTTTAACCTATTAAACAATATCCAAATTCAATGAAACTTTACCAGTAAGTTTATAACAACATAATCTACCGCATGTCAAATTTTATAGCCATTCAAATATGTTTACTACGTTTTCACCTTTTAGGCCAAGTATGCAATGTTGGTCACTTTTAAGCCATTCAAAAGGGTTATTTAGGGCCTAAGGCATAAATACAAACCCAGGGCCATACATACGTACCAAAAAGACCATATAGGACTAGTCTAACTACTTTGCCACCATACTAGGAGTTCTTAGGTTCAATATACATTACTTTAGCTTGGTTGTGACTTGCCAAAATCTTCCAACTCCTCCGATCTCCAACAACGAACTTCTTAAACTGAAATGTATGAAATGAAATGCATTGGGCATACATTGCCTAGTGAGGTAGTCATGGACAATAACGATAACAATGAAATGCATTCCAAATCATATTTTAGCAATAATGATGTAATGAATCGATGATAACAATGCAATATTCATATTCAATAACAATTATATCATATTTCAACAATAATCCTTGGATCAATTCGGGATAGTGGATACACGAATTCTTACGCCTCGCCAAATCAATGAATGGTCTAGTCCCTCCGCCTCGCCAATATGACCAATAACACAAAACATCCCTCCACCTCGCCACAATATAGGTCGTAGCCCAAGGACCGTAGTCTACCCGTACATTGTGTAATCACTAATTTTCTCCGAGTTGACCCATTTTTATTTTTGCAATAATAGGCTTATATATATATGTTACTACTATCTAAACAAAAATTATGGGCTTTGTTTTCATTAAAACCCAAAAACACCAAAAAGTGCTACTAGTACTATTAAGTATTAATAGTCTAATATTATACTAGTATTATATATAGATGTGTTTCTATTTTATTATCATATTATTGGTATGCTATGTCATTTAAAACCCAAAAAATTATTATTGTTATATTTTGTTACGTTATCCAATTGGAAAAACCCAAAAAATAGTATTAATATGGTATGTTTTTTATGTTATCTTATTATTAGTACTATTATTATTATTATTATTATTATTATTATTATTATTAAAACTGAAAATTAGGAAAAAGATTAAGTGAATAAAACAAAAGCCCATGTTATTAATAATGTTCGTTTACAAACCCAAAAATATGTATAATAAATAGTAATAACATTTGGCCCGTATTGGGCCCAAATCTAAACCCTAGCCCTAATAACAAAAAACCCTAATGCCCCTCTTTATCTTTGCGTAGCCGTATCTGGACCATCAGATCAAAGGCATCAACATCAACGACCAGGATCAACGAGGAGAAGCTTCTAGATCTACATGTGCCCACATGCCTAGCTCTTCAACGCTCCTCACACGCGCGTACAGGCAACGCACCTGACCCCTCGGATGCCAACTCTAATCTCCACCAATGGCCACCAGAGCCTTGCTCCCTAAGTTGATCCTCTCTCTGGTCCTCTCCTCCATGGAGCAACCAAGCATGCAAGAACAGAGTATCAGTAGCATATACAACCAAAATCAGAGACAATGGCAGGGGCGGATGAATATAAACAAGGATGAAAAGAAACCAACGACAGATTTGGATGGATATTTCATATATGTAAAAACATGTAATTTCACGGATATATAAGAAGAAATCCTAAACAGTGAAAGGGAATCTTTTCTGGAATTTTTGAAGCAATAGAGAAAAAAAACACAACCTTTAGAGGTATATTTCCTTCGTTTTTAGTGCATGCATAGAAAAAAAAATAGTAGAGGGTTAGGGTTTGCCGTTGTCGTTTCACTTTCCCCTCAGTCAGTTTGACTTTCCTCCTGCCCGTTGAACTCCTTGGCCGACGATAAGCCTTCCGGCCGCTCTAAGGCCGTGTGTGGTGAGTCGATAGAGAGGCCAACATAAAAGGGGAAGTGTCTTAGTTTTTAAAACGGTGTCTCAATTTTCAAAAAAAACTAAAATAGGTGTTTTTGGGTTTCTGATTTCAACAAGACAAAGGATTTCTTTGTTTTTGTAGAGATCTGAGTTCATATCTGGGTTCGGAGTGAAAAGAAGGCTCTTTGGAGTGTGGTTGTGTTGTAGTGATGATACATTGGTGGACAGCGGTGTTCATCAGAGGGGTTGAGAGAATGAGAGAGTTTCTCTCGGTTTTTCAAAAAACCTTTCTTTTCTTCTGTTTTTGGTAACATTTTAGATTTTATAATCAGCTTTAAAACATAAATGCTTAATTCATATTTTAAATCCCCTCACCCTACTTTATTTGCACGTATGACCCTTCTGCTTCTTTAAATTACACTCTAGATCCCTCCATGTTTTTAAAACCTCGCAATTTCACCCTATTTTGGCTTTAATCAGATTTTAAACGGTCCAATACCCCTCTCGCTCCTTTATTTCTTTTCTTGTTTCAATTTGATCCCAAATTTGCATGCATATTTACCCACTTGTGTTCTTTAATTTGCTTTCTTTTAATTTCAGTTCTATTTATACTTACATTTGTCAAATTTGTATTGTTGTGATATATATATATATATATATATTTAATGTGGTCTTGATGAATATGTCATATTAGTAGTTTTTTTAACACATATTGTAAAAGTATATCATATGTTTTATATAGTATATAGTATATGTGTATTACATGTGTCTTATAATATATAGTATAAGGTTTTAACATTTATATGTATGTATTTTACATGTAACATATTTATATATGGTTTAATATAAGTATATGTTTTATATCATACAAAACGTAGTTTAGTATGTATATATATACATATATATGGCTACTGCCTAAAACGTAAGCTATAGTTTTTATGTATATAGGAATGTACATGTATAACCGTATTTAGTGTTTTATATGGATGTTATATGTCTTATATGGTTGCATGTATGTTATAGGTCTTAGTTTGTACATATAGGTATGCTGCCATGTTTTACTTTACAGGTATGTCAGTTTGTATATGTATGTATGATATTTATTTATTCGATATGTGGATCTTTTATTGTATGTTTTGTTCCATGCTTTTGCCCCTTTTTTTTTCAAGCACCTTTAATCGTCATTCATATGACATTTAATTCTAATTGTATGTTAATTAATCTAAATCATGAAAAGAAGGTATCTATTAATTATGATATTTGTGTCGTAACTGTCCGAGCTTAAAGGATTTTGACCAGATATTTGGATTAATTCTCACTGTCCCGAGGTGAAGTTAAAACTTTACAAAATCATTAAATCATATTTTAATTGCTTGCACCATGCATAAAGGTGACGTGCGGGATTCGAACCGTAAACTAACACGGCATTCAGGCTTATATGATGTCAATTTAATTTATAGCCCGGTGTAACCTTATTAATTAAATGTCCAATTAATTTGAACTCATCAACTTGATAAAGCCCATGTAATTAAGGTCAAATTTTCAATTAAGTACGCCTTAAATTCAATTCAAATTTCAACAAATTCCATCAATTTGAAAGCAATAAATATTTAGGTACCGATTTTCGGGCGTGATGGGGGTGCTAATCCTTCCCCACGTGTAACCAACTCCCGGACATTTTCATAATGAATCTCTGGTTTTCTTTTGGTGTCCGGCCTACCTTACCCAAGTGGCCGGTGGCGACTCCAAGTTTTTATCGTTTACAAAAGAATGAAGATTTTCAAAAGTAATCCCCTTTAAAACCAATTTTCAAAGAATGATTTTGGGGATAACCCGTAGCGCCGAACTTATGAAACACTATGTTTTTTTAAGAAAGGAAAAATGTCGCTACACACTGAGCTCATGAATTCTATAGCATGTCAATTGTATCCAATATCCTTCGAATCCAAGGTCCGGTGACAATATCAATAATCAATGTTCAATATTTCCAATGTCCTTATCAATATGCAATGTTTAATTTTCAATGTTTTGATAGCAATAATTATGTCAATATCAATGCTCAATGACAATGACTATAACAATAGCAATGACTATGTTTCATGACCAATATTCTATACTTCTACAACTCAATGACAAGAACGGTGGCAAAATCAATGGCAATGGCAATATCGGTGCTCAATAATCAATGCTATAACTTACTGATGCTTACCAATGCTGCCCATTAAGCGGTTCGATGCAATATCCCTTAACGATAAGGTTAGCAATACTAATTTCATTGACAATGAGATCGGGAAAGACACCTAGCCAAATTCTAAGACCCCGATTACACTCACCTCAATATTCTAAAGCTTCTATGGCTCTCGAATTGAAATTCCTTTGTTCCTAGCTTTTGACGGTGACGGTGGATGATCTTTCTCCACTTCTTGAGCTAGGTAAACAATAGGAAATTATTAGAATTAACTATACGATATCAAAATCAATGTAATGGTATCAAAATCAATATCTAAATTCAATATAGCCATTAGCTATAGGATATCCATGGATTAGAGCTTTGAAAATCCTATGTTATCATAGATAACCAAACCCTAACTTGAGATTAAACTCAATATATCAATAGATTCAATTAATAGTTTGAGGGCTTAAGCTTACCCAATCAATAGCTATAAGATGGAATCAATGAATCGAAGAAAACCTAAGCTTGAAACTACGCTCCAATCGAGGTACTTGCTTGTTCAAAGGAAAGGTTGAAGATAAAGATGATACTTTGTTCAATGAGTAACCGGGGAAGCTTTCTCTTTACTTTCTTTCAATAGAGAGATTTCATTCTATTGAAGGTATTTCATCAGAGAACCCCACGTATGTGGGTGATTAGTTTTGGGGAGGGGTTAATCACAAGATTAGTCCCTCAACTTTTTATATTTTAGACTTTTACCCTCAAACTTCCAATTTTCACAATATAGTCACTAAAAAGTTTTTGATAAATTCAATAAGGTCCTTAATTGATAAATTAACTCAATTAGAGTCCAATATCAATGAATCAACCACTCGGTCAAAGTTAATACAATATTTGGACCTTTATGATTTAGGGTTTCTGATCGTCGGAACCTAATTCTGACTCGACCAGTTTTTGGGGTGTTACAAGTTAGTGCTAATCACTCAACTTGTTTCTAGATGCAGAAATTCATGACGAGCCCAATTACGGAATTGTAGGTCATCTGCTCATAGATTTAGGAAGTTGTCGGTCTTTTTCTTTTCCTATTTTTGCCTATCTACATTTTTTTCTCATGCAGCTATTAACTTTGTATATGATAGAGTATGATTTAAAATGCTGGTGAAAGATGCCATATTACGGTTTAGTGTGTCCTTATTCTTTCTCTGTGTACATTTTTCCAGGAAGATATTGAAGAGCTTGATAGAACAAATAATGTGTCAACATTGTGTGTAGAGTAAGTTTAAGAACCGAGTTTTTCTTTACCGTGAAATTGCAGAAGTAGAAATTAGGAGAGACTATACTGTAGAGCGCGTTCTAATATGAAAGACTACCATTTATCAATATATTAGCAAATTCCATAAATAGGGGGTTCATAAGTGTTAGAACCAAGCCATAATAGATATGAAATCTAAACCTAGGATCTATCATGTCAAATCATCAAGAACAATAAACTAAATGCAGAAACGTACCTAAATTCATTGATGGACTGAAAATCTTGAATCCTTTGATGAAAATCGCCTGAAAGGTGTTTGTGATCTTCCAAGAAGATGGGTTATCCATTGCCTTAAAAACTCTGTAAGGGGAACAAGAGTAATACAAGTTAACCTATTTCTTGGGGACCACTATCTCTGTATGTAGTTGATTGTTAAATCAGCTATTAAATATTTATAACTCTGCCCCTCATTGAATTATAAATATAACTTATGGTATCTACACTTTTATTTCCATGACATTTTAATACCTATGACACGCCTAACATAATTGGTCACTTAATTTTATGTCATACTTTATAATAGCATCATACATTTTACATATGTGCCCACAATTGCGGATTTTAATCCAACAATCTCCCACTTGGGCAACATATGTTTCTTGATAAATGTACAACCTTATAAGCTCAAAAATTTGCTATTATATAATAGGTATTCTATAACAATCTCTTCCATCAACTATATCCATATAGGATCAAAATAGCCTTTGCCATATCAATCATGACTAGACCATCAATGGTCATATATACAAATATAGTCAAATAGCATTGATCAATCATGGATGCGTAGCATGGAAAATTACATGAAATGTGAACCGAACATATATATTTCCAACTGGTCCTCTTAAACCTTAGTAAGATCAAACTTTAACAAATTTAGAGTGTGCATAAACCAAAGTAACTTTATTTATGCATAAAATAATCTTAAAATATCCTTAAACTGAAGTAACCGAAATTGTGTCTAAAATAAATGAGAATTTTTCAAAATTACAAACTCCCACTAAAACTGAATATCCTTAAATAACATTAGACCCACATGAAAGACCTTGGGTGATAGTTTCTTAATAAGCGCGCAATTATGAAGTTTGTACCAACATGCTCAATAGACACACAACCACTCTGAATTTTCTTTAACAACTAGGAACTTAATATTTATGTGCTTCAAATTTGAAGTGTTCCTATTGTTTATAGAATAAATGAATGCATATTTATTGTCATAAAATAACCAAAGTGGTCTTTCTATTCAATCTATAATTAGCAGCTCACGTGACAAATTCTTTTGCATCAATATTCTAATAGAATTGAATTCTGTAAACTTGATGATCTCTAACTTACTAGAACTCTGATATGTGAGAATGTAAGTTTTGTTCTCTAAAGATATCTCATAACCCTATTGGCTGCTATCCAATGGTCCATATTAGGGTTACTTAAATATCTTACTAACATTCTAACAATGTATGCAATAACTGGATGCATACATACTTGATCATAAATTAGATTCTCAATAGCTTATACGTATGGAATCTTTTGTACTTTTTAGCAATGTAAGTATCACTGGGTTTACTCCCACTGAACTTGTAATATATACAATCATCAACCAAATTTATCTCAAAACTGAACGAAATAACTACTTGGTGAAATTTGTAATACCATTGGTGAGAGAAATAATTAAGACCATAGATGAATTTCCTTAATTTGCATATCGGTAACTTTGTATCATCAAACACAACTTTTCTGATTGCAACGTATAAATTGTTTTATCAATGTTGCCATTGAAAATACATTCTAAACATTCATCTAATGTAGCTCAAGATTAAAATAAGTAACAAGCGTCATGATTATCTTGAAAGAGTCTTCTAATGAAACTTTAGAGAAAACCTCTACAAAATCAATGTCTTCTTTTAAAGTATATCCTTTAGATACAAAACGTGCCTTATATTCACATTACCATTTCCATCCCTATTGGTTTTAAATATCTATTTACAACCAATTGGTTTTAAATATCCATTTACAACCAATTGGTTTGCACCTTAAGGTAATAAGACAAGTTCCTAAACTTTATTGTCTTGCAGAAAATTATACTCTCCTTGTATGACATCAATTCACTTTTGAGAGTTGGAACTTTTTTATGGTTTGATAAAAGTGATTAGGTCATTTTCTATCATTCTGTTATTATCCTTATTTTCTTAAAGAAATACAATATAATAATCTAGAATAGTATTTCTCTTTTATCTCATGGATCTCTTTAATGATACTTGTTTTTAAGGTTGTTGAGTTTGTTCTTATGAAACAATTATTTTATCTTGAATGTGAGTTGTTCAACATTGTTTTGTCGAGGTACTTAATTCACTTCTTGATTAATAGTAGGTGTGAAAACCTAAACATCATCAAAAGTGAGAGTAGGAATTAATTCAATTCCTCCTCAATAGCAATGTATCTAACCTTATTTCTCCCTCCAAACTCAACACCCAAAAAATGTTATAAATCTCTCTTTTAAATAATCCTAATTGTGGGATCATAAAATTTACAGCCCATGAATCACTCGAAACAACAGAAGTAGTTGCTTAGTTTTGAAGTTTAATATGTGACATATCATACATGTTAACATGTTACTGCTTGATTGTTATCTTAACAAATATTCAATTGACACTCTCAGTACACAGACACACACATATGAAAAGTCATAGAATTATGCTACTTGAATCCAAGCCAAGACAGGCAAGATCACTGAGCTTGAGCAGGTGTGTTTTCTGTGATTTGAGAATTTCGGCCACCATTCTCAGCGGCAAATGCTACTAACCGAGCATACTGTTATCATGAGAAATGTTTATGTTATCATATTCATAATATCGTATGAATCTCAAGTATTGATCGTGTGGTCAACATTGGGAAAGGAATTCACACAAATAATCAAGGGAAACAGCAGTTAAATTTAAGCAGAATGACAAAAGATGTCTCCAACGTTTTATTGTATAGTCATGTGGCCCCTTATCTTGTTTTGGAACAATCATACTCCCAACATTTTATTTCGGGTCAAACATACCCCTCGTTGGATATAAGCCGTTAGTCAACAGACGGTCAACAACTAAAGCTGGATGGGTTGACAATAGTGTGTATGGATGATGACGTGGAAGTATCACGTGTAATAAACCGCTAATACCCATTCAAATGCTGACACGTGGCCGTTTCTGTTGGGCGTAAAATTAAAGGAAAAATTTGCCCAAACCACCAGGCCAAACCATTGAGTTTATTTATATATTTCTACAAATTAAATATAATGTTTTGTTGAATGTCTAATATGGCTTCAACATCGTCTTCGGATCCTGGGATGAAAGCGAAATCCAGTGGCGGAGAGAAATCGGAGACTGTAATAGCAAACGATCAGCTTTTACTGTGCAGAAGGTTAAAGAAAGCGGAGAAAGAGAGGGGCTGCACTGCTAAAGAACGTGTCAGTAAGGTTGAAAAAAGGAAAACAGATCAATTACTGAAATTTATTTATTTTATTTTAAAAGTTTTGGTGTGCTTGCTTGGCTTTACTTAAAATCATGAAGATGAAGTTAATAGTTTATGTTGATGGATGAATCTGCTGGAAATCTGATTTTTTATGTTTAGTTTATTAGATTAATTGATGGGAGAAAGGTGGCAGTTTCAAATGGTTTTGATATGGATTCAGCGGATTTTAGTTTGTAATTGTTGCTGGAAGTTATAACTAAAGTTAACAGTCAAATTGATCAAATTCATATCTTTTAGACTGTAAAAGGAACTACATTGGGAAAATTTGAGGCGAAAGTTCAATGGGCACGTTTGATGTGTTTGATAATTGGTGCTTGAGACAAGGAGTCGTAAGAAGAAAACATGGGAGAGAAAGATGATTGGACATTCAATAAAACATTATATAAGTTTGTAAGAAACACATAAACCATTTAAATGGTTTGCTCGGGTGATTTGGGCGAGTTTTACTCTTTAATCGTGCAGGGTTCGAGCTCCCTTAAAAACCAGTCGATTATTTCTTTAATTTTAAGTCCATCAAAACAAACACAGTGTCAGCATCTTGATGGTTTACTACATGTAGCACTTCCATGTCATCATCCACACACGTGTCGACCCAATCAGTTTTAGCTATTGACTAACATTTTCCATTTAAAGAGGGACATGTAAATTTTTACTATAAATTAAAATTAAACCTAAATCCTAAACCTCAAACTCTTAATTTTAAACACTAATTTTAAATTCTAAATCATACAACCCAAACCCCTAAACTCTAAACCTAAACTAAACCTCTAAAACTAAAAAGTCTGTATAAACTTAAAATTTTTCTCCATGTTTAACCTAAAATAAAACATTAAGAGCCAAATAACTATATACAATAAACAAAGATCCTCTAGTTCAAAACAACAATCCTAGCAACTTACGCAGTCGAAGTTAAAAACCAGGCAAAAGCAATCAATCCTTGGTAGTTTTGTTGATTAGGGACTTATGAATGTGAGGGATGACACCGCCTCCGGCAATGGTACCTTTGATAAGGGTGTCAAGCTCTTCATCCCCTCTAATGGCCAACTGCAGGTGCCTAGGAGTGATTCTCTTCACTTTCAAATCCTTGCTCGCATTTCCAGCCAACTCGAGAACCTCCGCGGTCAAGTACTCAAGGATAGAGGCCAAATAAACAGCAGCCGTCGCCCCAACTCTGCCATTTGCAGAGGCTCTGGACTTGAGATGACGGTGTATACGACCCACCGGGAACTAATAACATACAAGAAGAAACATGAAACGTTTAAGTGTCTTTTGCAATACTAAATATGGCAAGCATGTAGCTAATTCAAACACCTGGGAAACAACGATGCCGGCATTTCCTAAACTGATTAACAAATCACAACTATATTTTGATCTTTTAATAACTTTGAATTTCATTTCTTTAGCATATGCTTAGTACTAACGATGGAGAAAAACAAAGGATACACACAAATCAGTTCATGTTAGTACTGTAAATTTTCCAAAGATGAGCCACATTCGTGTAAGGAGAAACTTGTGCCAAACCAGCAGACCAAAACAAAAGAGAAAGAATCGATGAAATTGAATTGCAAATACCTCCGCGAATCAAAGATACTGGAATACCTGAATACCGGCACGAGAGGAACGAGAAACCGGGCGCTTCTTGTCCTTGTTAGCTGCGGTTGTTTTCGCCGCCAAAAGCCCCTTTCCGCCTTTTCCTGCCATCTTCGTTTACCTTAGCAATAAAAAAATCACAGTTAATTCTGAATCAGTACCAAAAAGATTTTTAAAAAAATGCAATCAGGAATTAATGAAATTGGAGATCTGCTAAACGCTAATTAGATTCAACGTTTAGAATTTAAATCGGGAAAGAAAGAAAGATAAAATAAAAAAAAGAGGTTGGCGAGGGAGGGAGAAAGACCTGAGACTGAGAGCGAAGATTTGTGGGAGCTGAAGGTGTTCGTTCATTTACTCTCAGTCTGGGAATCGTTTGACCATTAAATTCGAAGTGGCGGTTAATTTTGGCTGGGAAAATTCTTCAATTTCACCATTTCAAAAATTTTCGCGTCATATTACATAACTACCCTTTTTCTTTTTTCCCCCGCAAATTCCTAGGGTTTCTTCATTAAGGACCTATTGGACTAAAGAATAAGTTTTTGTATAGGGTTTTATGCACGGTTAATAAAACAACACTTCATCACTAAATAAACCCAAAAAAATATGAAAGGATTTATATATAAATAATGATAAGTTTATATAAACCAAATTAAATATCAATTATCCCAGATTCCCCATTCAATTATATTTTAGATTACTAATAGTTTCCATTACAATTAAGTCCTCCTTCTCTAACTTTTTTTCATTATTTTTAAGACTTTGTCAGAGTAAATTAATGAAATAAAATTTTAACTCTTTATTTTTTAATTTAATTATTTTTTGGGACCTTTTAATTTTAAAATGGCATAAAGCTAAAAAATGCCCCAACGTTTGACTGAATAGTCACTTTGACTCCTATTCTTTTTTTGGAGCAATACAACCTTGAACGTTTCATTTTAGGTCAAAATGACATATTTGAGGATGAAAACTGTCAGTCAACTGACGGTAAATGATGTGACAAACCTATATAACAGTGTACGGTGACATGGCAATATCATATAAACAATTATGTTGAAAAAACGTTACATCAGTCAAATTATAATTTTATAAAATATAAAATAAATTTTTATGTTGACTTATCATTCTGTCAAGTTATTTCAAACTGTTTACTGCCAGTTTTTTAACAATTTTCATATGCGGATGAGCCATTTTGATCCAAAATAAAATTTTGAGGGTTTAATTGCTTCAAAAAAATAATAGGGGCCAAAATGACTATTTAATCCAACGTCGGAATACTTTTTGACTTGTGCCCTTTAAAATTAGTAAAATTAAACAACACTTGTCTTGATTTTTATAATTTAATTACTTTTTAGAACTCTACTCATTTCAAAAATTAATAAATTTACCCCTCTTTGTTCAATCTGTTGCAATTATCATTATTATTTTCTTCTCACTTTCATTATCACAACGAAAAGAAAACAAATTATTCAGTTTTGGGTTTACAGTTCTCTAAAATTTTAAAAAAATTAAAAAATATATTAGATGAATACTATTTATTCAAATCAAGTACGGAAAAAATGTTTATTATTATGACGGTGATCCTCTCATTCTCGTTTTCTTCTTTCAAAACATTAAGATTCATATTTCTAAATTTACATAAGAAACCTAACATCTCATCCCGCTAAACTAATATTAAGTTATACGAGAAAGTGTTTTCATACTTGTAAAGTGTTAATAAGATCTATACGAAGATGATAGACCACATACTCTGGATCAATGACTTCAGTGGAATTCTGTGTAACCGATTGCGTTTTACTTATTGCATTGCAAGTGATTTTTGGATCATATTTGTAAGCAGCCATTGTCGATTGTCCACCTTTAACAGCTGAAATGAAGTGAACTAATACCATATTCGCCTCCTTGAGCACCAACAATGGAGTTCATAGCAATTTCTTAACAGAATTATTTACCCTTTAAGTTGATACCAAGTTACTAACTAGTCGATGTTATGATGACGGATATGATATGATGGTTAATGCTGATGATCAATGCCCGTGAATAGATATAACCAATAGTTTTACCAACAGCTAAGTTCTGAATCCCTGTCTCAATGGCACAACAGGAAGCACAGTAATATTCAGCTTTGCTTGTTCTCAGCAGCCGAATGGGGTAGTCCGGGTTCCCAGCCAGGAATGGGCACGCATGGACTTGCACCAGGGCCAATCTGCTCTTGCACACCACTAGGTGTGTGCTGCATGCATTGCAGATGTTTCAATAACATTTTTCACTCCTATTTTTGTTTGTGGATTCACAATAGGTGAAACCAGGTTGTTGCTTCCAAAACTGTTGTCCAGTCTCGGGTGATGGAAGGGGGCAGCGATGCTAGGAACTCGTTGGTGAAATAACTGATTAGTATTTGGCTGCATTAGCGCCGAAGCTGTGGATGCTTCCAACGGACTGCTAATGAAAGGCATGCCTGCACTAGGTACATTGCGCCTAGATATAATACCAAGGTTAATCCCGGTCACTCGCTTAACTGTTTCCTCGGCCATTTGCACCTGAAAATTTCAGAATAAAACAATATCATAATCAGCAGTGATTTTTAGCAAGAAGTAAAATAGTTAAAGAACTATAATACTCTTGGCGCAGTTTCAGGCATAAGGATGCATGATTGTGTTTCACAGTTGGCAACAGTCCAAACACTGACATTACACAAGAGATCATGTCAGTATCTATTGTATGAATTTAGATAGATATACAGAACATGAACAATTTTAAGTATATGGACAACACCGTAGAAGTAACAGTGTGTCAGTACTGGACATGTCCAGCAGATTCCTGAAATGAAGCACATACAAATAGCCAATAAATAACCAAATTAATCTCCCTTCCCCAAGAGAATTGCTGATAATATATTCTGCAAGCACATTTCCAGTTAAATCCTTCAATGAAGGAATGTGAATTGCCCATGTTTTTTTCAAAATTTGCCACAGACTTATCTTCACAAACCTCTTGTGTCACAATAACATATTCTCCTGTCATTTATTTGGAAGTAAGTTTTCAACTTTCAGAAGGACCATATATTAACTAACTGAAGAATAAATGGTCAAGATAAGAAATGCAAGTTAGACAAGGATGACAGCTTACCTTCGCTCTTAACGTCTCAATATCAGCCTTCAGAATTCTATTGTCAACAGCAGCTTCATCATACTTGTCATTCATGTCAGTTAGACGCTTGAGTAATGTAGAATGTTCAACTCTTAGTTGACCAACCTAGAAAAAGCGCTAACAGTATAAAAAAAGACCACAAAACAGAGAGCATGAGACCATAAGGGGAAAGGGTAATGATGTGGAAAAACCTGTGCTTCAAGTTCATTCATATGTGCTTGCTTTCTTCTTCTAGAGCGTCTGGCTGATTCCCTATTTGACCGCATTCTGAGGCATCACCAAAATACCGATTAGTTGAGGGAAACTTTGTAATGGCGTCAGCAAAATAAAAACGAGTTAAGTAAGAATTTATTAATTCACACATCTGGTAGTAAGGCAAGAGATAAAGCTTAAGTTATATTTGCTAAATAAATATTTGATTCTTTCCGAGATAACAAATTAGTTATATAGCTATTACTTAAGAGTCCCCCCCCCCCCGAAAGAAGCTATATTACTTAAAGATTAAAAGAGAAGATTACCACTTTAATTGGGACAAAAGAAAAGAGAAGAGAAGAAAAGAAAACACCTTAAGCAAAAGATAATAACAAACAAAACAGATAGCATTTCAAACACCTCAAAATCAATAATACAACAAACAAAACAATACAAAAATGGTTACCTCCTTGCACGCTTTGCATCAGCTGGATCCATGTTTTCGTTGGTTTCAGTATCTCCTTCAAGTTCACCATCATCTGAATCATCTCTTGATGACCCACTTGTGGTTTGCCTCACTTGTGTCCCCGATTTATTTTGCATAGTTGAATCAGCTGAAATGCCAGTATCAGCTTCACCCTGTCCATATGTCTTTGACGACCCTACAATGATGGAATTTGTATTAAGAAAATTTGCAAGATTCAATTATAAGTAATTACAGGAAGAGACGATATTGAATAAAGAACTCTAGAGTTCTTTAGTATATTGTTTACTGTTCAGATCTTAGAAAATATGAAGAAAAAGTAGTTTAAAAAGAAGTGAAGAAAAATGATGTATACACAGGGCATGTTGCTTGTTCTGTTTGAATACCTACCTAAAGTTAATGTGAAACTAACAAAATTTATGAAAATCTAGTAAAGAAAGTTACTTCCATTTTTTATGTATCCCTCCATTGTTTTCTCATTTTCCTTTACTTCTCTCTTTAAACACAAGATAAATTGCACTCCATGAAACATGTACTATTACTATTCTTAGGCATAATCATGAATGATATATGCATGAATGGATCCTGCAACAGATAAGAATGAAACAAGCATTGTTGGTATTAACTTAGAAGGGAGCAAACTACAGAAACATTCACGTCATTCATTCTGCCACTAGCTGACCCCAACAAGTCAGATTAGCTGAACTACATTCAATTCAATCCCATATAGACATGTCCTCGTACTTCGTTCAATCTAAAGTTAATGTTTAATGATTGCAACCTAAGCAACAACACAAGCTTATAAGTAAGACACTGCTAATCACCAAGTATTGAACTCTAATATGCCACCAGAACTCTTATCGACTCGTTATGTTATTTCAGTAAGTCAGAGACCTTCATCAATTCCCAAGTATCACTAAGAAGAAAAAGAAAATATGTTTTAAACAAACTATAGCTCAAGTTGCATCAGATCAGAAACACTTATTACCATTACCAATCGACTTTCATCCAATCTAAATCTAATTCCTGCAAGGACAGCTCTGAACTGACTTGAGTTGCATACATAAAATTTTACTAGTTGAACACAATACCGAAAATGAAAAATCTATGCAACTGATAGCAGAAAACTATGTTGATTTTTACTTGTGAAGAAAATTTGACTGAAGAAATGCAATTAAATTTGGTAACTAATATGTCAACAGATAAGATGTCATAACAAAAGTCTAAGTAGTCGGATTCATTAAAAAGAAAGATCAAATCAGAGGCATGCTATAGCAAAAGCTTACCTTGAACATCTTATCCAGATTGAAGCGCTTGATTTTCACCTTTGGCAGACGAACTTTCTGCCTTCACAGCCGACGCCTGAATTTTTTTTTTTTTTTTGAAATATAACATTTCAATTAAAAAAACAAAAACCAATTGGAAAATGAAGATTAAAGACAGAAAAATACACAAGAGAGAACAACGGCAGCGCAGGCTTGATGGAGCTTGTTCTTGAGGACCGCAATGTACTCATCCGAGTCAATCGGGACCATCGGCGTCGAATCAGACGGCAGCGGGTTATGATTATTAAGCTCTTTGACCTCCACCGTGCCACCATCCCCGTAAACCTTTCCAGCTTTCGAAACAGACGGCTGAGGTGCCGCCAATGATGGACCATTCACATTCTCGCCCGCACGTGATCCCGGGATCGCTACACCGGCACCAGAAATTCTTCTAGAAACTTCTCCAACGCCCACTCCGATTGGCTTCGGTTCATCCCCACCGCCGCGCCTGAAGCTGAAGTCGCCCAGAAAAGGTCGGAGAAATCGTCAACTGAGAACACACTATTTATCGTTTCAGTGAAATCGTAATGTTCTTTCTTTCTTTCTTCTCTGTTTGCAATTCGCAACTCGTCTTTTTTCTCCTTGTCTTCCTGTTTGACCATTTGTGCGGGAACAAACAGCAAATATCTACTGCTTTGTTGTTACCGATAAATCCAGTAATAATACGACACGTTGATAACAGCCTGGTCTTTCGTAAACGTGTTAATTTATTAGTGGGTGGTGAGGAAGGCTATGCCTGGATTTTGGAGCACTTGATCAATGATTTTGCCATGTTAGATCTGTGGGCTAAGGGCTAAGGCCGAAAATGAAAGTGAGAAGAGGGAAAGATGAGCGGAGCCCACGAAAATTGTACGCATTAGGGACAAGTGTGAATGTCGGGCCCTTTGTCGGGAATTTTGTTTCGACCATCCTTACGCTATATTTTATGTAATCAAACATGAGTGATTAAAATTTTCAATTAATATAAAAAATATAATAAATTAATATTAAGTAGTCAGAAATCGAAAAATGACCATACTTATAATTTACTTTAAAAATTTTAATAATAAAAATAGTGTTATGAATAAGTGTTTAAAATATTCTTTAGTGAGATATGAATATGATGTTTTATTTTGTAAGCATTTTAAAAAAAATCGTAATATTCGTTAAAATTTTTCGTTCTTCATTTAAAATGTGACATGCGGTCTATTTTGTATTTTCATTTAACTTATATCTTTAAAAAATTATATAATCTTTAATTTTTATAAAAATCCTAAAATCATTAATTTTTCAAAAAAATCACCCAATCTCTGACTTTAAATCTGTAAAACTATAAATTCCTCTCTTTTAATTATCAATTCAACCACTACCAGCTATATATTATTTTGTTGACCATCGCAGTCGACAACACCAACCTTATGTCATCTTAAACCAACGAACAAGTGGACAAACGAACCACGATTGTCGAACGTAAAATCTTCGATCGATCAACGAAAAATAAACGATAGATGGATGAACTACAGGACTAAGCCTTGAAAACATTAACATTTAGGGGTCTTTTTAAAGAAAATTAATGTTTTTTTAATAAAAATGAATAAATGTCACGTTTCATATAATGTAGGCAGTTCATGATTATTTAGCAGTAATTAACAGAAAAAGTTTTAAAATAATTGAAGTACCAGAAAAAATATAGTTTAGGATTTTTGTGAGGAAAAATTACTTATGTATTGTACTTATTTTTTTTCTTCAAAATATGGTACAAATCATTTTATTTTTCAAAATATTATATATGTTACAGTAATTTTTTTTTAAAAGTCAAATTCTAAGGAGCATGACTTTAAGTATTTTTTCACTGTTCATAGTTAAATTTAATTAAATTTGACTTTAAAAATTATTGTAGCATCTGTAATATTTTAAAAAATAAAATGATTAGTGCCATATATTAAAAAAAATTAAAACAATATTTGAGTAATTTTTTCCTTTTGTGATGTCTAAGCCTAAAAAAATAGGTTATAAATTATATTTCACTATAGCCGTTAGTGGAGTGAAACTACGTTATTCGGATTATCTTTGGCTAAAAGTTGTAGGGCCAAACATATTTTAGCCACAGGAAGTTTCCACGTAAACCATTCTGGAAGAATTATTCGGGAAAAAAAGTTAAAAGAAGAATCTGGAGTATAACAGAGACGTTGTCGTTTTAATAGGTAATGTTTTTTCTACTCAAGATCAAAGCGTTTAGATTCGACGTGTCTCGGTATTATCCGGTAAATACAGTCGGCCTCTGTGGATTCGCGCAGATCCTTCAAATCCAGCGTCGAAAGCACGAGCAGGCGATTCATTAGAGAAAAAGGTATAGTTCTTTATCTCCTCATATTTGATCCAAAATCTAAATCAGGAGCCCAGCTTTTAAACCATCTTTTTTTTTATTTTGTAGTTTGAAAAACTTAATTTAATGGCGAACAGAGCTCAAATCCCTAATAGCAACTCAGCTCTTATCGCAATGATTGCCGACGAGGTGAGTCTTGCTTTTGATGCTGCCTAAATCAGTACACAGATCTCATTCCTTTTCCGTTTTTTCCGTTATTTTATTGCATTTTTTATCTTGTAAATTTGCCGGTCATTCTTCTTGATTTTACTCACACTGCCTGAATTTTTATGACAATCAGACGTAATAAATTGAGGAAAGGTTTAATTGAGGGATTTCCTCCCTTTAGAATGAATGGATAAGTTAGATCAACTTAAGCCGCTATCGGGTGAATTGGTACAAAATACTTTTTAAGTTTGATGCACGTTGCTTGGACTTGGTACCTAGTAGTACCGTGCTAGCCGATCTGCAAACTCGGCCTATTCTGCTTGTTGTTTTTGATGAGGGTGAAAAGTAAATACCATTCAGATTTAGCTCTATGATGAACTATCATAAGTTCATTACACCATTCGGCTTGTTTTTTTTATGGGGATGTATAGTAAATACCATTTAGATTTAGCTATATGACAATTTGTCATAAGTTCATAATACCATGAATCTCATGACGAGTTTTGCCTGCTCTGAATGATTCTGGTATTCTATAACTTGACAATTGACATACAGTTTATTGAAATCTCCAAAAATATATTTATTCTGTCATTTATCATGTTTCCTCATTATCGTGGCATGGTTTGATGAGTATACGTTCTACTAATGTTGTTAATATGATGATAATGTGATTACGTGTGATTTTCAATGCATTTGATTCAACCTGTCTGATTTATAATTTGTTGGGCTAGGACACCGTGGTTGGTTTTCTACTGGCTGGTGTGGGTAATGTTGACCTGCGGAGGAACACAAATTATCTTATTGTAGACTCAAGTATGCTCTTTTACTTTCTTTGTTTTATTACTGTAATTTGAAAAACTCACCTTTTAAGTATGGTCTCTGTCAAACTGTCAACATTTTATAGTTGCTTACTTCCTATTGACCGTTTATTCTCTCGTTGGATTCAAAGGCTCGCTAGTTATTTACTTTCTCTAAATCATCTTAGTATGTATGGATTAGCTTATCCAAATTATGTTAAGCTTGGCCGTGGTTTATCTGCTGTCTAGATGAAGAGTGGAAGAACATGATCTGATTTTAAGTAAAATGCCATCCAGGATTGTTAAACCAAATGCATGCCTTTTGATACTTTTTCTTTAATTAATGTAACTACATGTTTTGTAAATGTTTGTTGTTACACATGATCATAGTTGAATTATGTTCTCAGAACTTCTGATTTCAAGTCATTTTTCCTTTTGGACTTTTAGATGTCTTATTTTTTAAATTTTTGTTTGGGTGGAACCACATGTTTTTAGAAGTACAAATTGGTTTATATCTCAAAAGGAAGGTTTCTACATTTTAAATACTACATTTGCATTGTTTGTGTGTCAACAAGGAAAATTAAAGTAATAAACCATTTGTCAGGAAATTGGCCCAAAAAAACCATTTGTCAGGAAATGTCCTTTCATTTGGTAACAAGGGAGGGAAGCTTGAACAGGAAAGATAGTGCATAATCCTCTGATCTGACTCTCAGGACCAGAATAAATATCGGATTTTTGCTCCTCTTAGTTCTTTCTTCGTTTGGCTTTTCTGTAAACAAATAATCTTGTATAGCTTTCATAATCAAATTAAATATCACCAGCTTCTTTTATCATTCACTCACTCAATGCTTTTTGTTTTTGCCTTTTAGAAACCACCGTTAAACAAATTGAGGATGCCTTTAAGGAGTTCACAACAAGAGAGGATATTGCTGTCGTTCTGATTAGCCAATATGTAAGTTGTTTGTTAAGCTGTATTATGCGAAGAAGTCTTAAGGTGTGGCTGGAGAGCTATGAAATGCTAACAAGCATATATCATGTAGAGTCCGTTGCTTCCATCATCATAGCTAAGTCACACTTATAGCACTCCACAGGTGACTGTTGGTCAATTATCTGTGGCGTGTTAACCTACATTACCTTTATGTCAAAGATACATATACTAGATTCAGTAATGAAGTGCGTTATTTGAGTGATTATATGTGCTAACTTTTCTTTACATGAGTCACATGATCAACAAGACAACAACAACCAAAGATACTAGTAAATAGTAATACCTACGATGATGAGGCCTGGTCAAATACAAAATCTGCCATTTGAAAAAATGCCTTGTAAAATTTGATGCCTAAACTTTCTGTTGCACAACTAGTTTATATTTCAGTGCATCGATAGCATCTTGAACTCCGGTGCTAAAATTGACAAGACAGGGTCGTCTTATCTTGCATGCTCTTACTGTCATTTTGATAAATTTCCCTTTTTGCTTTGGTAGCTCCATCTTATTCTGTTGTCGGGCCAGTAGCTTACTAGCTAGTTAGATTAATCAAAGGTGTTGACTTCTGAATCTTCAACGTTCATATTTTCATCTATAATGATACCAATCCAGACACAAGTATAGAATTTGTATTTGAATTGCATTTCAGCTCAAGTTTGGTATGCTAATTTAAGATGCGTCCCTCTATTCTTTTAATTGCAGGTTGCAAATATGATAAGGTTTCTAGTGGATAACTACAACAAGCCTGTTCCAGCAATTTTGGAGATTCCATCTAAGGATCATCCATATGATCCTGCTCATGATTCTATCCTTTCACGGGTTAAATACCTCTTTTCTGCAGAATCAGTGGCATCTGGGAGGCGCTAAAAAGCAGACATACACTTATATCATCGCTTCGTGTTCCTATTCCTTTGTGCATTCTTTCCATAGAGTCGGTAATGGTTTTCATCATAGTTTCCGTGAGTTACAGTATGCATTTATGGCCTTTTGAATTGAATAATGATGTTTGAAGAAACTTTTGGATGTTGGAGGTGTTATCAGGAAAAAGTCGCTGGATGGTGGATGCCTTATTGTTATTGTAATAATAGGTTTGAGAGAGTGGTCAAGTCAATCAATCTAAAAAACTCGAATGTAAACCATAAAACAGATGCGGATGTCATAAAAATAATTTTGTTACTCGGTTACTCTGTTTTTTCTTTGATTCACATGGTCTAAGAAGATATTATTTCAACTTTGAAAAACTATAAAAGTTCAATCAAAATACAGGGACTGCAAAACCAAATATTTTAAACATTATTTAAGTGAAAAGCATTAGGGAGATAAATGTTAATCAGATCCATTAAGATGGTGAAGCAAGTGCAGATTTCAAGGATTTGGTAAAAGTTTCTAGTTCCTTCAATCCTTCCTCAGGAGACTTGGCTTCACCCAGCAGCTTCACCATGGCACTACCGACAATCACACCGTCAGCTCCCCATCCGGCTACCTGTCAACCACAATAAACTTTGTTCATGTTACAGCATCTACATAAAAACAAAAACTAAGATAATACGGTATAAAGTTGCGTGCTTCAAAGACTAACTTGTATCACATGTTCAGGTTTCGATATCCCAAATCCAACTGCAACAGGCTTGGTTGTTGCCTGCCATACCAAAGTTAAAAAGCTTCAAAATGCAAGTAAGACAAGACTTATTCAGCCATGTTTGATAACCATGTCCGAGCATTTCCGCAATGAAATTCGGTAAGTAAATTGATTGTGTAATACAAGAAACAGAATCTCTTAAAAGTTTGTTAATCTGTTGCTTACATCCGAAAGATATTTATACCAATTATAGTCAAGAATGCTAGTTTAATAATTGGAATTCTAATTACTCATACTCTTCTTGTTAATACAAACCTCTTTAATTTCGCTTAACAGGTTTTGAACCCGATCGCTTATAGATGCACGGGCACCAGTTACTCCAATTGAGCTCACCTGAATTTCAGCAGATAAAGAAATATCAAGATACTTGTAAAAACCTTATCAAAGTTCAATCTTTTGTCACAAAACTTGACATATAAGACCTGGTAAAAAGTATAAGTAATCAAGGAAAATAATACAAAATAAAAGACATCAACTTTGGAAGAGGATCTTACAAGATACACAAATCCTTCTGATGCTTCAACAATAGCTTTCATTCGGTCCGTCGGTGTAGTTGGTGTCGTAAGCAATACCTTAACCACACAGGCAGATAAGTATTATTAGATTGACTTTTATTCCAGAAAAGAAAAAGGGAAGACATGATGCAGTATGCAAAATAAATGAGTTGCTACGGGTTATTGAAAAGCTAATTGGTTCCTAATGCTGCCTTCAAATATCCAATTCTGTGGTAAAGCCAGCTAGAATGTTCTCGTAGTGGGGTGTACCAGTTCGATCTTATTTTTGAGAGCTTCTCTTCTCAAAATTTCAGTCTCCTCGAGAGGGACATCCGGAACAACGAGTCCTGCAAGGAATTGTGGAATTATTGAGGTAAGCACATCATACAAATGTTGGGAATCTTGAAGGGAATAAGAGCAAAACATACTAATCTCCATAATGAAAAAAACTTAAGTGATAGATATCAAGTCTATGTTTTGGATTAGATAAACAAATCCCGAGATAGAAACAAAAACAGCACAAGCAACAACATAGTTCAACTTCCCTTTTCTTAATAAAACCCTAATAATTTAAAAAGAAAGCATAATGTTAACAACTATGGCTACAAATGAAGCCCAATGTGCCGATTGAGAGAAGGAACTGGTCACAAACATAATTTACATGCGGCACTGTTGAATTATTCATCATAACTTCTGGAAAACAATCAAAAGTTTGACTATAGCACAATTAACATTCGACAGTCACGAAAGCAGTACTCGGTTACAATTACGTGTCCAGTTGATTAAATGCAAGGACACTTATATGCAGGAATAAGGTATTAAACAATCTCCAGAAGACATAGCTCGATCAATTGAAGTTTGAGAAATATAGGAGGGTCTTTGCACCAAACAACATACATACGGGATAAAGCATACACAAAACCTAGAATTTACAGATTTTAATTGAATCAAGTCATGGAGGATAATAGAATAGCGAAGAAATTTTAAATTAAGCAAAAGCATAACATGTTGTTTACCATGTATGCCTATGTCCTTTACAGTGGACATGAACTGCTCAACCCCACGCTTCAGAATTGGGTTGTAATATGTAAACAAAGCAATTGGGCAAGATAACTGTGGAACCACCTGTACAATTTAAAAATACATAATTATAATATAACCCTCGAGTTAGGAATTAAACATAGGTTCCATGGCATTGGGCACCGGTCCTACCTCCTTCAACATTGAAAGAATCGCATTAAGGTTGGTTCCTTTTGCCAACGAACGGGTAGCCGCCGCCTAAACGAAAGAAACATCACTAAGATGTTTGATAAGTAAAAAAATAGATTCACAAAAAGAACTACATTGTTAACGGACCTGAATTACAGGACCGTCAGCCAGAGGATCAGAATACGGAACACCCAGTTCAATTATGTCTGAACCACATGATTCGAGCACCTTAAGAGCCTCTGCTGTTGTTGAAAGATCAGGATCCCCAGCTGTGATGTATGGGATGAGTGCAACCTTGGGAAACAGAATGCTTGTTAGACCGCATTAGAGAGGTTGATAAGATTGTAAATTAATTTAAAAGTATGGTAGTTACATTATACTTTCTACCAAGTTTCATAAGGAGCCATTGGATATTAATAAGAATTTTCTTCGGCAAGTTTCATCCTTTCTCAACACTATCGACTCTTATTAACTAAGGTACTATACATTTGCAAATGCGATATGCAAATCATCAAACAAAGGTATTACCATGCTTATTAAAACCACATTAGAGAATTGATATTTTTCGGGTAAAATATAGGAAGTGTGGGGGGAGGAGAAATATACAATCCTTATAAAGCAACATCCGGCAATCAATGGCTAAGGTATTGTATATTTGCAAGTACAAATTTCATGTCATTGTGAACATTTTTCATCCTTGTTGAAACAATGTAAGGAGCTTAACATGGTAATCTGGTTCAAGAAAATTTCAAAAAGAGGCATCTCATGTGAATACAGATTTCTAATTTGAAAACTTTCATCCTTGATAATTTTTCTTGAATTTTCAAAATAAATAAGGTATTCTTTCATCAAGTATAAAATCTACATCATCAAACAACCACATGTTCTTCTTCCAAATAAAGTCACATATATCCAGAATCTCAAAACCAATCTAATAAGGAAATGGAGGCTAAAGTCATAATAAAGGGGTCAACTAAACTCTTTCTACCTTACTGATACAACCCATTGAACGAATCAATTCAATAAGGAATATTATCCCAACAAACCCATGATTCCTCTAATGCAAGCTGAAATTAAACTCAAAAAACAGAACTATAACATACAAAAACAGACCGATAGAATACAAAGTTGGAATATTTATGTCATAATAAAACCACAATCAATTTCTGATACTCAACTCACAGCAGAAAATGAATACCCATGAAGTCAATAGGGAGGGAAAATGCTTACTTTGCCTTGTTTTTTCAATTTAGATAAAGTGTCGGAAAGGCCAAGAGTTGGAGCAGTGGTTATGGCAGCCATTGGAGTGTATCTCTTATTTGAAACAAAGGGTTTGCCGGAGGGAAACCGAGACGGAGGAGAGAGGGTATTGCGGTTGTTTAACTGCAGAAAGCCTGCTGCTGCAGCTGCTGAGTTTAGAGAAATAACCATTACTGTGTTGTTTTGATAAAAGGGATTCCTTTTTGCTGTGGATTAAATAAATAGGTTTTAAATCTGTGAATTATTTATTTGGGGTTGGGGAAATGTCCCATCTTAAGCAGATCCTGCAGGGTTACGATTCACCATTGTAACCATGAGTTGGCCGAACTAACCAAAAAAGGTAAACACAAACGTTGCCTAATTAGGAATTAGGTTTGGTGGGATGTTTATCTTTTTGTTAATATATAAAAATGAAATTGGGTGAGAAGTTATCGAATAAGTTAATAGTAGAAAATATATTGTTAACGAAGATTTCTTTATAAATTTCTTAAACTATCTATGATAATCCTAACAAATCTTATATAATAATATCATATAGGAAAATCGTCACACATCACTAATACTAAACATCATTAAATTAATTAATTAATAAAAATTAAAAATCTCAAAACTCAACCTTCAATTAATAATTATTTAAAATAAAATTTCAATTAAATTATTTTCATATATATTCTATTTTTTAATATTTATTTTTAAATAATTAAATCATATCAACTATAATTAGTTCTTAAATTAAAAAACCCTAATTCTCCTCTCTGCCAATATTACCTCTGTTATGCACATTTTACATAGTACAAGATTTCGTTGATTCTCTCGGTTTACTATTGGGGCTTAAATTATTTAAACTTATGATTGCACCAGATATTATTTTAGAGAAGTGTGATCTCTTTACAGGGGACTGGATTCCCAATCCCTCGGGTCCGACCTACACCAACAAGAGATGTCTCTTGATAAAAAGGTCATCAGAATTGTATGAGGAACGGTCGCCCTGATTCTTGGTATCTACACTGGAAGTGAAAGCCGCGCGACTGTGAGTTACCTCGATTTGATGCCTAGAGATTTCTGGAGTTGATGAGAAATAAAGCATGAGTTTTGATAGGAGAATTGGGATTTTTTAAATTTAGGGTTGACTATGGTTAGTATTTAATTTAATTTAATTATTTAAAAAAATTAAAAATATATAATATATATTTGAAAAATAATTTAATTAAAATTTTATTTTAAAAAATTATTAATTGTACGTTAAGTTCTTAAATTTTTAAATTTTTATTAATTAATTTAATGATGTTTAACGGTGGTCAGCGTTAGTAGTATTTAGCGATGTTCGTCGCACGTGATAGACTCTCCTATCTTATATTACTATTTTTATAGACAATGTATGCCATATATTGCATAAAGGATGTATTTAAAAGTCATTAACAATCTTAATTTTTTGTCGTTTTACTTTTAATTTTTTATTATTAATGACGGTATTCGTTTTGAATTGATTGTTGATTGTTAATATCTTTCACAATGTTTTTTTATGTTATATTTTGATATATGTTTTTTTTTTCATTTTATTTTTTATAATAGTCTAAAGGTGATTATAATATCTGTTTATAGATATTTTTAACTTTTTGATAATGGGCATACACCATATACACATAGCGATTTGACCCCGTAATGTTTTGTTTATTTTAAATTATGTTATTTTGTTTTGTTTAATTGATTTCTATTTTCTCTAGTTAATGATTTTTGTCTATTGTTATAACACGTTCTTTCTATGCAATTATAACTAGATATCTATAAATGTTCACAATTACCGAGTGATTTTAGCAGAAGTAATAGTAATCTTTAACTGTGTAAGAAGTGGGGAATTCTGACATTAACTTAATGTTTTGGACATGCATGATGTAGTTTTATTATTACAAGATAGAACAACCAAACCCTCAGGATATAGATATATATTTCCAATGAACAACATAAATTGGAAAGTTTTGGGCTAGGATTACATGGACAATTAGAGCTGTAAACGAATTAAAGGTTCAATAGTGAACAGTTCAACAAGAAGTTTGTTTATTTGTTAAACGAATGAATATGAACAAAATTTTTGTTTGTTTAATTAAATAAACAAACACGAACAAAGAGTTTGTTTGTTCATTTACAACGTTCGGTAATCCGTTTGTTTAAATTTATTCACATATGTTCATTTATATTTATTATTTTTCGTAACAAAAGTAATATTTTAAAAAATTAAAAAAATATATATTACAAATATGAAATAAAAAGAAAAAAATAAATAAATACTCAATGTATAAGACTTCAAATTTCTTAAGAAAAAAATTAAACAATACTCAATGTTCGTTCGCGTTCGTTTATTATTTTAACAAACGAATACGAACAAAAAAATATGTCCGTTTAGTTGTTCTTGTTCGTTCATTTGTTCGGTTAAAATTAAACAAACGAACATGAACATACTCTCGTTCGTATTCATTTACAGGCCTAGGGGCAATCCGGACTCCTCATCCTCTTCAAGGGAGGAAGTGTGAACAAAGTAAAGCGCCCAAATCAAGCCGAATACCCCAAATAAGATCCACCCGAGGAGATTGTTGCTGAAACCAAAGGGAAGTCCACTTCCTTCAGTGGACAGTCTCTCGTGCACCAGACGAATGGCCGGTGGGCTTGACATGGTAGCCGCACACACCGCTGCCAACAACGATGCACTCATCCCCATGGCCAAGCCTTCCTCCTCGGTGCCACAACATCCGCCTATAAAACAAAGATTGATCCAGGAGTGTTACATGAATCATGACAAAGACAAGAAAGCTTACTTGGAAACCTAGAATAAAAAAAAATTATTGATATGATTCACGATAACAATTAAAAGTTTATATGCTGTCTCTAACTTCAAGTATATCTAAGCTTGTTTTGGTGGGAATTATTTTGGTACCGGTTATGTACAAATCTTGAAAACAAGCTTTGTATTAACATTATTATAGATTCATCAGAATAGAACAACACAGCAATGAAATGGAAAACAAGCAATCATGCTGTTTAGAAGAAAGGTTAACCATCTTTTCAAGGAATTAATATGCAGCCAAAAAAAAAAGAAAAAATGACAAGCATAAATATCACATGGAGCAAATGCAAAAAAAGAAAGGAAAGTAAAAGCACATACCAGTTGCACGTAATCACGATAGAGCCCGGTTAGATTCTTTCTCCTCCATTCTTGAAGTTCAAACAAATTCATACCAAATGCCCATGTGCAAGCATTGGCATCAAACCTCTTCTCCAAAAATGGGTCTGACAAGTTCACAAACATATGCATCGCACGATATGAAGCTTCACTTTCCAGACAAGTCTCCACAGCTGCATTTACCTTCCCCTTCATGTCTACACTCCAAATTTCAGTTAAATCTCTTTGCACTACCACATCATGATCAAAGAGCACAATCTTATTTAGTGCTGAAAAGATGTCTGGCAGATAGAACCGAAGATGGTTAAGGACAGAAGTATATCTTGGGTCATTGGACTTCTGTTCCTCCGATGTTAAATTATACTTGGTAGATAACCAATCAAAATTTTCTATGCTCTGAATATGAATTGTGGCTTTCCCAGGAGTATTTAATAAAAACCACATTGAAATTGCAGGGAGGTTGAGAGAATCAGTCACCACATGGAAAACAATTTTCTCTGGTTCCTGAATTGTCAAAACTAAATATCAGGGTATATTACATCCACCAACATGTAAATCATTGGCCCAATCCAGAGCTAACTTCAGCAAACTCATCAAACGGGAGCAATGACAGAAGTGTATTATATTTCCAAAACACAAATCTTATTATCCATTATAAATAACAAGTGAATCAGTTATTCTCTAGTAACATAAAACAACATAGCATCCTCGCATGATCTAACACACAGTACTGTTATGTGAGCATAAAATAGAGACAAAAACTTTGAATAAGAACAACCATGTTTAACATCACAAAACAAACAGAGATTGAAATTTAATGAAATTGATAAAATAATAAAAAAGCGGAAGTAGAGAAGGAAGTTTACCTTAGCAGAGGAAATTGTGGAGTTAACAACTACTGCACAAGCCAAAATATTGTCAGAGAATATGGCATAGTGATAAAGGTCTGGATCATTCAACTTTTGCTGGTTAGGAAACTTCCTTTCCTCAGGTTGAAGGGAAAAATATTCAGCTGTCAGCCGCATGGAGAGGCAGTGAAGGCCTTTAGGGGTAGTCCTTCCAGCAAGTTGAACAAGATATGACTCTTGATTCTTCTGCACCCGAATCTGTTCTTCAGCATTATAAGCCATGTAGCGAAGTTTTGTTGCCATCTGAGAGCAGTGAGGGTATGCACGACTTGCTTTGGACAATGAAGCCTCGATTGCTTTCATTTTCTGGGAAGCACTGAAAAAATCAACTGTTCCTCAGATATAAAGTTTAGTGGAAGCAATTTAACCCTAAATTTAAGTCTAGTCACCCTAGTAAGTAAGAATTCAAGTTTGTTGTTGGATATAAAATGTGTTGGCAAGTTTTGTCTATGTTCTTACCTCCATGGCAAATCAGAATCCTTGCAGGCATCACCGACTGCTTGTTCAACCTCTTTGATTCGTGTTCTCAACTCTTTCATTAAGTGAGAGTTACTACTAGGTGGTGCAAAACTTAAATATGCTTTTGCTCTAATGACCTGATCTCTCACACGCTTTATGTTCTCATCCGCTAGCACACGTGATTGAGACCGTAAATGCTGATCACGCCTGCCTCTTTCTTGATTGTGCAAATGCTGATCGTGTTTGCCTCTTTCTTGACTGGGTTGCTCCTTCAACCAATAAATAAGTGTCAACTGTATGTTATATCTTATATATACTCAAGCTCTGACATTTTGCAACCAATTTCAAGGCTTATAATTTTACCAGCTCCGTTTTACCGGAACTATTTGGTGTAAGAAAACAAACCCTCTTCTTCATATAGATTCACAATAATAAGATAGCAAGAATACAATCATCTTCTTTCCCTCACAAGAAATAAGGTATTTGTCAACACAAGCATCTATACCCTAAACTTAAATTCAATTGTATAGCATCTTATCATGCTTAAGATACATATACATACCTTTTTCCTGGAGTTCACCCGTTTGATATTTTGCTGAATTTGATGCTTGCCTTTTCCTTCATGAGTAGTTTCAGACTTGAGAAATGGAGCAACTCAGAGTCACAATTAACTTGATAAACTAAAGGTCAATGATAAAAATACACCAGATGCACCCAAATAATACTCACCACTTGCTTCTAACAATTTAGACGCATTTGGAGCATTCCCAGAATGATACAAATCACGGTTCTCATCAGAACTGTGACTAACTGCAGACCTAAAATCCTTCTCTTTGAAAACAAGAAGTTTTGGACCTTTTAATTCTTTGGCACCTTCCTAAATAAGAAAACAACAAAGACCGGTATGCATAAACTGTGAAAAACATTTCGAGATAAAACTCCCCAAGCAAAACGCGCTAAATCCTTATATCTTAATGCTACCTGTTCAACTGCATTAAATCTTAAATTATCCGCCCTATGTTTCTGTATCAATCAAAGCAAAAAAAAACCCATTACAAATCTATCAGAACTGAGAAGTTAAAAAATAAAACAGAATTTAAGTAAGAGAGATCCATACAATACTGGCCAAATCCTCAATAAACTCCCTCTTGCCTGCCGAGACAGAATCAGAAATGCAAAGAAAACAAGATCTATCACCATCTCAAAAATTAAATTAAAATAAAAAAGGAAATCAAATAAAAACAGATTCGATTTGACAATATATCTTCACTTAAAGTAATACACATTTTTCTGTAAACATAAGATACAAAATACTGCTAAGTAATCCTCATTGACTTTCTTGTCTGATCGACAGCTCCACTAAATAAATATGCATTCCAGTTTTCATAAAATGAGAGGGGGAAAAGCGATAGTAGAAAATCTACAGATTCGAAGACAATTACCAATCGAAGTGAGAGCTTTGAGTCTGAGAAAAACCAGCATGATCGGAGCCAGTACAGAGAAAGACAGAAACGAGAGGATCACAATCCTCAGCCATCGACGATGCTTCTTCATCAATCAATAAAAAATAGTAAAACGAAAAAAGAAAAAAATAAACAAATCTTTGCCCGTTTGAGTTTCCTTTTGCTTTCTTAATCGTTCTCCAAAAAGCACATTTCACAGATTCAAATCAGCAACTATTCGATGCTTGGATTACAAGGAACAGAAGTTAAACAAAAACAAATATTGAAAAAACGAGGGCTTCCGAATTATCTTTTCCAGAGGGGAAAATGTAGGAGCTTCTCCGTTCACGTCGTCGGTCTACGATTGGAGAAGGAGGAGGAGACTTTCGTCGTCTATTTTATTCTTTGCTTGGATTTTTCAATTTCATTCTTTAGGTTTTAGGGATTTAAATTGGTTTTGATATCTGGAATCTTAATAATATTAATATACGGATTTTAGCCTGGAGGCGAGGGTTTTTTGAACTCTCAGCTTTGACTCTGCAGTTTTCGTATTATATAGAAAGAGATTTGAATCGCGAGAAAGGCGAGGGAGAGAGATCGTGCTTTATGATAGGGATGACGGATATTGGCCGTTGATTTTAGTTCTATATAATCAGATTGAGATTCTTTTCCTTAAAAGTTTGATTTTAAATAAGATATTAAATAAATTTATAATTTAAATTCAATCCTTAATTTTTAATATTTTATTTTTAGTTTATCTGATAATACATAATTTAAAATTTAAAATAAATACAGTTAAAAATAAATAACTCAATCTACTGACCACCGGTTCGTCTAAGAGGGATGAGGCATCAGTATAATACAAAGTTAAAGGTTTGAATTTTAACGTTGTGAATAAAAAAAAAAAGTTAGGAGGATCACTACGTAATGAACTTTTGTAAACTGCGATCCGAATTAGTAGGTCAAAAAGTTGGATATCGATAGTTAAATAAAAAAATAAACAACCCAATCCGATCAAAGTAGAGGATAAATCGGTAAGTATCGAACAAAATTTGAAGTTGTTCATTATTTAAATAGATATTAAAAGTTTGAATTATAACTTTATGAATAAATAAATTAAATTAAAAGGATCATTTTGATCCACAACTAATAATTGAATATGGGTAATTATAAATTTTCTTGAGTAGTTTACGAATATCGAGGCCAATGTCTTGTTTACCCCAATATCTAATAATAATGTAGGAAGTACATGAAAATTATAGAGAATGTGCAACGTGTAAAGAGAAAGAATGCAGTTAAATCAAGTGGGTGTGTTAGTGGTCTTTTATTTTCATGCATTCATCACAAACTCAACGACCTGTCTCAGCTTTGGGAAGCAAGTAAATTCGAAACACTTTTAAAGTTGAAACTTGTTCATGTTACATTGTCGACCATTTGTCACAGTCGGGGATGGACGAAGAAACTGGAGGTGACAGTCGTCTTTTAAAAATTTAAAATTTATATATAATTTATTTTTTAAAAAAATTTATACATTTTTGTATTAAAAAATTATTATTATACTCTTAAAATTTTATAAATTTGCCTTCTAAAAATTTATAACTTCATCCCTAACATAAAATCTTGCATCCGTCTCTAGTCACAGTAATCACGTATCACATTACTACCATTTTGGTACTGGTTTTGGTGATCCAAATTCCAAATCCCACCGACCTTATACTGCTATAAATTGCTTAAAATATTTGTCAATTCTCTAACACTATTGAAATAAGAAGTTCATAGTAATAAAAATTCTTATCTTTAAGTTTGTGTTTCTTATTCTTAGCCGATTGTGAGAATCAACTTCAAATTTTCTCTCCAAAATTTATGTTCTCATGTTGTCTTTATAAATTTCTCAAAAAAAATTATTAGTATGACAAAGATAATTCACAATTATTACTATTTTTTGTTCTCATGATCTAAATAATTTCTCACTTGGAAATAAATGACTGCTCACATTAACAAACATGCAAATGTTATTTATTTTTAAACTTTAAGAGTTACCACAATCTCACTGTGTATCCGGTTTTCTTGATTTGGTTGTGGTGTTTTCATGTTTGAACTTTCATCTCTTAATTTCGAGGCCTAGACTTATACATCAACTTTTTGCACGACTAATTGTACTATTTTAGCTGTCTTTCTTGTTTTTGCAATGGTGACTTGTGAGAGCATTTTGCAAAGTTAGAAATTTTGATTGAGCTTGATCTTAGAGTTAAGAGTTGTCTTTTTGTTGAACTGCTTGAATATTGAATTTCTTAATATGCCATTGAACATACCTAATGTGAACTGAGAGTTTATGTTATACTCAGTTATGTGAATTTTATCTTGGAGACTTGTACCGTGAATCGGATAAACGACAGCTTACTGACGAAAATATGATATTAACTTGGTTCATGTTACCCTGAATTCTATGTATAAATTGAATCTGGTTGTTTATTGGAATGATATTAACTAGGAATCATTGTTAAAGACTTCTGTGATCTTGCCATCTTATTAGGTTATGAAAGTTGTTCTAATATGTCATCTTATTACAATTATGATTGATTTCCAGTTTGAATAATAAAAGTACATAATTTTGCTTATGTTATTGAATGGAAAAAAGAAAAGAACCTGTCATTGTTAAAACTTCTGTGATCTTGCCATAATCATTTGCGTTTTTAATCCAAGTTGCTTTGGTTGTTCCTTTGCAGTCGGAACTAAATGAACCAAAGCATTACTGATTTGGATAGAAAAGTTGTTTGGGTACAATAGTTTTCTCTTTCATTCTCTTGGCCTGTACGCTGTGGAGAAGCAAGGAACTATTAGTTTTTTTATTTTCTATGGTTTTTATAATTTCATAGCATATCTGATTAATTGTGATCGTTTTTTTAACTCTTGTGTTTTGATACTTGATTGTTTCTTGAACAGAGAATTTGGCTTTCGGACTCCAATTCTGACTAAGCAATCATATCAAAGTGGAACACAGAAATTGAGGTTCGGCTTATCCTAGTTTGATTCTTTTAAAACTGAACTTATGAAATATTAGATATTAGATATCTTGAAAGCGGGATAAGGCATCTAGATTTTAATTGTAGATTTTTCACCAATTTTGTTGAACTTTGTATCTGAGTGAACCTTATATTCTGCTGTAGTAACAACATATCAGATGAATCAATTTTATGAGTCAACCCATATTTTAGATCCAACTTGCCGCCTACTGGTCTTGAAAGCTATATAGAGCACTTTTCCTCAATAATAGTATTGTTGTCATTAGTTGCTATTTTTTAGTTTATTGTAGATATTATGCATAGGAGGAAATTAAGTGATCTGCGGATTGTTCGAGTTCTCGAGCAGAGGAAGAAATAAATAGTGAGGAATTGACTGATGTTGGATCTTTGGAAGTTCCTGATACAGTTGAAGAAAACGTAGAAACGCCACTTTAGCGCCATAACTGACCGCAGAATCCGCCATCTAATTAATTTCTTAGGTTCATGTTTTTGTTTATTATAGTGAACAATGTTGAACTACATTACATTTCAATTTAAATTTTATAGACTTTGATTTTTTTGTTAAATATTTTTACTTAATTCGTGTCATAATTAAATTTCAAGTTTGTTGTTATTTGATAATGCTACAAGTTTAATTTGGGTAGTACAAGTAGAAAATGATTTGTAAGCCACTAAAAGTCACATTTTTTTAGCATTTTTCAACAGAAACGCCGCTATAGTGCCCTAATTTGTAGCGGCGCTTGGAAAACAAACGCCACTAAATATCTCGATCTGTTTCGGCAATTTTCTTTCACAAACGCCGCTAATAGTTGTGGTGCTTGATTTACCGGTACTTTTTGCGGCTCTTTTAAAAACATTGAGAGGGTTTTTCGCGACACTTAAAAACACCACAAAAGAGCTAAAAACGCCGCGAAAAACCTGTTTTACTGTAGTGATCCAAGCGACTACCACCCATATTTTGTTATAACTTTTGTTGTGTTTATCTCTATCTTTTTAGTTTTTGTTTTTGCATATTTAAATTTTTGTGTGATTTGATTTAACAAGTTTTGTGTGATTTGGTTTTTAATAGTTTTCAAAAAACTTTTCTTTACTTTGTATTTCATCTTTGTCGCCAGCGGTGGCTATTGGCAGTGGGCTAGTTTTAAATTATAAATAAATAAAATTCATCCTTTTGATGAATTTTCTCTTTTTAGTTTTAGTTTTGTTCATCATTTTATGTTTTACTTTGTCAAATATCATATTTTATCTGCTTTTTGACAGTTTTTTGTCTGTTTTTATGGTCGTTTTATTCGTCTGCTTTAATGGCAGTTTTACTCTGTCTTTGTGACAGTTTGTCTGCGATTTTAGCAGTTTAACGTTCGTATGACGAGTATCAATGAACGTTCTTCGCAACGAAAATCGGTGTTCTGTTATGGTCATGATTCATTTTTGTGGTTTTGCCGATATGTCAAGAACTAGCAGCGGAAAGATTTGCTTTCTATATAGAGCGTTCTGATCGAAGTATATAGTTGTTGAATTTCATTAAAAAGATTGTGTAAGTCTTTCTAGAAGTGATGGGTTATGCTTTTCATGTCTTATACACCATTTAAAATTTATTGTATTTATTTTTTCCGTATTGAACTTTTAATGTTTGTTGTGTGATCATTTGTAACCATTTTTACTTTGAATGTAATTAAGTATACTTTTCTTGTTCAAAAAAAAGTTGCTTATCCTACTTAATACTGAAGTAAGTCATTCCAAAGTAGTTTCTTCTAAATCTTTCGATATTATAATTAATATTCGCCTTCTACACTTGTGACTTTTAACGAACACGTAAAATCTCGATATCTTTATCTTTCTTATGCGAACCATAACAAAATATTTCATAGATGCCACACTCTAAAAAGCAGTCAACAATAGCACCACATTGAAAATCACAGATGTGGGGCAACACTGCTGGGAATTAAAGCAGGCAACAATGGCACCACAAATGTGATGAAAGAAAGATTCCACGAACACATTGGCCCATGTTGAATACCATCCGTCTTCATCACTAACACTTTAATGTCGGAACATACATCACATTTTTCCCTTTCTTCTTACACTTTTTCTTCTATGTTTTCCCCCCATGAAAGATGAACAATTGGACAATTCAATCTGTTGAGGACATTGGGTAATTGACAATTCCTTGTTTTAGTTGTACATTTTTGGTCAAGATTTGGCGCATCAACGTAGTTCCCACTGTAGCGATGTCTCCCTTTCGCTAAAAAACGACGAGGTTTTCGAGGTGTTTGTGATTTTTCGGGTATTAAAATATTTATTCCCTAGGGGTTTTAAAAAACGTATTTTATTTAGAAATTGGAGTCGCCACCGGCCACTTAGGTAGGCCGGACACCATAAAACTAGAGATTCAAAAAAAAAACTTTGAGTTCGGGAGTCGGTTACGGATGGGGGAAGGATTAGCACCTCCACACCGCCCAAAATTGGTACTTTAATAATTACCGCTTTATTAATATTAGATTTTTCGGATTAAAGTGACGATTAATTTACAATTTGGTTATAAGTGCGAGTAGATTTTAAAGGCCCCGTTATCCGAGAATAAACGCCCAACCACCATCACTACGCCTGATACTGGCCCCGTTTATGCTCGGATAAAAGGGTACCGCATTGACAATTTATATTCCATTATGCAACATTAAAAAACCAATAAAAACATACATTCACATTGACATGATACTAAAACATGAATATTACAATGTTAAACAAAAATATTGACATACGTAAAAACATAACGCATCCTAATATAAAACAAGGTAAACATGAACGAGAGAAACGTGCTTCAAGATTAAATTCTAATCGTATCACGCTTGCGCATATAAAAAAATCATAGATAGTATGCATGACATATACATAAAAAGGTACGAAATTAACGAGTCAACAATACCACAAAAACGTGCTAAAACCCTATCAATGACATAATTAACATGTAAACATAACAACAAAGACATTCCTTATAACAAACAATATCATACTATCAAGTAACCTACAAAGAAGCGAAATGGACATAAAAACATGGTATTTATGAGACCAAGCACGCCATAAATTAATATATATCCTAATGTACAAAACGAACATAATAAGCTAACGTGTAAACATGATATGCACATTAAGTTAAATATAACAACAAAAGACATATGTAATACGAACAATCAAATTAAAACACAAAGATGATATAATACACGATAAAACATAAATAGGCAAGGCGTGAATGAAACATATATAAATATGATGTGCAACATAACACACTAAAAAAAGATAAAAGGAATAAAAGATATAAAAGTTTAAAGCATCAGAAGGACTAAAATGAAAAAGAAACAAAACCTAAAAATAGAAGTTAAATAGACAAAAGACGTAATTAGGGACTTGATTAAAAACTGAATTAAACTCCAAAGGACCTATCGAGTAATAAACACATGCGGCAAGCTCAAAGTGCAAGAAACAAAAACACGGAAGGACTTTGAAGGTATTTATGCCATTTAAGATACGATCCAATTTAATTTCGGGATTGAATTGAATGAAAGTAAAATGGAGATGCTGATTTGAAATAAAAAAGGGATGCAAAAACATGCGGTAACAGAGAATGGGGATTGAAAACGCAATTATCCCATGACCAAAAATAAAAGCGGGAAATGATAAGATGACTTCTCATGTAATTAGACCACTTAAACGCCAAAGGGTTATTATTTGTTTTATAACCGGTAGAAAAAGAAATTAAACCTAAACCCAAAACTCAGCCTTCCTCTTTTTTCTCTCAACAAATTCGACGGTGCCGCTCACCCCTTTCGTCTCCGGTGTCATCCCCGGCGGTGACAGAGCCCAAACCAGCTTCAAAAAAACTCTCCCCTCTCTCTAAAACCCGAGTATACGCTTAGACTTTAGAGAAAACACTCCGATTTGCCTAGATCTGAAAAACCCGAAGCCCTTGAAAGAAAGAAAAAAAATCACTCCTTTTCACAACCCCGACATCTCTCCTCTCGACCGATTCACCCTAGGAGTGGGCTTATCACCGATGTGAAAGCGGATCGACGATCAGGGTAAGTACATTGTTGGTTTATTGTTCCCCCTTTTTTGATGAAAATAATACATGCATAGTAAAAAGAAAGTTCGATCATTACCACTAGAAACTCCGAGCCTCTTTTTTTTTGTATTTCTGGAACATGGAAAAACTCATGATAATACACTTTGGTTGGATTCTATATATTTTTTTATCTCTATTTTTGGTAGAGTATATTACATGAAAATTACATCAAATCTGATTTTTTGGTACTGATAATCCATTATTTTGGTGTTTTGCACGTTCTCTGAGCGCGGTGGTTGAGCTGGTAGTACGACGACATGGTGGAGGAGGTGTGGTGGCGACCCGTTCAGTCAGAGTGAATCTCAGCCGTTGGATAAGATTTGATCCAACGGCTGGGTTTCTTTGAAGCTTGGACGATCGAGATTCAACCTTGGAATTGGGAGACTGCGCCGGATCATGACATGTGGCATACGGTGATCTGAAAGGTCTGGGGCGTGCGAGCCACGCGCACATGGAAGACAGCTGAGCAGCGAGTGGTGTCACGCGCATCAGATGGAAGGTCATCTTGACTTGATCATAGCCGTTGGATCTGGATTTGATCCGACGGCTCTGGGTTGGCTGCGTATAATAATAAAATGGGTCAGGGTTAGATACATTTTTAGGGTTTTATTTATTACGGGCTTTGGCCGGTTGGGCCTTGTCAACCATGTTATATTCTTTTTGGGTTTTTGTAATACATTGGATTGGACACTAATAAACTTTGGTTTTATTTTATTATCTGTTTATATATGTATATATGTGATAATAATAATAATAACACGATTATGATCATATATACACATATATATTCGTACGCGTACACCTATACGTATGGCATACCGACATTAATGTACGTTACACGCCCTTAGTTAATATAACATAAATGTACCGGCACACCTAATTATACACATCACTAATATAACATTCACATGTTACACGGTCACACACAATGCACACATAAACATACATACGACACACATATACTATAATAAATATTAACATATACATAAACATAATATGTATAATACACATGCACTCATACATCACACGTATATATTTCACACACATTAATCGCATATATATAGTAAACATATAATGTGATATGTATACATGCAATAATAATTCCCCATTAATTATTATACTAATATATTAACAATATTTACAAACCGGATAAAAATGAGTTATTACAGTTGCCCCTCTTTGCTTGTTCTTGTGAAACGAGAACAAAGCAAAGACCGAAAGCACTCATTTTTATCTGACTTCCCTGCTCACGACTTCGGAATCACGTGTTCTTCTAGAACTCTCTGCTTTTCCTCGGTCGAATCTTCAGGCTCGAAAGTTCTCCCTGTATAGAACTTCTTCACCTTGGGTTCTTTTTTTGCGATTTCGGAGTTAGGGCTTTTCTTATATGGCGCCTTTCACTCGGGGCTCGAAAACGTAGGCTTCTCCTTTATATAACCTTCGTCTTTGATTTTTCTTTTCTCACTTTCTTTTTTTTTCTGTTTCCTTCTTTCTCTGCTCCTTTCCCTTTTTTCTTTTTCTTTTTTTTTCTCTTTTTTTTTCTACTTTTTTCTTTTTTGTGTTCTTTTCCTTTTTCTTTATGTTTTTTCTTCCTTTTCTGTTTTTTCATTTTCTTTTTTCCTCTTTTTTTCTCTTCTTTTTCTATTTTTTTCCTTTTTTCTCTATTCTTTTCCCTTTTTCTCTCTTTTTCTTCTTTTTCTACTTTTTTCTTTTTTTTACGAGGCTGTTGACATTTTACGTTACTCATGCTGCCACATCATGCCCGAAGGCCTTACTGATGGCCCGAAGGACTTATCACCATGCTCGAAAGACTTATTGGTGGCCCGAAGGACTTAACATCGTGCCCGAAGGACTTACCAATGACCCGAAGGATTTAACATCTGGGCCTCACGCCGTTATGGCTGCCGTTCTTTTGGGACTCATGCTACTCATGCTGCCGCATCATGCCCGAAGGACTTATCATCACGCTCAAAAGACTTATTGGTGACCCGAAGGACTTAACATCGTGCCCGAAGGACTTACCAATGACCTGAAGGATTTAACATCTGGGCCTCACGCCGCTATGGCTACCGTTCTTTCAGGACTCACGCTACTCATGCTGCCGCATCATGCCCGAAGGCCTTACTGATGGCCCGAAGGACTTATCACTATGCTCGAAAGACTTATTGGTGGCCCAAAGGACTTAACATCGTGCCCGAAGGACTTACCAATGACCTGAAGGATTTAACATCTGGGCCTCACGCCGCTATGGCTGTCGTTCTTTCGGGACTCACGCTACTCATGCTGCTGCATCATGCCCGAAGGACTTACTGATGGCCCGAAGGACTTATCACCACGCACGAAAGACTTATTGGTGGCCCGAAGGACTTAACATCGTGCCCAAAGGACTTACCAATGACCCGAAAGATTTAACATCTGGGCCTCACGCCGCTATGGCTGCCGTTCTTTCGGGACTCACGCTACTCATGCTGCCGCATCATGCCCGAAGGACTTATCACCACGCTCGAAAGACTTATTGGTGGCCCGAAGGACTTAACATCATGCCCGAAGGACTTACCGATGACCCGAAGGATTTAATATCTGGGCCTCACGCCACTATGGCTACCGTTCTTTCTTTTCTTTAGTAAATTCTTTGACAATTCTTCAAATACCTGTCCATGAACAAGCAAAAATTGACATGCCTCTATCTATATGATGCATGCAATGTCGTGCTTTCTTCTTCTTCTCTTTTCCTTGTTTTTTTTCTTCTTTTTCTTTACTTTTTTATTTTTAGACCTGTTTTACAATCCTATACCCTGAAAAGTCGTTCTTCGAATTTCTCTGTTTCCTTTCTTTTTGCAGTATGCTCAATTTTGATCTTCATTTCTATCAATTTTTTTGTTAAATGAGTACTCGCTCTTGTTCTTTTGCACGAGCACTTGCCTTTCTTCTTCGGGGTCTCTACCCGCTTCACCAACAAACCATATATCATGCATGTGCAGAGATTCTTACTATTCTTTCTGTTCTGCATTGCCCCACTCGATCATGAGCTCAGCTACCTTCCAATTCCTTTGACCCAGCATCTTGAGCAAAACGCTTATATATTCCGAATTTAGCCTCAATCTTCTTGTTGCCTCTTGACGGGAACCATTTGTCGATCTCTGTGCTTTAATTCTTTGGAGACTCGATGCTTACTTCTTATTGTCCCCCGTTTCTTATAATCTCATTCTTGTCCTGTTTCGTCCTTCATTTTCTTGAACCAAACAAGGCATCATGGCTGGAACCCGCTTCTTGTTCTTGAGCTGTCTGACACCTATACTTCTGTCATCATCTTCATTCTATGCATTGTGGGGTCGTTTCTGGTTAGGTGCTCCAATAGTATTCGCAAACTTGTGTTCTGGATCTTATCCCTGAAGTAATACATTGAAATCTTTGTTGCTTTAACTTGTCAATTTGTTGATTGGTATTCCACTGAAGGGTGTCATTTAGATTAACATATATGGTCTTGAAATCACGGCATAGGAGCTCTGGATATCGAGTGCAAGAGCGGCTTAGATTCAAACACTCAGTAATTCAAGGATGTGAAGTCTTCCCTGGTGACTCGGTTCATCCTCATGATTACCGCGTTGCTGTAAAGTACTACTCTTTCTCAATTCTCATTACATGCTCTGCCCCCAAAAAGGGTGGGCTTGTATGACCATTCAAGCGTAGAAATATTACTCTAGGAATAGAGTTCTGGGTGGTGCGAGTTTTAATTTTACCTATGCTATCGTTTTATTTTTCTCTCTTTTCTTTCCCCTTTCTTTCTCCTCATTTTTCTTTTTCCTTTTTCTTTATTTTCTCTTTTTTTTCTTTACTCCTTTATCATTATTTGAGGAAATCAATTCATCATAGTCCTTTGTCTTGAGGACAACGATGGAGCAAACAACATTGCCCCAAGTTACTCGGCATAGTCACGATATGAAAATATTACCATCACTCATGAAGGTAAGGTTTCTTGAATTGGATGATGTATCTCCACCTTATCGCTTCAGCGGAGTGCCACAAAATTCCCACACTCTTATCCGAACAAGCCTATTACCAGGTTTCGAACATAGGAGTGCTTTTTTATTATTATTTTCTCTTTCTTTATTTTTCATTTCTTTCTTTTTCTTTCTTCTCTTTTTCTTCAATTCTCCCCCTTTTTAATTCTTATTTTTATTTCTTTACTACCTAGAAGATTATGCCTAGAGTTTCAATTTCAAGCAACTCTACATGGTTGACATTTAGAGCTTTTTCGTCCTTGAACATCATCGAAAGAGTAATAATCTCACTTTGCTGACCAGAGTCTGGTGGGGAAGATCACACATCATCGTTGTCACGACATCTATCTAATGTCACATCTTGCAATTGATATCCAGTGTCCTACAACGGCGAGAAAATATCTATGTGCTTTCAAAAACATTATATGTTAAGCGAAATGTGTTCTTCATTGGAATAAAAATCAACAAACATGCCCCATCACAAAAGATCTTTACCACATGGGGGCCACATGTAGTAAAGTTGATTCCTTGTATTACTTCAGGAAGGTCTTTTAATGTAGAGATATTTCTGGCTTCCTCAGAACCATGTAGACTTGCCCATCATCCTTGGTCTTCCACTGTTTGATCAGCTCTTGTGTCAGGGTTCCAGCATTGATCAGCTTCTTGATTTCCTCCAATAAAGGTCTACATTTTCTAGTGGGATGCCCCGGTGCCACCATATGGAATTCGCACGTGCTACTCGAGTCAAAACTATGGGCAGATGGATCAGGTGCAATCTTCATCGACCTAGGAGCAAGATAGTGACCCCCTACCAAATGAGGCCAAATGTCTGAGATAGATGTTTCGGACACTTCCAAATTTACGCTCATCCAAGGAATTTTCCTTGATGACCCCGATGTGTCAGTATGTCTTCTTCTTTTGCGGCCACGCGAACCCTGGAGATGACACTCATTTACCTCTCCGTCTTCATCTATCTTATTTTCGATTCGGTCCTTAGACTTAGACCCTAATTTTCCTTCTTTAATTGCGTATTCTATCCTTTCTCCAATCGTCATGAAATCTTCGAATATGTTTCTCGATTTTTCCATTATCACATCGAAGAAATAAGAGGGAAGCGTTGCATGGAACAAGGGAGTCAACTCTTCTTCTGCTATAGGAGGCTGGACTTGGGTCGCCAAACATCGCCACCTTAGTGCATATTCCCTGAAGCTTTCACTTGGTCTCATTTTCTCATTCTGAAGAAACTGACGACATGGTGCTAAATCTAAAGCATATTTGTATTGACTCAAGAAGGCATTAGCGAGATCACCCCATGACCTGACTTGGTTTCTGTTCAAACGGTTATACCACACTGCTGCAGGTCCAGTCAGGCTATCGTGGAAGTGGTGGATCAACAACTCTTCATTCTTCATGTATCCCTCCATTTTTCTACAGAATATGGTTAAGTGAATCTTCGGGCAGCCGGTTCCGTCATACTGCGCAAATCCGGGAACCTTGAAATCTAGAGGAATGACCAAATCAGGGACTAGGCAGAGTTCCCTCGTATTGAAAACATTTATCTTTTCTTTCTTCTTAAGCTCGTTCTCGATTTTTTCTTCTAACTGGTCAAGCCTTGACTCTTCGGTTCGTTCCATTTTCCAACTAATTCTGTCATCGAACCCCAAATGTTAAATGATGAAGTGCCATGCGATGATAAAATTATTAAACAATGCAAAGGATGTGATGCAAATGCAATGCATGAATGCAATAAAGCATCGATTCCGCAAGTGATTTGTCCCTATAGGACATCTTTCATTCAAACCATAAGGTTTCATTACATCCGGTATTAGGGTTTTACAGACAACGGTGAGCCCTGGCACCTAATGTCTTGACCTCATTCAACACTCCTATTACCTTTCCTTCGTGGTCCAATGCTGGATCCATGTTCTGGCTTATTGGTGCTGCTGCATCGGCTAAATCTGCTACCTGTTGAGCTACTCGCCGGGCTTGAGTCATAATGATTTTCATGTCTTGGTCTTTTTCCTGTATTGTTTGCTCGACCTTTTGTAGCTGAACGATCATTGCCCCAACACGGATCTCACTGGTACGTAAAGAAATCTCGAGCCTCGCTACCTGTTCTTTGAGCGCTGCGCTTTCCACTTGAAAGGCTTGTGATTCATTCATTTCCTGCTGCAGACTTGATTTCAGGATATCTTCCATGGCCAGACTGCTTTCCAACTCACTTTGGAGAATGTCGCGTTGGCCCTCAGCTTCTTTCAGCTTCTGTGATAATGATCTGACTTTATTCTTACTATTCTTGCATTTCTGCTTCCAGCGTTCTGAACCGTTCCTCAGTTGAATCATACCATTGACCCACTTTTCCACGGTGTCACCCAGACCGACACTCTTGAATTCAAAGTGCAGCCTCTGGTACTCGTCTTGTACATTCTTTAATTTTATGCTCAAATCGTGCCTCTCATGCTCGAGCTGGCCGCACTTGCGTGCAAGTTCATCTTCTGAGACTCTTTTATTCTTGACTCCTAAATTTATCCTGTTTGAGTGACCCACTTCTGTGTTACCCGAACCTTGGGCTAAGTATTGACCCTCCTTTGACTTTGCCCCTCGGGCAACGGCTGGCTTGCTGTAGAATCGGGGTTGTCCGTCTTCGAAACCCAAAACTCCCATTATGATAAGATCTCGAACTCTGTCCTTTAGGGCCCTACAATTTTCGGTGTGATGACTCGAATCGCCTATGTGGTAGCCGCACCAGACACGACTGTTGTAATCCTTCGGATAATGAGGTTTTCTTGGTACATACTTCACTGGTATGATAAGGCTCCTTTCGACAAGCAACGGAAGTAGCTCAGTGTATCTCATGGGTATAGGATAGTGCCTTCTGATGTTATTGGATTCTCGAGCTTCCCCTGGTTTTGCCTCTGTTCCCTTGGTATCTACCCCAGATATGCTACTTGTCTGCTTCTTGAGATTGATCACAAATGGATTCGATTTGTCATATTTAACGGTGTTGTCTGTCTCGACATTCTGTTCTATATTATGATCCTCGATCAAATCTTTTCTGAGTTCGATATGCTGCTTGCCTTTCATCATAGCATTCATCTGGTCCATCATCTCGGACATCAGCTTCTTTAGTTCTTGTATTTCATCTTGTTTGTCCCCAGAATTGACACTGCTTACCGAAACTGTCCTGGAGTCCTTGAATGATTCTTCTTCGGCTGTCCCTGGTCTAGTCTCGGGATGGAACTCTGGAATTGGACCCCTTTTCTTCAGGTCAAAGAACCTTTGGTCCATCATGAACAATCTTCTATTATGGGAGAAATCACTCGGGAATCAATGCCCTGTGTAATGCGAATGCGATGATATGCAAAAACAAAGCAAAAGAAAACAAGTCAGTACCAGGCAAAAATGATAAGTACGTAATAAAAGGGCAAATTAAATGCGATAAGCAAACAAGGGAATCCTATTTACATTCCATCTAAGACACCTAGGTTATCCGCATGGCTCTAACAGGGTGGGTTTCTATGTGTTCTCTATATGCAGTTTTGGTTCTAGGAGGTACCAGAATTGTCCTCGCTGTCCTCTATTAAGAGTAGCAAGGCCCCCGATCAATACCCATTATAGGCTCCTTTCAACCGGGTTCAATTCAGGGGGACCCATTCGCTTATGCCCGTACGAAGGAACGATATCCTTACGAAAGCATAAGGTACTCGAGCCCCGAAGGTACTTGCTAGGCCCATACGGGAGAACGATATCTCCACGAAAGCATTAGCGTTTTCCCCCACTAAAAATGGGTTTATATGTCATATTTTAAATGCGTTAAAATAAACGCGCAATTATAACCGAATGTTAATTTAATAATCACTTTAATCTGGAATTTCTAATATTAATAAATCGGTAATTATTTAAAAAGCTTGACTCTCATTTGTTTTTGAAAAAACAAAAAAATCATCCCCAGCGGAGTCGCCATCTGTAGCGATGTCTCCCTTTCGCTAAAAAACGACGAGGTTTTCGAGGTGTTTGTGATTTTTCGGGTATTAAAATATTTATTCCGTAGAGGTTTTAAAAAACGCATTTTATTTAGAAATTGGAGTCGCCACCGGCCACTTAGGTAGGCCGGACACCATAAAACCAGAGATTCAAAAAAAAAACTTTGAGTTCGGGAGTCGGTTACGGATGGGGAAGGATTAGCACCCCCACACCGCCCAAAATTGGTACTTTAATAATTACCGATTTATTAATATTAGATTTTCCGGATTAAAGTGACGATTAATTTACAATTTGGTTATAAGTGCGAGTAGATTTTAAAGGCCCCGTTATCTGAGAATAAACGCCCAACCACCATCACTACGCCTGATACTGGCCCCGTTTATGCTCGGATAAAAGGGCACCGCATTGACAATTTATATTCCATTATGCAACATTAAAAAACCAATAAAAACATACATTCACATTGACATGATACTAAAACATGAATATTACAATGTTAAACAAAAATATTGACATACGTAAAAACATAACCCATCCTAATATAAAACAAGGTAAACATGAACGAGAGAAACGTGCTTCAAGATTATATTCTAATCGTATCATGCTTGCGCATATAAAAAAATCATAGATAGTATGCATGACATATACATAAAAAGGGTACGAAATTAACGAGTCAACAATACCACAAAAACGTGCTAAAACCCTATCAATGACATAATTAACATGTAAAAATAACAACAAAGACATTCCTTATAACAAACAATATCATACTATCAAGTAACCTACAAAGAAGCGAAATGGACATAAAAACATGGTATTTATGAGACCAAGCACGCCATAAATTAATATATATCCTAATGTACAAAACGAACATAATAAGCTAACGTGTAAACATGATATGCACATTAAGTTAAATATAACAACAAAAGACATATGTAATACAAACGATCAAATTAAAACACAAAGATGATATAATACACGATAAAACATAAATAGGCAAGGCGTGAATGAAACATATATAAATATGATGTGCAACATAACACACTAAAAAAAGATAAAAGGAATAAAAGATATAAAAGTTTAAAGCATCAGAAGGACTAAAATGAAAAAGAAACAAAACCTAAAACAAAAGTTAAATAGGCAAAAGACGTAATTAGAGACTTGATTAAAAACTGAATTAAACTCCAAAGGACCTATCGAGTAATAAACCCATGCGGCAAGCTCAAAGTGCAAGAAACAGAAACATGGAAGGACTTTGAAGTTATTTATGCCATTTAAGATATGATCCAATTTAATTTCGGGATTGAATTGAATGAAAGTGAAATGGAGATGTTGATTTGAAATAAAAAAAGGGATGCAAAAGCATGCGGTAACAGAGAACAGAGATTGAAAACGCAATTATCCCATGACCAAAAATAAAAGCGGGAAAGGATAAGATGACTTCTCATGTAATTAGACCACTTAAACGCCAAAGGGTTATTATTTGTTTATAACCGGTAGAAAAAGAAATTAAACCTAAACCTAAAGCTCAGCCTTCCTCTTTTTTGTCTCAACAAATTCACGGCGCCGCTCACCCCTTTCGTCTCCGGTGTCATCCCCGGCGGTGGTAGAGCCCAAACCAGCTTAAAAAAAACTCTCCCCTCTCTCTAAAACCCGAGTATACGCTTAGACTTTAGAGAAAACACTCCGATTTGCCTAGATCTGAAAAACCCGAAGCCCTTGAAAGAAAGAAAAAAAATCACTCCTTTTCACAACCCTGACATCTCTTCTCTCGACCGATTCACCCTAGGAGTGGGCTTATCACCGATGTAGAGGAGGATCGACGATCAGGGTAAGTACCTTGTTGGTTTATTGTTCCCCCTTTTTTGATGAAAATAATACATGCATAGTAAGAAGAAAGTTCGATCATTACCACTAGAAACTCTGAGCCTCTTTTTTTTTGTATTTCTGGAACATGGAAAAACTCCTGATAATACACTTTGGTTGGATTCTATATATTTTTTTGATCTCTGTTTTTGGTAGAGTATATTACATGAAAATTACATCAGATCTGATTTTTTGGTACTGATAATCCATTATTTTGGTGTTTTGCACGTTCTCTGAGCGCGGTGGTTGAGCTGGTAGTACGGCGTCATGGTGGAGGAGGTGTGGTGGCGACCCGTTCAATCAGAGTGAATCTCGGCTGTTGGATCAGATCTGATCCAACAGTTGGGGCACTTTGAAGCTTGGACGACCGAGATTCAACCTTGGAATTGGGAGACTGCGCCAGATCATGACATGTGGCGTACGGTGATCTGAAAGGTCTGGGGCGTGCGAGCCACGCGCGCGTGGAAGACAGCTGAGCAGCGAGTGGTGTCACGCGCATCAGATGGAAGGTCATCTTGACTTGATCATAACCGTTGGATCTGGATTTGATCCAACGGCTCTGGGTTGGCTGTACATAATAATAAAATGGGTCAGGGTTAGATACATTTTTAGGGTTTTATTTATTACGGGCTTTGGCCGGTTGGGCCTTGTCAACCATGTTATATTCTTTTTGGGTTTTTGTAATACATTGGATTGGACACTAATAAACTTTGGTTTTATTTTATTATCTGTTTATATATATATATATATGTGATAATAATATTATTAATAATAATAATAACACGATTATGATCATATATACATATATATTCGTACGCGTACACCTATACGTATGGCATACCGACATTAATGTACGTTACACGCCCTTAGTTAATATAACATAAATGTACCGGCACACCTAATTATACACATCACTAATATAACATTCACATGTTACACAGTCACACACAATGCACACATAAACATATATACGACACACATATACTATAATAAATATTAACATATACATAAACATAATATGTATAATACACATGCACTCATACATCACACGTATATATTTCACACACATTAATCGCATATATATAGTAAACATATAATGTGATATGTATACATGCAATAATAATTCCCCATTAATTATTATACTAATATATTAACAATATTTACAAACCGGATAAAAATGAGTGATTACACCCACTTTTTCTTTTTTATAGTTATTTGCATGCTTCTTTTATAGCCAAATAATTGGGGATAAAAGTAGGAAACAAATACTAATTGTTGTACCTACTAAAATAAATAAATATCGTAATAAGAATATGGAGTTTAGTTTATTGATCTTCTTGTATTTGCATAAATGCATTTGATTTCGACATTCATGCATTTTAATTAATGCGAAGATCATGAGAATCGTTGTTGTTATTTTATCCTTTAGTTTAATTCATGCATTTTTCTAGGTTTTTTCTTGGTGGATTAGGAGGGTAGGGTTGTCGGTCTTTGGCCAAACAACTGTCACTCATACTTTGTCATAACTTTTGTTGTGTTCATCTTCTATTTTTTCATTTCTATCGTTTTATTTTTTTTTACATATTTTAATTTTTGTGTGATTTGGTTTAATAATTCTTTCCCCTTTTCAAACGAAAATAGTGAATATTTTTCGGCTTTTGTAGTATGTTTTTTTATTGCTTTTATGACATTTTTTTCGTTGTTGAATTTGATGTCATTTTTTCAGTTGGCTGTTGTTAGATTATCATGTAGATCTACCTTGATTTATACCCTCAGATTGATTCTCATTTATTGATAGATGCTTGCAATCACCAAATATAGTTTGTGGTTGAGTTTTAATAAAATTAATTTTGTCAACGTTCTATCATTATTATATGCATTTTATGTTAATGTCGATGGTTTTATCATTCACCAACGACAATGATATTTATTTATCTATATTTTTTTTGATTTGTTTGGTTAAGCTTTAATCATTTTTTGTATGGTCATATGTTATGTTTTATCGGCTAGTTTGTCTACTTTAATAATTTAAAAAAAATCACCTGTCAATGTAATTAGTGTATTTTAATATTTTGTGAATTCTTCTTTTAACTCTATTGTATTTTCTCGTTATACAATAAAATTAGTGACTATTATCGATACATAAATTCATGCATTTTAAAAATGAGGTGGATTGCGTGATAGACAGAATGGAAATTAAACTATACGATGACCCACAAAATTCTAAAAGTATATAGTAAAATAGATATTAAGATTTCATAATATAATTATTAAAAGCACTTTAATCAATTATTAACATTCTCTTTTTATTATTTGGCCAAGAAAATAAAGTCACATTTGAATTTATTTTTATATAATTTCATATTTATTAATGTTTAATTTATTAATCGATTAATTTATATCAAATATCGTAGAGATCTATCGTAAAATCGGTTCTTATAAATCGATTTATTTCATATATTATATTATAATTCAAAATTGTAATCTTATTTAAAAACTTTGATGTTTTATCCCGTTAAAACAAATAGTAGCTGGAATTTTTTCTTATATTAAAAAATCATTTTAATTAAAATGTTGATTTCTATGTACGATTACGGATTAACCCAGCATAAATGCATAATAAAAGAAGCTCACCGGAGAAAGATGAAATAGATGTTGAAGTCAACGGTGGCGGGACCAATGTCTGTTGGTCACCGACCTTCACGGTGACCTTCCAGTGCAAGTAACCGGTCAAAGACACCACAACAATGGGACGACGTGGAACGATTTGATTGGGTCGTCCCTGCAACGGCTATATAGGTTCTTGCCCTCGAATATCAATCTAGGCCCACTTTTTGAGGCGGACATTCTGATTTAGACTAAAAATAATTATGATGGTCGAGTTTTTCGGCAGATTTGTTTGAATATCTCTTTTTTAGAAAAATTTTGAAAAATTATCCTCTCAAGAGATTATTTAAAAAAATATTCTTCATTCGGCTCAAATAAAGGTGATTCGCGTTCTGCAAGACGCGATTTTTGAAATTGCGTCGTGCTAAACGCGAGTTGCAATTGATATGGCGCGTCTCATCCGTTGGTGTTTATAAATAATGAATAAAAAACTTGCGGCATGTAGGACGCGAGTTCAGTCTGATGTGACAAGTCTTATCCACGAGAATTTGAGATGAAACGGCTCGATTTTATCTCTGGGGATTATCACAGAACTCGCGTTCTGTGTAGCGCGAGTTCTAGGATAATAATTTGACCGTTGGAGGAAAAATAATCTGACCGTTCGAAAATTAATGTTTACACAGAACTCGCGTTCTGTGCAGCGCGAGTTTCCTTTAATATCGCTCTGGAACCGATGCGAGTTGCACTATAAATAGGGTCATACCCTACCCCTTTATTCCCATACAAAATTCTCACTCAATTTCTCTCTTTATAATTTCTCGATCAATTTCTCGGGTTTGAAATTATGGCGGGGCTGATACGGTTAGATCATAAACACGTTTTCGATTATTGGCGGATACATGTAAGTTATATTTATTTAATTTAATTTTTTTATTTTCATTTTGTTATTGTGCAGTGTAATATTTTATAATAAGTAGTAGGGTAGTTTGAATTTGAATTTAATTGGCTGTTGTTTAATTTTTTAAGATGGGATAGAACGTCATCTGAATGTTTTTACCATCGGATGACGAGGGGGCCTCACCCGCTTCTAGAAGAATATATCTCGAAGGTTAGATTTCAACACGTATCCAAAATCATTGGAGGTGCAAAATTGGACGTTGATTTGATCAACGCTCTTGTAGAAAGGTGAAGGCCGAAGACACATATTCCACCTTCCGTGCGGTGAGGCGACAATTACCATAGAGGACATGTCGCATATTCTCGGCCTGTTAGTTGATGGAGAGGCTATTACTGGTCACAACAGTGGTGACTGCCTGAACCTGTGTTTGGAGTTGCTAGGGGTTGCGCCAGATAGGATGAAAGGTGTCAAAGTATTTCTGAAGTGGCTTCAGAATTTTTTTACCAATTTACCGGATGACGCGAATGAAGAAGTAAAGAACGTAAAAGTACAATTTTAGTGAATATTAATGAAACAATTAAATTTCTATGTGTTAATATTTTATTTCCTATTGTAGGCATATGCTCATGCTCATATTTTAAAAATAACCGACGGGATATTGATGCTTGAAAATCTCGCAATAAAGTACACATATTGTGGTTGCGGGATTTGCGGGATTTTGATGACACCGCTAAATTGAGCTGGGGATCGGCGGTACTAGCATTTTTGTTTAGGGAGTTGTGCAAGAACAACGATCCAGAGAAGCGCGACATTGGAGGTTGTCTCTATTGCTTCAATCCTGGGCGTTGTTCAGAATGTCATTTTTACTCCCTAAACTGAGCGTGTCTGTCATATCCCAAAAACCAGCCTGGTCAAAATAAGGCTCCGGTGATTGAAAATTTTGTATCGGATATACCCGAAATTGTAATTTCATGATCCTTGTACCCAATTTGTAATCAATGAAAGTTATGGGGTATTAAATTGATCTATGGACCTCTTTGTAAGAAATTCAAAGCTGAAAATGCTAAAAATAAGCCAAGCGTATCGATACGGTAAGACCAATATCGATACGGTCTAACAGTCATAACTAACTTACATGTTTTAGCCTAGGCGTATCGGTACGGCTAGAATAGTACCGATACATTTTGAACTAAGGAGTTTCGATACCGTAATACCTGTATCGGTACGGCCTAACTGCCATAACGAACTTACCTGTTTAGCCTAGGCGTATCGATACGGTTATATAGTGTATCGATACGACCCTCTACCCAAAATTGTTTTAAGGCCTAAATTGAAGGAAATAAAGAGTAAGGTGCTGATTCACCTCCTTACTTGCCTACTCCACGTGATTGGGTCACTTTTTGTGCTAAAAAGGGTGATGGCTTGATTCATGAATTGATATTGAATTGGGATTAGCAAACCCTTGGTTGTAGGAAACCTCTCCATTGGCTAGGGGTGAGGTGGAATAATAATTAAAGGATTTAGTCTTTTGAAATAAACTGGAAAAGAAGCCCTTTATCTCATTTGAATCTTCCGAAAGCAAAACTCACCCTTTTGGCCATTCAACAAGCAAGCACCACCATTGTTGTCTTCAACCTAAGCTCAAGAACATACACCTCTTCTATTAAGTCTCTTAAGTCCAAGCTTTCCTTGATTCAAAAGTATCATTCTATAACTATCGATCGTGTAAGTAAAAGCCCTTAATCAATTGTTGAATTCCATGGATAATTGGAGTTTAATTTTAAATCGAAATCCTAAGCCAATCTTGAAATGAGTACTATATCGTTATAGTGATTATAATCATTCTTCGTGTTTCTTCCTAGCTCGAAATTTGGAAGGAAACAATCCATCATCCCCAACTAAGTCTAGAAGCAAATGAATCAAAATCCAGGAATCCTAAAAGCTTCGGAATCAAGGTGAGTGTAGTCGTGTCAAGGGATAGGCAAGGAGCCATCTCATTGCATTCGTTTGGCATTATAATTTGTATTTTGTGTAAGGGCTCAAGTAGATCAAGCTTGTATGGACGCTAATGGTAAGCATGGTAAGTCCTTACATTACTTTGATATGACTATGAGTATACGTGTGATATTCGATATGTTATGATCATGATATGATATGTTATCCGATATGATGTGATTATGCTATGATACGTGGAGCTAAAGCTCAATTCCGTTTCCGTTTTGTTATGGCCTAAGAGCACCAAATGTAAGTTGGATGATGTCATGTAAACTTGAACATTTGTGGACATTGGATACAATTGGCATGCCATAGGGTTATTCGAGTTCACCAAGTAAGGGATTGGACTACGGTCCGGGGCTACGACCTATATGTGGGGGAGAAAAGGATGGATTGTGTAAGGGACATTATCCGGAGCTACGGCTCAAGGCTACGGCCTATTTCTGATATGTGTGGTGTACAGGGGAATCCGCGTATCCATTGGTTACCATGTCCAAGGAATTGATATATGATTATGATATGTATTTTGTATATGTAAATATGTTATTTGACTTAAGCATGAGATACAAGTATGATTTGTGCACTAAATATGTCATTCAAGCATGTTACTATTGTTGCGCATATTAAGTGCTTCGCAATTGGTGCAAGTGTACACGTCACAAGTTATAGTATAGAATAGATATCATATCCACATAGATTGGTGCTATGTTGACTCTCAGGGAGATGTGTAAAATGAATGCTGGCAAAAGGTATAAATAGTATGTATTTAGGAAAGATAAACTGTGCCAAAAGTCTTTTACGTACAAGTATATACCGTCGACAAGTAATACAGCTTGGTAAGCTGAGTATCGATCCCACAGAGATTGACTTGGAATTTGATTGCTTGATTTTTACTTGCTTTTGAAGAAAAGATTGTTGTTTGAAAGAGTTGATTTTAGAACTAAGAAAAGAAAAGAAAATAGAATCTGAAGTAAAGCGTTGTCAAGGAAGGTGTTTTCAAATGAATGATGACTGTTGGCAGGGAATGTCTGATTTCAACGTGGTTCATGCTAACCTTTATTGGCAAAACTATCTTGGCATTGTTTACCGAGCAGATTCAAACTTAACAAAGCCTCTCTTGATGGTCATTGCCCTAAACTGACCAAATAAAAACCCTTATATCTCTATAGTGTATGTTTTCCTTAAACCAATTTGATTTAAAAACCAATCTATACTCTGTGGGGGTAGATTTCACTTCCGAAGTAAGTTCATCTACTTGAACGACTTCTCCCGAAGCTTCTCTCCCAAGTGTTCAGCAACTTGATCGTTGCCAACACAAGTCTGTTAAGATATTGGAAGGCAATAAGCTAATCGTGCCAGCTCTCGCATTGACATAGTACTTAGGAAAAATTAAAGTATGCAAAACGGACGAACTTTGCCAAAAACAAAATTATTATAAAGAAACTAAGGCATAAAAGGCAACGTTTAAAACCAAAACATTCCCCACCAACTATTAAATTAGTTTATGGTGTGGGGGTTAGCCAACAAACCAAAAAACATTTTTAGCATCACCATCATAATAAAAACTAAAGAAAAACAACTTGTGCCAAGAGAATAGACAGAGGGCTCTCTCGATGCAGCCCTCCACGCCAGGCTCTCGGCCAATAAGTCGAACCACCCTTCCTCGGTTGCACCGACTGTCACTCGCCGCTCCAGCACCTCGCTCCAGTCACCTCGACCTTCACCGGCCTCTCCTCTCTCATCAATCGCTCCAAATGTTTGATCGGGCCATGTATATATAGGCGCTCAAGGGAAGGATTAGGATAACTCTATCTTCATTTAAAATTTAAATGCTCCATGGATAAGAATAAGCCTCATCTGATCAGTATGATAGCTTATCAAGCTAGGGCCGACATCATCATGCCATGGCCATCCCGACATACTAACTTGGCACGACCTTGCCAACACAGCTTGGCATCACCTTATCTACTATTTTTTCGGAGGCTGTCCAAATATGATTTTTAAGGAGCCTGAGTGTATCCTATTTTTTCGGAGGTTCTTCCTCTCTTGGCATGGCTTCTGGCACACCTCATGCCAACATATGCTTGGCACACCTCTGATCCTTCTGTGCCCACAGCATCTGGCATTCACCTTGGCATTCCTAACTGCATCATGCATTCGTTTCTCCTGCCAAACACCCTTTAAACCTGCAAAAAGGCCATAAAACAACCTTTCACACAAGCATAGGCAGCCAACTAACTCCTTGATGCAAATGCATGATTCTAACCAACTAATGCAACTAAATGTACTTGAAAACAAGCAAAAGCATATCAAAATAGGCATGGAAAACATTACTTTTGAGGAGGTAACACACCCGCAAACCCAGCTCATTGCTTGTCCTCAAGTAATGCAACAGAAGAAAAAATAAAAACAGTGAAAATAATACCTCGACAAAAATTTGGTTGGAATGCAAACAGATGTCGACAAACAGAGTTTTGGAATTGAGAACTAAGAGGGAGCTACCACGAAGCCCCAAGTAACTTATTATCCCTAGGTAGAGGAGAGTTCATTTTTTATTGCCTTGGCAGAACATTGCTGCCTTATTTATTTTCTTTTTACCCTGGCATCATTTTTTATTTTTTTAATCTGAGCATAGTTTCAAACAGTCTAAGTTTGCTAGGGAACTAGATATATATCACGTGTTAAGTGTAAATTCAATTCCCTAAACTAGAGATCAATTGTCATGGCAAACATGGCATACAAATCTACTTGCATGGCAAACTAAAAATTTAAACTCATCATCGGGCAAACAAGTAGATCAAAATAAGCTTGCCTAACAGTTGTTAGCAAACTTCAAATTCAAGCCGAGACAAAATTTTCTTTTTCACTTTTTTAATGGTTCGGTATGCAACTACTCTACATGAACTACATGACAAACAGAAAAAAGATTAAACATGAAATGCATGACATGGCATGAATGTGAGAAAATGCACACCCCCAAACGCAAGATGTGTATTGCCTCAATGCATGAAACAATATATACAAGACAAAATAAAAATACATGATCATGAAAATGAAAGAATGAAATGCAAAGATGGAATGCAAAGGAGTTAGGAAGAAGAAGACTCCCATTCGGATGAGGTTTTTTCTCGCTTGGCACAGATTTCTTCTTCTTTTCTGGCACGGGCCTTCCTCATGGTTAGGCTCCCACGTTCCGGGGGCATTCTTTTCCTTCCTTTCCAGCCCTGCTTTGTGGCAGCAGTGGAGGCTCCAAGATCATTATTTTTCTTGGTAGACTCGACTGGTGGTGTGATTGGTGCTGGTTTCTTTTTCTTGGCAGGAATCTCCTCTAACTCGGAGGAAGAATCGGTGCTGGTAGTCTCAAAGTACACCGAGAACAGTAGAACTGTTGCTTCAGATTCAGAACTGGCGTAAACGACTGGACTTGTTTGACTGGCTGGACTAGCAGACTTGACTGGACTGGCTGGCTTGACTGGACTAGCATGACTGGATGGACTGGTTGGCATAGGGTCACTAGCAGCAGGCTCGACAAGGAAAGGTGGAAATACCGGCAGCACATCGGGGGAAAGTTTCACAAGTACCTCCCGAATGATGGCATCTCTCTCCTTGGTGTAATGCCTCATTTTTACATTAAGCTTCACTATTGTCTCCAATTTTTGGAGGATAATCTCCTGGTGGGCATACACTTGGGACATCACCGTCAATGAGCTTGCTAGCATAGTTTTCGGCACACTGTCGGGCTCTGCCTCTGGCTTTGGCTTGGGCTTTGGTGTGGCTGTCTTGGCCTTTCCCTTGCCCTTCTTCTTTGGCTTAAAAGCCGTGAGATTTTTCCAAATAATGGCAGTAATGGTGATTCCCTTGATTGTTTGTCCGATATCCTCATCCATCCTAGACACTTCATGGCGCAAACAAATATTATAAATTAACAAAGGGAAAAATAAACTGCCCTTACCCTTCTCAGCACATTTATAAGCCTCATCGGTAATGATTTTGGCAACGTTGATCTTGCATCCTTTGATGATGGAATGCAGCAAAATCAACCGATCTTCTGAGACAGTCTCGTTGTGAGATGTAGGCTATAGACTTACCTTGATGAAATGGTTTCATCCTCGCATTTTTGGCTTCAATGCCAACTTCTTCACCGTCCGGTGGCCCGTCGATAAAACTGTCCAATCCGTGCCAGGCTCACACAAGTCTGCCAACAGTTTCTTATGTTTGGCAGCGGTCATAGATGCAACATAGTCAAAGTGCTCATCTTCCATAGCGTTCAAAGCAAAAAGTGAGTTCACATGCCCTTTATCAAAATGCACACATTTACCTCTAATAATCAAGAACGAAGAATCTTTTGTGAGATGGGCATAAAATTATCGCAGAATAGTAGCATAGATCTCCCATTTTTGTTGGCAAAAAGAACTCCAACCATGCATGTCGACAATGGCCATGAACTCCGATGGGAATCCAACGGTGGTGTCGGTTTGGAAGTCGAAGTGTTTCTCGTACAAAAAGGATCTTGAGGCAAAGATCGTCTCAAACTTCTTTTGAATATCTTCATTGAAGAATCTTTTGAAAGGAAGAGATGGCGACGCCATGGAAAAGAAAAGCTTGAATCGGTGATGAAGAAAAAAAGAATAAAAGTTGAATGGTTTCTTGAATCTTGCTTGAGAAAGAAATTAAGAGATTATGGTTCTTGGGAAATTAGCTAGGGTAAAAAAAAGAATAAATAAGGTGGAGTGTTTTTAAGGGGTTTTAATGATGGTAGCCGAAAAGAGGGGGATAATGATGAAAGTTAGAGAGTTTTAAGTGGAAAGAGTTTAAATTTTAAATGGGAAGTGATAAGGGATAAAGATATTGAAGGGATTTTGAAGTGATAGGGTAATCATGATAAAATTAATCATCATAAGTATGGGCGGCAAGGGTAAATCTCCTAATTTTTCTCTCTCTTCTAAACCAAGTTAGGGTTTTTTTTTCTTTCTTCACACGAAAACTTGCGCATACCTCTGGCAGAAGGCATGGCATGAGCATTGATAAGCGCTCTGGCAATGGTCCTAGCATCAATTCTTGTCAAATTCCTGCACACACTAAATGGAAAATCGTGCAACGCAACAATGGAACAAAAATTGAAATAAAAAGAAAACAAGAACAAAAACCTGATTCCTAAAGGAAAACAAAAACAACTAATCCTAATATTTACAAAGAATTTCAAACCCGCAGGTGCTTTATTCCAATTCTACTAAGAGGATCACCTCATTGGCATGACTTTGCTTACCTCCCAAGTAATGCTTTAGGCGCTGACCGTTTACCTTAAAAATTTCTTCAGTCTGTAAGTTCTTGATATCTACAGCCCCATGAGCATATGGCTTCACAACTTCATAAGGACCCGTCCATCTTGACTTAAGCTTACCTAGAAAAAGTTAAGCCGAGAGTTAAACAATAGAACAAGCTGACATATTTCGAAATGTCTTGGTAGGATCGACTATCATGCCAACGTTTTTTCTTCTCTTTGTATATCTTAGCGTTCTCATAGGCTTATGTTCTAAATTCCTCCAATTCACTAAGGTCAAGCAACCACTTTCATCTAGTAATTCTTCATGCCATGTCAAGCTTCCGGATGGCCCAATAGGCTTTATGTTCAAGTTCTACCGGCAGATGGCATGGTTTGCCAAAGACAAGTTTGAATGGGGAAGTACCCAAAGGAGTTTTAAATGTAGTCCTATAAGCCCAAAAGTACTCATCTAGTCTCAAGGACCAGTCTTTCCTTGTTGGATTCATAGTTTTTTCCAAAATGTTCTTAACTGCTTGTTGGATATCTCGGCCTACCCATTTGTTTGTGGATGGTATGCTGTGGTGATTCGTTGCTGAATCCCATACCTACACAATGCTCTAGAAATTAATTTACATTTAAAATGAGTACCCTCGTCATGAATAATCATTCGAGGAGCACCAAATCTAGTAAAAATCTTTTTGTTCAAGAACTTGGCAACAACCTTGGCATTATTTGTTAGCAAGGCAACAACCTCTACCCACTTTGACACATAGTCAATAGCCACAAGAATATACACGTTACCAAATGATGGGGGAAAAGGACCTATAAAGTCGACCCCCCGTACATCAAATAAATCCACTAGCATAATGTTCTGGAGCGGTAATTGGTGTCTGCCAGAGATGTTCCCTGTTTGTTGGCATCGATCACATGCCTTGTCATACTCGTGGGCATCCTTGTACAATGTGGGCCAAAAGAATCATGACTGCAAAACTTTGGCAACAGTCTTCATCCCAGCAAAATGTCCTTCATATGGTGCGTCATGGCATAGATGCAATATGTGTTGCTGCTCGTCCTCTGGCACACACCGACGAGTCACTTGGTCGGCGCACTGCTTGTATAACATGTGCTCATCCCAATAGTATTGCCTCACCTCTCGTAAAAATATTTTCTTGGCATTATATGCCAGGTCTGATGGCAGAATATTGCTTACCAGGTAGTTGACTATGTCAGCTTACCATGGTATAGCATTGGCTGCAAGCAAATACTCATCAGGGAATTTGTCTCTAATTATAGTGGACTTAGCATCCTCAATGTGATGCTCCAACAAAGAGAGATGGTCAGCTACTAAGTTTTCGCTTCCTTTTTTTATCTCTGATCTCCAGGTCGAATTCTTGAAGTAAGAGCGTCCATCGGATTAGTCTAGGTTTGGCATCATTCTTTGCTAAGAGATATTTTAACGCCGAATGATCTGTATAAACCATAACTTTATTACCAATTAGATAAGATCTAAATTTATCAAAAGTAAATACAACCGCGAGGAATTGTTTCTCGGTTGTAAAGTAATTCAGTTGTGCTTTATTCAAGGTTTTGCTGGCATAGTAGACGACATGAAACATCTTGCCACGCCATTGTCCTAGAACTGCTCCAACAGCATAATCGCTGGCATCACACATGAGCTCAAATGGCTTATTCCAATTCGGTGCCACGACTATGGGGCATTAATGAGTCTGTCTTTAAGCTCCTGAAATGCTCTCAAACAAGAATCGTCAAATGCAAAAGTGGCATTATGTTCCAACAATGAGCATAAAGGTTTAGCAATTTTCGAATTTTTTTTAATAAATCGCCGATAAAAACCAGCATGACCTAAAAAACTCCTTATACCTTTAACACTTGTTGGAGGTGGTAATTGCTTAATTACCTCCACTTTGGCTTGATCAACTTCTAGTCTTCTCTTGGTTACCTTATGACCGAGAATAATGCCCTCGTTCACCATGAAGTGGCATTTCTCCCAATTCAATACTAGGTTTGTCTCTATGCATCTCTTTAAACTTGCTCCAGGCTATGGATGCATTCCTCAAATGTTGCACCAAACACTGAGAAATCATCCATGAATACTTCTATGTTATGCTCAATCATATCAGAGAAAAGGGTCATCATGCAACGTTGAAATGTTGTTGGCGCATTACACAGTCCGAATGGCATCATTCTATAGGCAAATGTCCCATATAGACACGTGAACGTGGTCTTCTCTTGGTCGTCAGGGGCGATGGAAATCTGATTATATCCCGAATAACCATCTAAAAAATAGTAAAAAGCTTTACCTGCCAACCTGTCCAACATTTGGTCAATGAAATGCAATGGGAAGTGGTCCTTCCTTGTAGCCTTGTTCAACCTTCTATAATCCATGCACACCCTCCATCCTGTGATGGTTCTAGAGGGAATCAATTCGGCCTTACTGTTTTGGATCACAGTCATGCCACCCTTCTTTGGCACACACTGCACCGGGCTAACCTAAGAGCTGTTGGAAATGGGATAAATGATCCCGACATCCAACTATTTTATGATTTCTTTCTTTACAACCTCTTTCATGCTTGGGTTTAGCCACCTTTGGCCTTCAATGGTCCTTCCATTGTATTCCTCTAGTGTGATCTTGTGCATACAAATGGTCAGGCTAATACCTTGGATGTCTGCCAAGGTCCAACCCAACGGTTGCTTATAATCTTTTAATATTGCCAGCAGTCTTACCTCCTGATCATGAGTGAGATCAGTGGCAATAATCACTGGTAGAGTTGAGTTCTTACCTAAATAAGCATAACTTTAAGTGTTCTGGTAGGGGTTGAAGCTTCAACTCCGGTGGTTCCTCAATAGATGGCTTTGGTTTCTTTATCTCTCTACCGACCAAATGGAGTGGCTCGAAGTAACTTATATCTTTAGCCTCTAAGGCTGATTCCACTGGTTCCTTAAACAGTTCAGCTATGCCATCAAACATGCCGTCATTACATGATATATCCTGGCACAACTGTGCCATGTCCAAAGTAAAGATGGGCTCTATCATTTCATCGGCTTGACATTCATCAGGTTCATTTGCATATTTCAAAGCTTGAAACACGTTAAAAGTAATGTGTTGATCATTCATTCTCATGGTTAGTTCCCCTTTATGAACATCAATAAGAGCTCTGCCGGTAGCAAGAAACGACCTACCCAAAATAATTGGCACATAATATCAGCTTCATAATCCAAGATGATAAAATCAACTGGGAAAATTAATTTGTCTACCTTTACCAACACATCCTCAATCTTACCCTTGGGATGTGCATAAGATCAGTCTGTCAATTGAAGTGTCACCGTGGTAGGTCTTGCATCTATGCCAAGCTTCTTGAAAACTGATAGTGGCATCAAATTGATGTTGGCTCCCAAGTCGTACAATGTCTTCACCATGAACTTGTCGCCAATTGTGTAAGGAATAGTAAAACTCTCTGGATCTTTCAGCTTTGGTGGCAATCGGTTTAAGATCCTAGCACTGCATCCCTCAGTGAGAGCAACAATTTCAAATTCTCCTAACTTCTTCTTTTTGGACAAGAAGTCTTTCATGAATTTTACATAGTTGGGCATTTGCTCAAGGGCTTCCATTAATGGAATGTTAATTTGCAACTGTTTAAGAACATCCAAAAAGTGCTTAAATTGCTGGTCCTGCTTATGCTTTTGAAGTCTTGCTGGAAATGGGGCGGTGGATACACATATGCTGGCGCTGCCTACCGAGGCAGTGCTGGCATCTATTTTGGCATCAGTCTGCTTATCATCATTAGTGGCATCAGTTTTGGCACTGGGACTGGCATCCTATTTGGCACTCTTACTGGCATGATCGCTGGCATCATCTACTTTCTCCTTCTCTACTTCTCTGGGTATGTCTACTGGCACAAGCTTTGCATCTTGGCTGTCGATTGGCTACTTGGCAGCCGCCTCTATTTCACACTGCTTACACTCTGAAGAGTTATTGCCCTGCATTGTTCATTTTCTTTGTGCCGAGCATCTTTAGTATCACTTGGCAAAGTACCTTGGGGTCGATTGCTAAGTGCATTAGCAATCTGCCCAATTTGTATTTCCAAGTTTCTTACTGATGCCACCAAACTTTGGATTGTTACTTCATTTCGCTCTATGTATTGTGTAAGATCTCCTCCTTGGTTGCTTCCTTGCCCTTGCTGGAAATTGTTATGAGATTTCTGTGGCATGGTATTTTGATAAAATGCTGGCATAGCATTGTTATTCTACCGTTGGATGTTTTGGCACGGGGCATTGTAGTGATTGCCCCCTTGATTTCCCCAAACTAAGTTAGGGTGTTGTCTCTAACCTGCATTATAGGTATTAGCATTATAGAAACGACCAGCATTTCCAACAAAATTTACCGACTCAGGATTAACAGGGCATTCATCCACATGGTGGTTTTCTCCACAAATGGTGCAAAATGGATCTAGTGCTTTGACTTCTTGGGCCTCTTTGTTCTTTTGCAACGTTCTCACCATGCTTGTGAGATTGGAAGTCTCGGCATGAATGGATATGAGTTCGTCAACTTTAAATTTTCCACTAGCTTTAGTCCCGGTCCCAACTCTAGCAACAGGATACTCGAAGTCATTGATCGAAATTCTCTCAAGGATATCAACAGCCTCAGTGTACTTCTTATCAAGCAACAATCCCGCTGCTGAAGCATCCACAATAGTCCTTGTTTGTGCATTCAATCAGTTGTAGAAGGTTTGTATTTGGGTCCAATTTGGGAACCCATGCATTGGACACCTTCTCAACAAATATTTAAATCTTTCCCAGGCTTCATAAAGAGTTTCATCCTCGGCTTGTTTAAATGTAATGATTTCAACATACAACTTGGCAGTGAGTGTTGGTGGCTGAAATCGCATTAGGAACTTCTGGCAAAGGTCTACCCAAGATGTAACTGATCCTGGTGGCAAAGAATTGAGCCATGCCTTAGCTCTGTCTCTCAAGGAAAAAGTAAACAATTTTAGCTTCATAGTATCTCCAGATACTCCAGTTTGTTGAAATAGTTGGCATATCTCCATGAATTGTTTGAGATGTTGTCTCTGGTCTCCAGTAAGTGCTCAATCGAATTGACCTACATTCAAAAGAGTTTGGATCATTATGGGTTTAAGTTCAAAGTTAGGCTTATCAGCATAAGTGCCAATAAGTCCTGGCATGAGATTTGCAATGTTAGGTGCTGTGTGTTCTCAAATTGGCCTATCTTCTTCTTCAACCACATTAAGAGGCAGTGGCGCATTGTTATTAGGCGGATTGTTAATGGGTGGATCATTATTCACCACACCATTCCTCTGATTGCCTTGATTCATTTCTCGGTATCGCCTCTTTAACCTCCGCGAGGTTCTTTCAATTTCTGAATTGTATGGCCACTCATCCACCACTGGGTGATTTCTGGTCATACACCGGTGAAAACAAGAAAAAAAATAAAAATAAAAACAAAACAAGCAAAGATATAAAAAAATCAAATCCGTTACAATCCCTAGCAACGACGCCGAAAACTTGTAGACTCTCAGGGAGATGTGTAAAATGAATGTTGGCAAAAGGTATAAATAGTATGTATTTGTGCAAGATAAATTGTGCCAAGAGTCTTTTGCGTGCAAGTATACACGGTCGACAAGTAATACATCTTGGTAAGCTTTGTATCGATCCCACAAAGATTGACTTGGAATTTGATTGCTTGATTGTTACTTGCTTTGGAAGAAAAGATTGTTGTTTGAAAAAGTTGATTTTAAAACTAAGAAAAGAAAATAAAAGAAAATAAAATAGAAACTGAAGTAAAGCGTTGTCATCCTAAAACTGAAAATAAATAAGAAATACTAGAGGTGCGCATGATCATGCATTTCCTAAAGTAACCACTTCTTTGTCGCGCTCAACATGGTTGCTAGCATAGTGCTTTAATCTTTATCCGTTAACTTTGAATTCATGTCCGTTAATGGTGGACTTGATTATCACAACACCATGAGAGAAAGGTTTGACGACTTCAAATGGCCTGGACTATCTTGATTTCAGTTTTCCTGGAAAAAGTTTTAACTGAGAATTATAGAGAAGCACTAATTGCCCGGGCAAAAATTGTCGCGGTAATAGCTTCTTGTCATGCCAACGCTTCATTTTCTTCTTGTAGATTCTTGCGTTGTCGTAAGCTAAGGCACGAAATTCTTCAATTTTGTTAAGGTCCAATAATCGCTTTTTTCTAGCACTCTCCCAATCCATGTTGACAGTTTTGATTGCCTAAAAAGCCTTGTGGTTGATCTCAACCGGAAGGTGCCAAGTCTTGCTGTAGACAAGTCTATAAGGTGACATGCCTAAAGGTGTCTTGAATGTTGTTTGATAGGACCACAGTGCTTCATCAATTCTTGCAGACCAATCTTTTTGAGAAGGATTGACAACTTTTTCAAGGATAACCTTCAATTCACGATTGGAAATTTCGGCTTGGCCGTTTTGCTATGGGTGATATGTTGTGGCAATTTTGTGTGTCACTCCAAATCGCTCCAACATTTTGGAAATCAACCTATTGTCGAAGTGTGTGCCCCCGTCGCTGATAATTTCCCTCGGTGTCCCAAATCGTGTGAATATGTTTTTCTGTAAGAATTTCTACACGGTCTTTAAATCGTTGTTGGAACTGCAGCTGCCTCTACCCATTTAGACACACAGTCCACGACAAGTAGGATAAACAAATTGCCGAATGAGGATAGAAAGGGCCCCATGAAATCGACCCCCCACATGTCAAACAACTCGACCTCAAGGATATTCTGTAGTGGCATCTCATGTTGGCGTGAAATATTCCCCGTTCGCCGACACCGATCACACCTCTTGTAGAATTCTTGAGCATCTTTGTAAAGAGTGGGCCAACACAAGCCGGATTGTAAGACTTTGGCCGCGGTACGAGTTCTTCCAAAATGGCCTCCATAGGGTGAAGAATGGATTTGTCGAATCACATTGTCCTGCTCCTCCCCGGGAACAAATCGTCTTATCACCTAATCTGCACATTGTTTAAACAAAAGAGGCTCTTCCCAATAATATTGCTTAGCATCATGTCAGAACCGCTTCTTTCCTTGGTGAGTAAGGTTATCAGGCAAAATACCACTAACCAAGAAATTAACCAAATTGGCATACCAGGGAGTTGCCGAGGCAACTAACAAGTGCTCATCCAGAAATGTATCGTGGATCTCCAAAGAGTCCAAATCTTCATCGCCTTTTTCCAACCTTGATAAGTAATCTGCAACTTGGTTCTCTGTTCCTTTTCTATCCTTAATTTCGATGCCAAACTCTTGTTGTAATCACTAATTTTTGTCCCGAAAAGAAAACACTAGAGATTTTTATGTCATATTAAGATGTGTGTTGGCTATATATTATCCTGTTAAAAGAATTAAAAGATGTAAGGGATTTAATGGGCTTAGATTACTAGTAGCATGCTTCCTTTGTCTCATTGTTAGGTTATTACACGTTTTGGTGTTATTAGAGTTATTATACTACCTTAGTATCATTATTATTATATTACTATGTTGTTGCCGCTTATATTATATTATCATTATTATTATAAAACAACTCTGAAAATATAAAGAAGAGTGTCAAATTTTTTTTAAAAAAAGCCCAAATATAGATATAACAAGAGTCCATTTACATTAGATCCAAAAAATTAACAAGGGATATACATATTTAGCCCATTTCGGGCCCAATGAAGTAAAAACTGAAATCTGATAATGACTAAAAAACCCTAATTTCCCATTACATTGTTGCACAGCTCATTCCCTGACGGTCTATGATGAAGCAATAGGGGCTCTTCATATCGCCACGCGCTGTACGCGCGACTCATCATTCCTCCAATGGGCGCGTGCAGTTCAACTGCACCTCTTTGGGTCCCATGACCATCTGCATTTTGGCCACACCAGCGCCACCTCGACGCCACGACAGATGCTACACTCCACGATGACCACCACGCTAGCAGATACGCTGGTCCCCCTTCCAACCGCTCGGCCATGGCAGCACATCCAACAAAAAGGATGAGATTAGCAGAAAATCAAAAGCGAAAACAACATAAATGTCAGGGAGCAATAAGAATTAGGGGACAAATCGGCAATACAGAGGATGCACCATTCCATTTAGAAAAATCAGAGCCAATAGGGAATTTTTGCATGTATCTCAATTCAAAAAATCCCATGTAATTTCGTGCTATATAAATCAGAGCCCTAACTGTGTAAAACGATACGAGAGATATTCAAAAAAGGGAATAGCAAAAGGAGGCAGCCAAGTCTTGCATTTACAGAGGTATAACGTTTCATTCTAATATTGTTCAAGCATTTACATAAAAAGAAAAAATGCAGAGATTTAGGGTTTTAGTAGTTCTTACCCTTGTAGTTATTCCTCTCCTTTCGCATCGGTCTGTCCCCTACCGTCGTTGATAAGCCTTACGACCTCTGTAGGTTGTGTACGGTGAAACGAAAGAGCGAGGATGGCAGAGCAGTCCTTTGGGTTTCAATTTCATATCTGGTTTTCTCTTTTTTGGAAAGGGGAAGGGCATATCTATTTTTAGGGTTTTTTGGTGTTTTTTAGGCTTACCGAAAACTGGGCATTGGAAACTGGGTTGTATGGCAGGATTCTGGGCAGGGCGGCGGCGCTGATGAACACCACGACGGTGTTCATCCCCTGCCCAGAGAACTTTCAGAGGATTTGGGGTTATAATAAAACCGTTTTTCTAATTTTGGCAAAAAACATATAATATATACTGGTTTAGCGTTTTAAAAAAAGGGAAACTGCATTTTAAGACATTCTGTCCCGACCTATTTGCCTTATAAGGAGTTTCGCATTTTTAAACCCCTTCCTGGTCACTGGATATTTGTTATGACTTTCAATTTGGTCATTGTTTCAAGCAGAGTTATCATTTTCTTTCAATTTGTCCTTTAACTTTATTTCTATTCAATTAAGTCCCATTTCTAGTTTATAATATGATGTTTAATATGTCTTTTTTTAACATTAATCTTGTGGTTGATTGCTTTAAAATGTATTAATGTTGAGTATTATTTATTTGAATGCTAGATAACATAAGTTTTTGAGCCTTGTGTTTGTTTGGCCTAGTTTCTAGCTTTGGGCTTAGATTAGATCTAGGTTAGTTCAATTAATTAAAATCATGTGTTCATCTCATAGAAGCATGATTTCGAACTAATTAAGTTAATTGTGGGGCTCGCATCATTAAGGTTAATCAATCTAGGGTTAAGTACTAAACCCACCTAGATTAATTAGATCACTAAATAGTCTCTCTCATAATTTGGGCCTTCGGTTGTTTTAGGCCTAGTTTGTTTGATTAGGTAGCTTGGGCCTTTGGCTTGGGCTTTTGTTTTGGGCCATGTTTTAAAAGGTTTTGGGCTCTTGGTTTCGGGCTTAGTTGTAATAGTCTTGGGCTTAGTTTTTTGGGCTTTAGATTAGATTAAATGGATTAATTCAATCAATTTAAATCGCGTGCTCGTCTTATATGGGCATGATTCCTAAATTAATTAAGTTAATTCTAGATTTGGGTTCTCTGAGCTTTAGTTAGATTAAAGTTCAGATTAATCTAAGGAATTTTAATTTGCTCTTGGCTCATTAGAGAAAATGCTAAATTCGTTAAATTAATTGAACGTTTCTTAGCGGTTTAGGTTAAAATTAATTTCAAACTTAGATTGACGTTAAATTTCATACTAATTATCATAGTGTGTTAGGGCCTTAGTTATTTAGGGCTAATTAATTTAAGGTTGGATGCTGGAATCACTTGATTAACGGTTAGGTCACTAATTGAACTTCAATAATTTGGGCCTTTTTAGGTTAGGTCTTAGGGTGGGCCTTATGCATTTATCTTTCATGCCTTCGTTTGTCATTTCCTATTTTTTCATTCATGTGACTGTAATGTTTGATTATACATTAATTAATTTGGATTACAAAAGAGGAGGTATTCATTAGTTCCGATATTTGGGTTGCAACAGTCCGAGCTTAAAGGATGTGGACTAAATATCTGAATTAATCCTTACCGACTCAAGAAAGAATTAAAACTTGACAAGGTCATTACATCATTCCATAACCGCTTGCACCATGCATAAAGGTGACATACAAGATTCGAACCCTAAATTAACATGGCAGTCGAGCTTATTCGATATCGGTTTAATCTATGGTCCGATGTATCGTCAAACTTATTAATTAAATGTCCAATTAATTTGAACCCACCAATTTGACGAAGCCCGTTCAATTAAGTTTAATTTTCAATTAAGGTCACCGAATTGAATTCTTTTCAAATTCTGACAATTTCCTTCGATTAAAAGCAACAAATATTTTGGTACCAATTACCGGGCGTGATGGGGGTGCTAATCCTTCCCCACATGTAACCAACTCCCGAACCCTTTCAAAAATGAATCTCTGGTTTTGTGGTGTCTGACCTACCTTATCCAAGTGGACGGTGGCGACTCCCAATTTTCGATCGATTTTCAAAGAAATATGATTTTTCAAAGAAATTCCCCTTTTAAGCAAACTTTCTCCAAAAAGTGGGATACATTAGAGGTAGTTTTCCGAAAAATGTCGTTACACTTGTAAAAGTAAAATTCAACGAATTAAATGATGTTTGGCATCTTTCTTAGTAAATAGGTACTTAATTACTGAGTGATCAGTATAAACGATTGCCTTAGTACCAATCAAGTAGGAACGAAACTTATCAAATGCAAAAACTACTGCTAGTAATTCTTTCTCCGTCGTGGTGTAATTTGATTGTGCACCATTTAGAGTTTTACTAGCATAGTAAATCACATGAAAAGTCTTACCTGTGCGCTGCCCTAAAATAGCTCTTACCGCGAAATCACTTGCGTCACACATGAGTTCAAAAGGTAAGGTCTAATAAGGCGGGACGACAATAGGTGCCGAGGCAAGTTGCTTCGTCAAGGTTTCGAATGCTTGGATGCATGAATCATCAAAAGTAAAAGCGTTGTCCTGTTCAAGTAAGTTGCACAAAGGTTTAGAGATTTAGGAAAAATTATAAATAAACCTTCTGTAAAAGCCTGCATAACAGAGAAAACTTCGAATTCCCTTGACTGAATTTGGTGGTGGCATTTTTTCGATCACTTCTACCTTGGCTCTGTCGACTTCAATTCCTTTGGAAGAGATCTTGTAACCGAGCACTATACCTTCATCTACCATAAGGTGGCACTTCTCCCAATTGAGCACTAGATCGGATTCTTCACATCTTGTTAGCACTTTCTCCAAATTGCCAAGGCAATTGTCGAAGTTGTCTTCGAATACAGAAAAATCGTCCATGAAGATTTCCAGGAAATCTTCTACCATGTCGGAGAAAATTGCCATCATACATCTCTAAAAAGTTGTCGGAGCATTGCATAATCCAAACAACATCCATCGAAAAGCATAGGTACCATACGACCATGTGAAGGTAGTCTTTGCCTGATCATCCGGTGCTATGGCGATTTGGTTATAACCCGAGTAACCATCAAGAAAACAATAAAAGGATTTACGTGCAAGACGGTTAAGCATTTGGTCAATAAAGGGCAAACGAAAGTGATCTTTCCTAGTAGCTTTATTTAACTTATGGTAATCCATACAAACCCTCCAACCGGTCACAGTCCTAGTTGGGATAATTTCGTTGCTTTCATTGCTTACCACGATTATGCCTCCCTTTTTCGGTACACATTGTACCAGACTTACCCATGTACTATCAGAGATAGGATATATGATACCGGCATCAAGCCATTTGATGATTTCCTTCCTCACGACTTCCTTTATAGGAGGGCCAAGCCTCATTTGTGCCTCAAATGTCGGTTTGTGATCATTCTCTAATAGAATTTTGTGCATACACACTGCCAGACTAATTCCCTTCAAGTCGGCAATTGTCCATCCTATTGCCTTTTTGTGCAATGCCAACATGTCGATCAACCTCTTTTCCTGTTCAGGCTACAACTTAGAAGAAATTATCGTAGGCAAAATGTTATCATTTCCCAAATAAGCATATTTCAATTGCCTTGGCAATGGTGTCAATTTAAGAATATGAGGTTGCTCAATAGAGGGTTTTTCAATTTTACCTTCCTTATCTGAGTAGTCCAATGGTTCAAAATACTTACCTGGACGACTTGCTATCCAATTGGCTTCATTCTGCTCTTCATCGTCTGACTCTTCAAGTTCCTCAGGTTCGGCAATACAATTACCGAGGCAATTGTTCCTCCATGTCGAAATTAAATTTAGTTGTGCCTTGGATAACTTGGCACTCTTCTAGATTGTCCGCATGCTTAAGGGTTTGGAAAACATTAAGCTTCACTTGCTGGTCGTTTACCCTCATGGTGAGTTCTCTTTTCTCGACATCGATCAAGGTCCTTCCCGTTGCTAAAAATGGCCTCCCAAGAATAATGAGTGCGAACTCATCTACTTCACAATCCAAAACAATGGAATCAGCGGGAAAAATAAATTTATCAACTCTTACCAGAATATCCTTGATTTTTCCCTCTAGATGCACATAAGATCTGTCCGCAAGTTGTAGCATAACTTTTGTTGGACTTGCCTTCCCTATTCCCAATCTTTGGAAAATAGATTTCGGCATGAGGTTTATGCTTGCTCCAAGATCACATAATACCTTCTCGACATAGTGATTTCCGATTGCACAATGTATAGTGAAACTATCGGGATCCTTAAGTTTAGATGGCATGTGGTTGTGCAACATGGCCATGCATCCTCCCGTTACAGCAATAGTTTTAAACTCTCCTAGCCTTGTCGCTTAGAGACGATGTCTTTAAGGAACTTAGCATAGTTCGGCATTTGCTCTATTGCTTTGACCAAAGTTAAATTGATGTGAACTCGTTTCAAGATGTCATGGAATTTCTTGAATTGATACTCTTGCTTTTGCTTCTTTAACTTTTGTGGGAATGGTGGTGGAATTCGAATCTCCTTATCCTTATTTCTGGGATTTTCATCGCAACTTGCCTGGGCAACTGGACTTTCTGTGGCAATTGGAATTGCATGGGCATCTGGAATTGTCGGGCAATTTTTGTTTCATCAATTTTAGATGAAGGGTTCTCACCGATTACTTCTTTTTGAGCAAGAGTTTCTCTCCTGGTCAGTTTATTGGCTGGGCAAGTACATCATTAAGCTTTTGTCCGCTCTGGGTGGTGATTACTTTACACTGCTCATGGCCTATTCCTTTGGCGACCTTAGTATCGCTAGGTAAACCACCTAGTGGTCTCATATTCAAGTTCTGAGCGAATTGCCTGACTTGTGTCTCCAAAGATTTCAAAGTCGCCTCTTGATTTTGCAATCTCATCTCCTTCCTGTTCATAAAAGCATCAGTCTTCCTCATGAAATTACTATTCTCAACCATATAAGATTCAATTTTTAATATGAAGGCATTGAGAGAATTTCCAAAGAACTAGATGGTGTCGATTATTGCTGTGGCATCTGTTATCGAGGCATGTTCTATTAGAATCCCGAAGCTTTTGTATTCTGAACATTTTGGTTAAGAGCATTGTTTGGGTTACTCCATGAAAAATTTGAATGTTTTTGCCAGGCTGGATTGTAGGTGTTGGACGTCACATTGTTGTTCCGGTTGTAGTTTCCAATGTAAAAGCTAGATTCTGGATTCTGCGGGCACTCAGAAAAATCATGATTACCATTACATAAATCACAAATTGAATTGACTACCTGATCTCCTGTGTGTTGCTGTGTCACTGCATGTTCTTAACCATATTGGTTAAAGTGGCTAATTGTGCAGAAATAAATCTTGATGAATCAAGCTCATTTATCGTGGCATTGCGTCTGACTATTCTCTTTCGGGTGGTTGGGAACTGATAATCGTTCTTGGCAAGACGTTCCAGAATCTCTATCACTTCCTCAGGTGACTTGTCGAGGAGTATGCCTTTACCGAGGCATCTAGCATCATCCTTGTCGGCGTGTTCACTGAGTTGTATAACACCATCACTTGCGTCCACGATGGGAATCCATACATGAGACATTTGTGTAAAAGCTCTCTGTATCGCTCCCAAGCCTCGTACATGGATTCATCATCTTCTTGCCGAAAAGAAGTAATATCATTACGCAACTTATCATTCATATTTGTATAACTAAATCTAGCAATGAAATCACGACATAAATCGTCCAAGATCCTATAGATCCAGATGGAATACTATTCAACCACGTTTTTGCCCCATCCTTTAGTGAATAAGGAAATAATTTTAGCAGTAGGATATCATCATGGACTCCTTGTAGTTTGAATGAATTACAAATCTCCAGGAATGATTTGAGATGTTGTCTGGTATTTTCAATTGCTAAGCTGCCAAATTGACCAATTGTATTGATCATGTTGAACATCACAGGTTTTAATTCAAAGTGGGCGACTTCTATTTCAGGTGCGACAACTCCTGGATTGAGACCATTGAGATCTTTCTCTAAGTAGTCTCGGATGGGCCTGTTCCAGACAAGTTGTTTGACTTGAGCTCCTCCTCCTCTTGCTACAACATTCAGATTACCGACTGGATTAACAGGTTGTTCTGCCATTGCTGTTCGTTGTTCTCATCTTATTCTATGAAGAACTCATTCTATCTCAGGTTCAAGTGGGTAGTCTGTTGCTGTTGGTCTCGCCCTAGTCATACACAGATGCAAAACCAAAGAATGTTAGCCCCTTGAAACCGATTAGCAAAAATAAAACAAAAAGAAACAAAAGTGCAAGAAATAAAAATCAAAGTCGTTTTTACCAATCCCCGACAACGGCGCCAAAAACTTGTTGTGCGTATTAAGTGCTTCACAATTGGTACAAGTGTACACGTTGCAAGTTATAGTATAGAATAGATATCGTCTCCACAAGGATTGATGATACTTCGGAAATCTAACTTCTCGCACTAAAAGTAAAAACACAAATTGGTGATTGTATGAGTTCTAATTAACAAGAAAATAAAAGAGCAATTAAATAAAAGAAAGATGTAATCGAATAAGAGAGAGTATGATGGGTTATCGTGAGTCGTGGTGTGATAGTTGAATGAACTATCGTGGTATTTGAGTGCTAGAGTCGCTCAATCGTTTCATTAATTGGATCCAGTCGGATTGCATGGGCAATTATGTGATTGCCTGGGTAATTCTGCGACTGCCTGGGAAATTGGGAATGGAGCGATTGCCTGGGTAATTGGGCGACAACTTTCAAAGTTCAACGAAGTGTTCTTCAATGGCTTCTCGTTATCCCTAACTCGATACAATATTAATTGTGCATGCCTTGATAATACATCCCTGCGTTAACCAAGGGTGGACAACAACCGATCTTGCGCTCCTTTTAGCCGTTTGAAATTCGCAACTTATCCCTAAGTCGAATTAGTCTTCACCATTTATTGATTGAATAAAGACCATGCTCATTCGTTTCTTGAATCTAACTCTCCCGATATTAGATAAATGGTTGAATTCACGAGATCCTCTCCCAATTCACTCGCAAAATTAAGAACCAAGAATGAACAAACTGTGAATTAAAATTGCAAACTCAAATACCTAAACAAATCCAATCGTTCTCACAACAACAAAAACACAATAACCCAAGCTAAATAAAATTAGTTCATGGCCGGGTGCAAAATAAACACAAGATAAAAATTCCCTAGCATGAATCTAATCAAACAAAGAGGGGGAAGAAGAAGAATTCGAATAGCCCCATTGGTTTTTGTCTCTAGTCGAACATGTTAAAGTAGGTGGCTAGGTCTTTTATTTATAGGAGATGGATAGGTCAAAGTCTTTCTTGAGGAGGAAGTTAAGTTGGAATTAAATAGAATAAAATAAATAAATCTCTTTTATTATTATATTTTTATTCCTCCAAAAACTCCTCATAAAAATCTTGGAATTTAACCTCCTTTTGATTTGTTCATGGAACTCCAACTCTTCTAGAATTTATCCATACTTCTCATAATTAACTCAAATTTATTGGATTTATCCTATCTTCAAAATTGCCAGCTCTTCTTCTTATCCTCAATTGCCTCGGCAATTTCCTACTTGCTTGGGCAATTAGATCCTGCACACACAAAAACACACATCCGCAATATCTTTTTCCACAAAAACAACTAGATTATGAAATCAAGCATGACGGTGAAGGAAACTATGCAAACATGCATGAATGCCTAATAATGCAACTAAAATGAGCCTAAGTCTAACAATAATATGAGTAAAAGGGGTTATAAAATAGTACTTTTGAACACTTAACAACTATGATGTTCATATTACTCGTCAAATATTTGCATTTGTTATGACTACCTCACTAGGCTATGTAAGCCTAACATTTGTGTGTCTCATGCATTTCAGGATCTTACATAATTCTGGCCTTCGATCGTGTGTTGCGGTTGCAAGTCACTCCTACAAATCATATGTATGCTTATCTTTTGTCTCGAAATCCTAGTAAGGTGACATATGGTCTAAGATGCTATGTATATGCCTTTTGATATGTGTGTAATAGCCTAAAGGTGACCAAATGTTTAACGGCTAATATGGTATGCTTGCGAATTGGTTAAACTAGTTAAACGAGCTCAAATGTACTAAAAGGTAAAAACTAGGTAAGCGGATTCGAAACGCTCTAAAAATATGGATATTAGAATTACTGGTAAAATTTGGTAAAGTTTGGAAAACAAATGGTAGGCTAATTCGAATAAAAACCAACAAAAATTTGTCATTACAAGTCAAACATATCAGTATGGGTGATGGCGTATTGGTACGATCTTGCATTATTGGGCCAAGTGAAACAAAGCGTATCGATACGAATTTGGACAGTAAAGTCTGAAAAATAAATTATATCGATACGGCTATAGACTGTACCGAAATGAGTTAACCTAGTTAATGCGTATCGATACGAGCTTAGGTGTATCGATACAGGTTATCCTTGAATCTGAAAACTAAAAAATTTGGCCTAGCGTACCGATACAGCCTTAAGGGTATCAGTACGGCGTTAGTTAATTCTGTTAAAAGACATAGAAACCAGTTTTAAGAAGTTTGTGAAATGGTCACTAAAATTTGTACAACCTAATTGGATAGGTAAACGACCTCCGTTAATAACGAAACTTCGCAGGTTATTAATTGGTAGGTTTAATTGTAGTCTAGTAAAAAGAAATTCCAAGGACCTCTAAATTGTTAAAATTATGATTTAGTCCCTAAGTTCAAAAAGGGTTAAAACTGATCTCGAACTGTGTAAGTCTTAATAAGATGATCCTGTTAAACCTTAAAAAGGTTAATAAATGATCTGAATAAGTTTTTTTACTATGATTTAAGCTTTCGAATCTCTGACATGATTTTTGATAGCATTTTCCGACCCGGTTCTCTACTAGGGGGAATGGGGTGTTACATTTGTGGTATCAGAGCCTAGGTTTAGTCAGTTCTAGGACTAAACTGAAGTTTGTTATGAGTCTATATCCGCATATGCCACCTAGAAGCTTATTTGTATATGTTATCTGTGACTTGCAACTTACACGATTAAACCTTTTTTTGTATAAATAGATCTGAAATTGTCTGTACCCACTGTTAGGCGTGCTATAAATAAACCGCATCCCAACTCCTCCTTGACACAGGGGGACAATCTGAGGATAAAAGTAAGGCTCGAACAAGTGGGGCAGAATGACCCACCTCATCCTCTTCCAATGCCTCCCGCTCAGCAGGCGTATCTGATGTCAATGGCTAAAATGATTAAACAAGTGGTCGTGTCTCTTAGGCAAGAGCAGCCACCGCAGCCTGCTGAAGCACCTCCATCTGTTTCGAGAGCCCCTATTGACAGGCTATGTCAGTATCCAGTTTACACCTTCACTGGGCAATACCTAGATAATCTGAAGATAATAGAGTATTGGCTGGAGAATACTCTTAAAGTTTTGAATAAGCAAAGGAAGTGCCCCGAGGAACACAAGTTGGAGTGCGCTCTGACGCTGATCTCTAAAGAAGCTCAGAGCTGCTGGAAGACTGTGACGATTACAGTACCCGAGCATAAAGTCACGTGGGACTTCTTTCTTCAGGAGTTCCACAAGAAATACATTAGTGAGCACTACATTGTCGAAAAACGTAAGAAGTTCCTCCACCTGAGACAAGGTGGAAGGCATGTGGAGCAGTACATCTATGATTTTTGCAAGTATGCGAAGTATGGTGTTGAGATCTTACGTACAGAAAAAGAGAAATATAGAATGTTCATTGACGGCCTCTGCGATAAACTACGTCCTCTTTTTACTGCTTTAGAGATAAAAGATTTTCAGACCTTGGTCAACCGAGCCATTACCATTAAAGCCTCTTGAAGGTTTATGAAAGAAGAAAGGGGAACCAAAACCGATTTGATAAGAGGTTCTGAGATGATTTCAAGCCTCCTATGCCTCAAAAGAAAGGTAGACAGTGGGATCAGAAGTCTGCCACCTATCAGCAGCTACCAAGGTCAGGATATATGCCATATTCCTAATCTCTAGGGACATCTGTTGCTCGTATAGCTTCAGTTGATAGTACGGGCAGTTCCGAAAGAGGTTCACAGCTTCTTTTGTATAATTTTTGTCAAAAGTGGCACCCTGGGTAGTGCCGCAAATAGTCTGAATTTTATTACCTCTATGGTGAGTCTGGATCGGTTAAAGGGGTAATTTTACCATTTAAAAACTGATTCGGTGTAATTTAGGGACTGGATTGCAAGATTTTGAAATATTAAGGGGACTGGAATTGTAAATATACCATGCGGCAAGACAAAAACGAAAACGTTGAAAGCGCGGGGGGATTTATTACATAATTTCCCCATTTCACGAAATAATAACGCCTATAAATCCCCTTTTTTTTGGCCGGGACCAAATTTTCCCCCTTTCATTCATTTTTTCAGTTTTATAACAAGCCACTCTCTCTCGTTTTCTCTCAACTCTCCCTGATGAACCCAGAATCCGGCGGTCGGCCGCCGTCTTCTCTGCCGCCGGCGAGCCCCAAAAAACACACCAAAATAACCCTTACCTTACCCTCGACACGAATCACAACTTGGATACGGAGAAAAAGTCTTTATAAAACCTAGATCTAAGAAATACGAAACGAAACAAACCCTTTTTTTTGTATTCAACCCAAAACAAAACCAAAAGGACCTCCCACTCCTTTCAGTTCACCATATCCGGCCTGGGAAGGCCGAAGAGGCTTGTTACTGGTAAAGGGGAGATCCACAGACGACGATGGTAACAACTTCTGAATCTCTTTTTTTTATTTACTATGTATTTTTTGTATGCATGCAACAAAGTAAGAAAATAGACGAGTATTACCACTGAAGACTTTTTTTTGTATTTTTTTTCTTTCGATTACAACTTGGCTGCCTTTAGAAAATGTTTGTTTCATACATATATGCCTGTCTTTTGGCTTGGTACAAATAATATAGTATCATTTTTTCAGATCTGGACTGATTATTGACATAATATTTCTTTTCTTGTGTTTTGACACGTCTGAGCGCGGTGGTTGAAGATCGGCATGGTGAAGCATGGTGGCGGTGTGGGGGTTATGTCTTCGGTCAGAGGCGTTCTCGACCGTTAGATCATATCTGATCTAACAGTCGGGCTGGTTTGAAGGACGAACGGCCCAGATGAAACCTCGATCGGTGAAGCGGCTCCAGATCGTGCCACGTAGGGCTCAGGAGTCGAGGGGTTATAGTGCGTGGGGCTCACGCACGCGTGGGATATCGAAGAGTCCGCGCGTGGACCGCACGCGCGCGTGGCACTCGAAGCGTCCAGACGTGTAGTGCACGCGGCTGGCAGATATTTTATCTTGGCTTGATCGTGGCCGTTGGATCAGATCTTTATCCAACAGCCCATAGTTATCTGCACCAAAATAATTAGAATTATATAGGGTTTGGGTTTGGGCCAACCGGGCCTTGTAATAATATTATACTTGTAAATGGACTTGGACTGGCAATTTATTTATTTGGGTTTAATATGTATTTTTTGGATTTCATTTTATATTAGCCCAATAATAATAACATTAATATTATAACAACAATTAATAATAATACACATACGATAATACATACGTATATACTTATGCAAACATCAATTAATATAACATACTAGCATACGTACATATAATCATACACATAATTAATATAACATGTACACACATTATCCGTAAAAACAAATACGCTCGTACTAAATATAGATACATGCGCGATACACATACACCGTATTACTTATTAATACGTATACATACATAGTTTATAATATACATGCACACACCACACATTTTATATATATTAGTAACACTTATGCACATAATAAACATATAACATAATATAATACAATGTATACATGCAACACTAGTGTACTAATAATTATACTAATATGTATTTACAGACCAGATAAAAATGAGTGATTACAGTTGCCCCTCTTTGCTTGTTCTCATGGAATGGGAACAAAGCAAAGATTTCATAAGCACTCATTTTTATCAGACTTCCCTGTTTGTAGCTTTGAATCTTCAGGCTCGTAAGTTCTTCCTATATAGAGCTTCGTCACCTTCCGATCTTGGAGCTACAGGCTCTTCCTATATAGAACCCTTCGCTCTGAAGCCTCGAGTTATGAGTCCCTCCTATATAGAACTTTTCACTTCGAGACAATAAAGCTTGGAGTCCTTCCTATATAGAACTCTTCGCCTTCAACGCTGGTTTCTCCTATATAAAACCTTTTGTGTTGCTGATGGATTATTCCGACTGGGAGTTCCTCCTATATAGAACTGCTAGTCTTCAAACCCTGGAGCCGTCATTCCTTTCTATATAGAACTTTTGGCGTCTGAAATCTCAGAGCTACAAGTTCTTCCTATATAGAACCTTTCACTCTAAGACAGTAAAGCTCGGAGCCCTTCCTATATAGAACTCTTCGCTTTCGACACAACAGGTTTTCCCTATATAAAACCTTGTGTCATGGGTGAATTCCTCCGACTGGGAGTTCTTCCTATATAGAACTACTAGCCTTCACCCTAGAGCCGTCGGTCCTTCCTATATAGAACTTTTGGCGTCTGAAATCTTGGAGCTACGGATTCTTCCTATATAGAATCTTTTACTCTAAGACATTGAAGCTCGGAGCCCTTCCTATATAGAACTCTTCGCTTTCGACACAGCAGGATTTCCTATATAACCTTGTGTGTCATGGGTGAATTCCTTCGACTGAGAGTTCTTCCTATATAGAACTGCTAGTCTTCACCCTGGAGCTGTAAGTCCTTCCTATATAGAATTTTCAGCTTCTGAAGCCTCGGAGCGGAGGATTCTTCCTATATAGAACCTCTCTCTGCAGGCGCTGGGAAACATAGGCTTTTTGTATGTAGAACCATTGTCTTCACATTTGGGATTCACACCACGATGGCCATCGATGTCTCTTTGAATCTACAGATACCTGTCTAAGATAAGACAAAATGCTATGACAGATGAAATGACATGCTCCTAATCCTAGTGATGTCTGACTATTCATGATGCATGAGTGTCAATATCTTGGTGGGCTTGTTTTGGTTCTTATTCGATCTCGTTGTTCACTTTCTCCTTTCTCACGGGCGTTGATACCCCCACTTCACTGTCAGGTTCAACCATTCCATCTTTTCTTTTTCTCCATTTACGACTTGGAATTCTAAAGTGCCCTTTCGGGTTTTCACTTTAGAGAGTTTTTTTTAGGGGTGCCCTTCTGGGTTTTCACCCAAGAGATCTCTCTTGTTACCTCGCATGCTTTCCTTGAATAGACAGGACGTACGCCATTGGTCATCTTATCCGGTTGTTTGAAGCTTTCCGCCTTCCCTATCAACAGCCAGTATGTAGGGAGCTAGAGGGCGGAGTTAACATCATTTTCTTTAATCACCTACATTTTTAAGGTTAGATCACAGTAATGCTCAGAAATCTCTTGTTTTACTATAAGACTATGTTAGCTTATTTGCCTGAAATTGACAAGAAGGCAAGGAATGGATGCTCAAAAACATGATTTTATTACGATTAAGGGCTTGGGATATCTTAAAAGAGGTATGACACATATGAGAAAGAAGAAAAGTTAAGTATGAAATACAAGATCCCTCATTATCTTCGATATGAATATTTCATGATCCTGTCAACCGGTGTAGAATTCTTTGCCTGAAGCCTCCTCTTCATGATGTTCATGGGGATACCCTTCTCTTCGGATATTCAGTTTTTCAATTTACCCGAGCCGCCCTTTACGAGTTTTCAACTCGGGTCCTCCCTTTGCTTCAAGACGCCCGGTTTTGGGTTTTCGGCCTGAGCTCTCCATTTTTGTTCTCTTTTTTTTATTATTTTCTTTTTTCTTTTTTTCAAAGATAGTATTTCTTAACGGCATCAGAATTTACAGGGTTTTTCAGCTCGTCTCCATCCATTTCTGTTAGGATTAGGGCTCCTCCTAAGAAGGCCCTTTTTACGACGTACGGTCCTTCCCAGTTGGGCATCCACTTTCCTCGAGAATCTTTCTGGATAGGGAGGATTTTCTTGAGCACCAGATCCCCTTCTTTGAATTCTCTTGGGTGCACCTTTTTGTTGTATGCCTGCATCATCCGCTTTTGGTACATCTGACCATGACAAATGGCCTTTAGTCTCTTTTCGTCAATGAGATTTAGCTGGTCAAGTCTGGCCTGCACCCATTCAGCTTCTTCCAATTTTACTTCGTTTAAGACCCGGAGAGACGGGATCTCTACCTCGATGGGGAGTACTGCTTCGGTACCATACACCAAGGAGTAGGGTGTTGCCCTTGTTGATGTGCGAATGGACGTCCTATAGGCGAAAAGGGCGAATGGCAACTTCTCATGCCAATCCCTGTAGGTATCCGTTGTCTTTGCTATGATCTTCTTTATGTTCTTGTTTGCTGCTTCCATTGCTCCATTCATTTTAGGACAATAGACTGTGGAATTATGGTGTGTTATCTTGAATTGAGTGCACACGTCCGTTAACATTTTGTTATTCAGATTGGAAGCGTTGTCGGTGATGATCCTTTCTGGCAATCCGTATTGACAAATAATCTCCTTCTTTAAGAACTTACATACTGTAGTCCTTGTGATGTTGGCGTAAGATGCTGCCTCTACCCATTTAGTGAAATAGTCTATGGCGACCAAAATGAAACGGTGTCCATTGGAAGCTTTCGGATGGATCTGCCCGATGACGTCCATGCCCCACGCCGCAAAAGGCCACGAAGAATTCATGGTGTGTAAAGGCGATGGGGGTGCGTGAATTTTGTCAGCGTAGATTTGGCATTTGTGGCATTTTCTGGCGTAATCGATGCAATCTCCCTCCATGGTCAAGCAGAAATAACCATATCTCATAATTTTCCGGGCTATAGACAGTCCATTGGCGTGCGTTTCACAGAGCCCGTCATGTACTTCGGCTAAAATCTCCTTCACCTCCCGGGCATCCACACATCTCAGCAAAGTCTGATCATGACTTCTCCTATATAGGATCTCCCCATCTAGGATATATCTTGTTGCCATTTTTCTGAGTGTCTTTCTGTCATTGTCGTTTGCCCCTTCTGGATACTTTCGAAGCTTGACATATTACAAGATGTCATAGTACCATGGGTTTCCATCAATCTCTTCCTGTACATTACAACAATGGGCATGCCTTTCAAATGTCCGCATCTCAATGGGCTTTATTTCTGCCCCGGTGTTTGTTTTAAACATGGATGCCAAGGTTGCCAAGGCGTCTGCCATCTGATTTTCTTCTCGGGGCAGGTAATTGAAGTTGACCTTTTCGAACTCTTTGGTGAGCTCTTGAATCAATTCATAATATTTGACCAACTTCGGGTCCCTGGTTTCCCATTCCCCGCGCAATTGGTAAATTACTAAGGATGAATCTCCGAATACTCGAAGTTCCTTAACCTTTCTCTCAATAGCTGAGTTCAGTCCCATAACGCAAGCTTCGTATTCAGCTATATTGTTAGTACAGAAGAATTCCAATCTGTTGGTGAAAGGATAATAGACGTCCTCAGGAGAAATTAGCACTGCTCCTATCCCATGTCCAAGGGCGTTAGAGGCTCCATCGAAGTAAAGTTTCCATGATTTATCATATGAAACCTCCTCTTCGGTTGTAATGCACATCAAGTATTCGTCTGGGAAATTAAAGTTCAATGCCTCATAGTCGTCCGAAGCACGACTAGCTAGGAAATCTGCTACGGCACTCCCTTTTACGGCTTTCTAGTTAACGTATACAATATCGAATTCGGATAAGAGCATCTGCCATCGGGCCATCCTTCCCGTTAGTGCTGGCGCTTCCATTAAGAACTTCAATGGGTCTAGCTTGGATATCAACCAAGTAGTATGGTACAACATATACTGTCTAAGCCACTTGGTAGCCCAAACTAGAGCACAACATAGCTTCTGTACTGGCGGGTACCGCGTTTCGTAATCATTGAATTTCCTGCTTAGGTAATAGATGGCTTGCTCCCTTTTTCTTGACTTATCGTGTTGCCCCAATACGCATCCCATTGAATTCTCAAAAACTGTCAGGTAGAGAATTAATGGTCGATCTGGTACTGGTGGAGCATTTGTCAGGTACTTTTTGATCTTTTCTAGGGCTCTTTGACATTCCTCATCCCACACACCAGGATTATTCTTTCTAAGAAGTCTGAAGATCGGGTCACATCGGTCGGTTAATTGGGAAATAAAACGAGAGATATAATTCAGCCTCCCTAGGAAACCGCGAACTTCCTTCTGAGTGCGGGGTGGTGAGAGATCCTAGATGGCTTTCACTTTATCTGGATCAATCTCAATCCCTCTTCTGCTTACCACGAACCCTAAGAGTTTTCCAGAAGTAACGGAGAAGGTACACTTGGCAGGATTGAGCCTCAGTTGGTACTTCCGTAGTCTTTGGAATAGTTTTCTCAAGTTCTGTAGGTGCTCTTCCTCTATTCGGGATTTGGGAATCATGTCATCCACATATACTTCTATTTCTTTGTGCATCATGTCATGGAAAAGAGTCACCATTGCTCTTTGGTATGTTACCCCTGCGTTCTTTATCCCAAATGGCATCACCCGATAACAAAAGGTGCCCCACATGGTTATGAACGTAGTTTTCTCCATGTCGTTAGGGTCCATCTTTATCTTGTTGTACCCTGAGAAGCCGTCCATGAATGAAAATCATGAGTGTCCTGCAGTGTTGTCAACCAGCGTGTCAATATGTGGTAAGGGGAAGTTGTCTTTAGGGCTAGCTCGGTTCAGATCCCTATAATCTACACACATACGAACTTTTCCGTCCTTCTTTGGTACTGGTACAATGTTTGCAACCCATTCGGGGTATTTGGCTACCTCCAAGAATCCAGCATCAAATTGCTTTTTCACTTCCTCTCGGATCTTTAACAACATATCTGGTCTCATTCTCTGAAGTTTTTGTTGTATTGGTTTGCACTCTGATTTTGTTGGCAATTTGTGCACCACTATGTCGGTATTCAACCCTGGCATATCTTGATAAGTCTAGGCGAAGAAATCCTTGAATTCCTGAAGTAGGGTTATCAGTTCGTGCTTGGTTTTTGAGGAAATCGTCGTTCCTACTTTTATTTCTTTTCTCTCTTCTTCAGTCCCCAAGTTTACAATTTATGTTTCTTCTTGGTGGGGCATGATCTGCCTTTCTTCGTTGGCCACCATTCTCTTCAACTCTTCCGGGACCTCACCTTCTATCTCGTCATATCCTTCCTCAATTCCCTCTGAGACCTCAGGGCATTCAAAATTCACTCCAGGATTGGATCCGGTATCATTCATATCGTCAATCATGAGCGACCTGCATTAAATGAGAATGAATTGTATTGGGAAGGAGACGGCTTTATATGAAGGGAATGAACATGAAGAATGCATGAATGAAATAAATGAAACTTTGGTCATTTTAGGAAAGTGGGGATATTTTCATTTCAATCAAAAAGTTAACATAGGTGCCCCATACAAGAGATCCCCATTGTTTACGGGCAAAAACAAAAGGTTGATTCGGAGCATTACTCTGATCTATTCCTAAAAACTACAGGTAGATCAATGCAGCTCTAGTTATCGAAAGCGTTTCCCAGATTTACAGGGGCGGATGTTGGTCAACATTTTGCTGCCTTGGTCTTTTTCCAAATATCATGTTGATGTACATCCCTTCAAATGATTCATTGAGTATCTCCTCCTGTTAAGTACGCCATTTTCCTTCATTGCTTCTTCAAACTCTTGACCTAGGTGGTAGAATCCTCCGAGACAAAAAGTGGTTTTTAAACTAGGAAAGGACATTGGTCTCCACGGAATGTCTTCTCCTTTAAATCGCTTTTCTTTGCTCTTCCTTTCTTTTGTATTCCTTTTTTCTATTGGACACTTGGTTGGTAACCCAGCCCAAAACGATCCTTCTTGGTTATCATATTCTTGGCTCTTAGGTTTCCTTGTAATTTCTTCCCAACCCTTTTCCTACTTTGGCTCCTCGCCCAAAGTTTCTCGATGGTCATCTTGGTACAATTAGATAACCTAGGTAGGGGATCCGACTTCCTCCGAAACAAATGTGGCATTTACTAATTCCAATGCTAGGAACGAGCATTCTGCAGTATCTTCATCATTTTGAATATAGGGAGCGTCTGATGTCACGGAAGCAACAATCTCCTGCTCAGCCTCTACTGTTACCAATTTACCCTCGACTACAAATTTTAATTTCGATGTAACGATGAGGGACAACAACCTGCGGAGTGGATCCATGGTCTTCCCAATAGGTAGCTGTAAGATGGTTTTATGTCCATCACCACAAAATCGATCACATATTCAGTTGGTCCGATCAATAGGGGCACCTCAATTTTCCCCATTGTTCCTATTTGCGTACCATCAAAGGCTCTTACCGAATTGTGGCAGGGCTTTAGGTGAGAACCATCTATTGGTAGTTTTTGCAGGGTTACCATAGGCAAGACGTTCAATGCTGACCCGTTGTCAATCAAGACGCCAGTACTACATACCCTTTGCGGTGGGTTGTGATGTTAAGGGCTTTGGTGGACCCCATTCCTCCTCGTGGATCTCATCATCACCGAACGTTATATGATTATAGGCGTGATATGCCCCACTATCATGTCCAGGTTTGTCACAGAAATGTCCTGGGGCACAAAAGTTTGATTTAGCACTTTTAATAGCGTCTCCCGGTGCTTTTCTCAACTCAAGAGTAATTCCAGTATCGTGATCCCGCCGGTTGCTTTCGTAGTTGTTCCACTACGTTGTACTCGCTATGTCTCAAGAACTTCAGAAATTCTTTGGCCGGGCCTCGCCACGCTCATTCATCTTTGGGGAGGTTCTTCTCCAAATATCTGCGTGGGGCTAATCACAGCTGTACTCTTTCCCTTATCTTTTTCAGCTCCTTTCAAAGCCTCGGAGGAATAACATCCGCCGCTCCTTGTGAAATGGCCGGCCTCACCAACGCTTTACATCGCTCGCTTTGTTGGTCTTTCAAACAGGCTCTTTTTACTTGACTATGTTCTAGCTTTTCTGGCGTAGTCACATTTACAACATAATTCCAGGGGGTTTGCCGCATATCTTTGAATGGGAATGGGGATGGTGCTGAAATGATGATCCTGGGACTCATCTTGTTGGTTTCTCCTTGGGAGGCACTCGCATTTCCCTCGCCGGGAGAGATGACAAAAGGTCTATCCTTCCCAGATTTAGATTTGGGGCTATCCGTCATGTGTACGTCCGACCCCTTCTTCCCCATGGGCTCTCAAGAATTCTATTTGTTTTTCATTCATTAATTGCTGTACCAATCTTTTGAACTCATCGCACTCTTGGATGTCATGTCCTTCATTCTGGTGGAATTCGCAATACTCTCCACATCTCTTCTACCTTGTTATCATGCCTTTGTCGATCATACGGGCCATGCATAACTGTTGAAATACCCACTGTAAAGAGACTTGATTTCGACACATCATCCTTACTCCTCCCGTAAAGTATTCTTCAATAACATTTACTCCTCTGCTCCCATGATTAGGCAAAGTGGGTTATTGGCTACACTCGGTTCTTCAAACTTCAATATCCCAGAATCGATTAAATTCTGCACAAGTTTTTTGAAAGCAAGGCAGTTTTCAGTGGGATGTCCAGGGGTACCGCCGTGATAGTCGCAATGCGTGTTCGGATTATACCAAGAAGGGAAGGGCGGATTGACAGAGTAACGATGTATGGATCGGACCAGTGTCCGCTTCATACAACCGGGAATAAAGTTCGAGTACGAAATGTAGGGGAGTGAAATTTCTTCTCTTTTCTCTTTTCGCGATTCTCTCCTCTTTTGATTCAAGTGTTGTGTTTTTCCCACGTGGAGCTTGTGGCTGTGAGACTGTGAAGTTCTTCGGGGTGGTATAAGTGCTGTGGTGCGCGTTTTTCATTCCTCTTGCTATATTTCCGAGACCCTTCCCCGCCATCAATCCTACCACTCTTAATTGCCAATTCAAGGGACTCCCTAGTCCTAATTAAGTCAGCAAAGCACTGCGTTGTATTATTAATGAGGCGATCAAAGAGTGCCCCTTTCAGAGTATTAACAAATAACGGCGTAATTTCATGTTCCGGGAGGGGTGGCTGAATTTGGGCGGCCACTTCTCGCTACCTTTGGGCGTATTGCCGCAGGCTTTCGTTGGACTTTTGCCCCATATTTTCCAACATAATTCTACTGGGGGTCATATCTGTTACATGCTTATATTGCTCAGTAAATGCTTTTGACAGATCTTTCCATGTCTTAACATTTGCTTTGCTCAACTGGGTGTACCACCGTAACGCCGCTCCAGTTAGGCTGTCCGGGAAACAATGGATCAGTAGCTTTTCGTCCTTAAGGTAGGCCGCCATCTTTCGACAGTACATTGTTATGTGCACGGAAGGACACGTGGTTTCATCGTATTTGTCGAACTCTGGCGTTTTAAATTTTGGCGGTAGGACAAGATCGGACACCAGACTTAAGTCGCTAGCGTCATTTCCTGATTCTTCTATAGATTGTAACGTTTTAAATTTTTCCTCCATGAGGCGAAACCTCTCCTCCCACTTTTTCTCTACCTCAGTCCTAATCCTTTCAACCATGTTCAGGTCTGACACCTCTTCTTCATAGAGTGCTTCAGCGTCGAGGGGTTGAGTTTCAGGTGCCCCTATTTGAAAACTAGATGACATTCCTGCAGGGTCGATATACACCTTTCTAGCCGGGTTTGGTGCAGTTGGTTGAACCTTGTAGTGAACTGGGGTATTCTCTGGTTCTTGAACGGTTTCTCCTTCCACTCTTTTTCCAAGACTCTTAGCCAATAATGCGGTTATGTCGGATACTATAGATGCTTGCGACTGCGCAATCTGATCACTGAGGCTTCTTTGAGTCTCTTCAAGTCTTGTCTCGAGCTCTTTTTGCCCTTTTTCTAGACTGATTATCCTGTCTTCCATGAGCTTGCTCTATAATCGGGTAAGGTATGGATGATGAATGATTGCGGGTTAACTACACACAACGCCACAATATTCATAATGTTAATATGGTTGCAATAAAATAAATGCATGTATAATGATGCGAATGTCATGATGCAATGCAAGAATGTATGCAGATAAGGTATTGATTCCGCTGGTAATCACCCTTTTGAACTACTTCCACGGGAATTAAAGGGTCTAGATTACAACAGAGTTCGTGTTACAAAATAAAGATCCCTAATACAAAAGATCTAATTACAACATAGAGTCCTATAGATAAGCTCTAGCTCTATCTCCTAATTTTCCAATTGCCCTGAGCAGCTTGAGGAACCTGAGAGCTTCTTCCATTTCTGGGACTATGAAAGGCCGAAGTGTTTCAGCCTCGATGGACAAATCATTCACATGCCTGGCGACTCGTTGTATGTCCACCATCAGGTTTGTGTAATATTGGTCCCTATCCTGTACCATCCAGGCAGCGTCATGCAATCTCTTTTGCCAATAGGTGTCCCCTCCGGCTGCAGCCTCCTCGAACACACTAATTCTTTCCTTGTAATCCTCAACAGTTGCTTCGAGGGACTTAATTCGTGCTCGTAACACGCCCACTCCGCGCTTTCTTTCTTGCAGCTCAGTCAAGCTATTTCTCTGGCAGTACATTCGAAGGGAGTATTCAACTTCCGCCACCTTTCCTTTTAATTCGCCATTCTGACTTTGGCTTTGCTCCAGACTTTGAATAGTGTCATCATACAGTTTTTGCATCTCTAACAGTCTATTTCGGCTACTCATGGACTTTCTTTTCCATACGGCGACGCTTTCTCTCTCATGATGGACAGCTTGTTTTCCCTTGCTGATTTCTTGCCTGAATCTTTCCTTTTCTTGATCAATGGCCTGCTTGGCAGACCGTTTTTCTTCCTCCATAGCCAACCGGCAGCTTTCCATCTCTTTCTCGATCGCTCTCTTGCTGATTTCTCGTTCTTCTTCCACCAAACGGATACCATTCATTCTTTCTCTTTCCACGGCTATGAATTGACCCCGGCTGGCCTTCTGTATTTTTGCTTGTAGTAGAAGGGCATCTTTTTGATAAAGAGCATTTTTGTCGTTCAAATCTGCATTTAATTTCTTCAACTGCCTAATGATCCCATCCCGTTCATCAACCTCTAAGCTTGCCTTATAGAGCTCGCTCGTATGTTGAGTTTGTTGGATGTCCATTTTCTTTTTAATTTCTTCGAGTTCATTCCTTAAGATGTCAGCTTCAGACGGTACCACCCTTGTAAGCTCTTCGAGTGACACTGCTGGTCCTTGATCAGATTCGGGAATCACATTATTAACCCTCAAGCATCTCCAAAGATCGTAGTCCGGGTAGTCATGTGCTCGGTTTCTCCTTCCACCCCGATCCAAGAACAATGGTTCCAGCCCCTCATGATGGTCTGAATTTTTCCTTTGAACTCCCTTTGAAAAGAAATTCAGTTTGGCTTAACCCGCGGTATTGGGAATGAACTGTCGTGATCCGAATCTGTCGAGACACTAAAAGCGAGCACAAAGCGATCCTCCGCGCAATCCCAACATCATCAGCCAGTTGAAATCACTACAATCAGATAGAAAATAATTAACTTTAATGAGCCATGGGACCCTCCATGCTATGTCTTCGTCTTGAATGTTCCTGAAGAAACTAGTCCACATTTTTGTTTTCAAATCCTCTCGTCATTCCTTTGCTAAGTACTCCCGTAAAGGCGAAAAACCTTGGAAGGATATCCCCGGCAGACCCCTCGCTCTGTCTTCCACATGTGACTCAATCCATACCCGTAATAAATTGTGCGCATCCTCGAAAACGTCCTTCTTCATGTTTCCGGCTAGCATTTAAGGAAATGAAAGTCTCGACCAAGATTGCTGGTACTGGGTTTGCTTTCCGTTTTACCCTCTCAAACAAGTCCAGAATGGCTATGTCAATGTTCCTGAGTACTCTTGGAAAGATCACCAAACCATATATTCCTAAGGCGAACAAGTCCATTTTCTTTGCCTCGTCTGGATGTGTCGGTATGATGTCCCGAATACTTTCCCATGCAAAAACTGTATTGTCTCCTCAGATCTGAAGCAGACCATTAACCCAATCGTCACTTATTCCCGCAAAGGTTTTGAGTTTCGCAGTGTAATTCTGATTCCTCGGAGGCTTCGCGTAGATCCAATCTTTCCCGAATGTTTTTCATGTTAAAAGTAAAGAGTGTATTCTTCTCTCAGAGGCATCATGTCCTGCCCATTGAAGGTGAAGTAGCAAAAAGCCGATTCCGTAATCGACTATAGCTCGAGAGCAGGGGCTGGTTAATCCAAACATATAACAAATGTGCAATGTCGCCATAACTATCGCAGAACAAGTCTTGTAGTCTTCGGTCCCATCTTTCCCAAATGCTTTGAAGATCCCATAAATTGTTCTGTTGGAGACTCACATAGGTGTACCGCTATTACGCTGCTCGTTCGCAAACTGTCCCCTTGGGTTTTCGGTTGACCTCTCACCCAATGTCCGATCGACAAATTAAGCTATTCTTTCCTAAGACACCTTTTTTCCATGGTGAAAGACTTTCTGATCGGGCAAACCACTTGATCCAAGACCTTTATGTGATGCAAATGTATGATGTATAAAAAAAAACAAAGCGAAAAAAAAAACAAGTCAATACAGATAAAATTAATAAATATATAAATAAAAGGACAAAATTAAACAGAATAAACACACAAAACACCCTATTTATCCCGTCTAAAACCTAAGGTTATCCACATGGCTCTAAATGGGTAGGTTTCTATGTATTCTCTATATGCAGTCTTGGTTCTAGGAGGTACCCGAATTGTCCTTGCTGTCCTCTACTAAGAGTAGCAAGGCCCCCAATCATCACCCATTATAGGCTCCTTTCAACCGGGTTCAATTCAGGGGGACCCATTCGCTTATGCCCGTCATTTAAGGAACGATATCCTTACGAAAGCATAAGGTACTCGAGCCCCGAAGGTACTTGCTAGGCCCATACGGGAGAACGATATCTCCACGAAAGCATTAGCGTTTTCCCCCCACTTAAAAATGGGTTTATATGCCAAATTTTAAATGCGTTAAAATAAACGCGCAATTACAACCGAATATTAATTTAATAGTCACTTTAATCCAGAACTTTTAATATTATTAAAGCGATAATTATTTGAAAAAGCTTGACTCTCTTTTTTGTTTTTTTAAAAAAACAAAAATGGTCCCCAGCGGAGTCGCCATCTGTAGCGATGTCCCTTTTTTCGCTAAAAAACGATTTTCGAGGGTGTTTGTGATTTTTCGGATATAAAATATTTATTCCGTGGGGTTTAAGAAAAAACCGCATTTTTAAAAATTGGAGTCGCCACCGGCCACTTAGGTAGGCCGGACACCATAAAACCAAAGATTTAAAAATTATTGGGTTCGGGAGTCGGTTACGGATGGGGAAGGATTAACACCCCCACACCGCCCAAAATTGGTACTTTAATAATTACCGCTTTATTAATATTAGATTTTCCAGATTAAAGTGACGATTAGTTTAAAATTCGGTCATAATTGTGAATAAATTTTAAGGGCCCCGTTATCCGAGAGTAAACGCCCAACCACTATCACTACGCCTGATACTGGCCTCGTTTACGCTCGGATAAAAGGGCACCGCATTGACAATTTATATCTCGATAGGCAATCTTAGTGGCAAAATATAAAACATGGCAAATAATTTAAATGCAAAAAATATTAACCTGACATAATACTGATCTAACATAAATAAAATACGTAATTAAAACACATATATACATATCAAGCTTAATAGTAGATAAAGACAAATTTGACATGTCACAATAACTAGGCATGAATAAATACGTGTGTGGACAAAAACATATATTTCAAGAAGACACACATATTAGAAATAAAACACATTTCAACACATATAGAGCAATATATTATACATAAAAGAAAATACACTAACACGTAACCTAAAAAACCAAGAGAACATACAATACATACAAAAATACAAAACATGCCGTGTACGAGCCAACTAGAACATAACATGCTTAATACGAATAACCGAACAAAAAGATACATAACCATCATAAACTTAACACACATATACATGTAAACATAAAAATACAAGGCATATACGAGGGATATATAATAAGGCAAAAGACTACATCAACATATACGATTATAATACAAACATGAATATTTACATGGAAACAGGACTGAAATGAAAAGAAATAAACATCAGTGGCAGAAATTAAAGGACAATAATATGTAATTTAAGGATGAAAATGCAAAATAGACAGAACCTAAAAGGATCAAAACTGTAATTGGACCAAGGGGCAGACCCGAAATGAAAAATTCAAAAACGCGAGATGGTTAAAGGGGTAATTTTACCATTTAAAAACTGATTCGGTGTAATTTAGGGACTGGATTGCAAGATTTTGAAATATAAGGGGGACTGGAATTGTAAATATACCATGCGGCAAGACAGAAACGAAAATGTTGAAAGCGTGGGGGGATTTATTACATAATTTCCCCATTTCACGAAATAATAACGCCTATAAATCCCCCCTTTTTTGTCCGGGACCAAAATTTCCCCCTTTCGTTCATTTTTTCAGTTTTATAACAAGCCACTCTCTCTCGTTTTCTCTCAACTCTCCCTGATGAACCCAGAATCCGGCGGTCGGCCGCCGTCTTCTCTGCCGCCAGCTGCCGCTAACCGGCACCGGCGAGCCCCAAAAAACACACCAAAATAACCCTTACCTTACCCTCGACACGAATCCAAACTTGGATACGGAGAAAAAGTCTTTATACAGCCTAGATCTAAGAAATACGAAACGAAACAAACCCTTTTTTTGTATTCAACCCAAAACAAAACCAAAAGGACCTCCCACTCCTTTCAGTTCACCATATCCGGCCTGGGAAGGCCGAAGAGGCTTGTTACTGGTAAAGGGGAGATCCACAGACGACGATGGTAACGACTTCTGAATCTCTTTTTTTTATTTACTATGTATTTTTTGTATGCATGTAACAAAGTAAGAAAAGAGACGAGTATTACCACTGAAGACTTTTTTTGTATTTTTTCTTTAATTACAACTTGGCTGCCTTTACAAAATGTTTGTTTCATACATATATGCCTGTCTTTTGGTTTGGTACAAATAATATAGTATCCTTTTTTCAGATCTGGACTGATTACTGACATAATATTTCTTTTCTTGTGTTTTGACATGTCTGAGCGCAGTGGTTGAAGATCGGCATGGTGAAGCATGGTGGCGGTGTGGGGGTTCTGTCTTCGGCCAGAGGCGTTCTCGACCGTTAGATCAGATCTGATCTAACGGTCGGGTTGGTTTGAAGGACGAACGGCCCAGATGAAACCTCGATCGGTGAAGCGGCTCCAGATCGTGCCACGGGGGCTCGGCAAATGAGGGGTTATAGCGCGTGGGGCTCACGCACGCGCGTGGGATATCGAAGAGTCCGCGCGTGGACCGCACGCGCGCTGCACACTCGGCGCCCGGGCGTGTAGTGCACGCGTTGGCGATATTTTATCTTGGCTTGATCGTGGCCGTTGGATCGATCTTGATCCAACGCCCATAGTTATCTGCACCAAAATAATTAGAATTAAATAGGGTTTGGGTTTGAGCCAACCGGGCCTTGTAATAATATTATACTTGTAAATGGACTTGGACTGGCAATTTATTTATTTGGGTTTAATATGTATTTTTTGGATTTCATTTTATATTAGCCCAATAATAATAACATTAATATTATAACAACAATTAATAATAATACACATACGATAATACATACGTATATACTTATGCAAACATCAATTAATATAACATACTAGCATACGTACATATAATCATACACATAATTAACATAACATGTACACACATTATCCGTAAAAACAAATACGCTCGTACTAAATATAGATACATGCGTGATACACATACACCGTATTACTTATTAATACGTATACATACATAGTTTATAATATACATGCACGCACCACACATTTTATATATATTAGTAACACTTATGCACATAATAAACATATAACATAATATAATACAATGTATACATGCAACACTAGTGTACTAATAATTATACTAATATATATTTACAGACCAGATAAAAATGAATGATTACACTTTAGGTTTTCGATTGAATTGTAGCTACTAATGGAAACAAACCATGTATCTGGAAAATTCTTGTGCAAAGAAATTTCTCAGATATTGTGATTTGTTGGTATCTATAGTTGCATTTATATGATGAGTACATCCTTTGGGTTGGTTATCAATTTTGGTGAGATGAGTGCTCAGTTTTTTGTTCACGAGGAACGACAAATCACAATATCTGGAAATTCAAGGACTTTTTGAAGTGCATGCGAGAGTCTTAACCTTTTGTTCGAGGTTAAAATCCCCGCATGTAACCGGAGTCAAAGCCCCTACCACTGGCATAGTACACGATCAATGGGTAGAATTGGCCGTCTTTGTGGGCACACAAAATCCACAAAGCTTGTTCATCTGCCCACTTCATGAAAACATGTTTAGGGTACAATACTAGGCTCCAATAGACCTCTGAGCTTGAAGAAGAGCACCGATTCTCTATGACTTACTCAGCTCTAGTTGATGAACTAGGGTATGTTAACAAGGAAGACTATGAGTAAACTATCCCCCAAGGATTTAAAGCAACGAACACATTCATGAACTGGGGTATGTTATTTTATAAGCTTCTTTAGTAGCAGGTTTAGGGGTACAATTTACGTGTTTATAGACTAATTTATAAGCTCATTCATGAACACTTAAACGAACACGTTCATAAATATTAAATAAATTGACACGAACAATTTCTAAAATAAAGCAACATATCTTCAAAAATAAACGAACGCACATTACATACTATTGTTCATTCAACCTCGGTTCATTTACACTCCTATAAATATCCCCGTCCACGTCCTCAAAAACTCACACTTGTCATGTCATACTCTCAATATTTCTCTTAGTCACTTTCATACAAATTCACTCTATAATGGTTGGAAACGTAGATGATTCCCACCTATTGGGAGTTAGTCATGCGATGTTGCTATCGATAGTGACGGTGATCTACAAGTTGGAATGATATTCATGACAAAAAAATCACGGAGGATGCAATTAAGAACTAAAACATACGTCGATCAATTGTTTCAAGAGTTTTGAAAACGAATACGGACAACTATATTGCAAAATGTGTCCAAAAGAACCACGGCTGTAACTGGAGGATCCGTGTCTCACGAAGGAAGAGGCTAAAAAATATGTGGCAGATAACAAGATATGACAGACCTCATACATGCTAGTTCTTCCAATGTATTTGGGTGATTTGTATGTTTTTAATTACCTCTTTTGTGAATGTTAACGGATTGAGAATGTTATTTCCCACATTAGACACCCTCGTTTTTCATTATTTATGATGAGAACTAATATATATATAATGTAACTTAGTCAATTTAAATCAGATAAATGCACAAAATTATATTAACGAAACGTATTACACGATAGTTCATTCAAATAACTACACCAAAGTTAAATTACTAAGCCTAGTTAAAATGAATGGAAGAAGAATCTAATTCGCTTTCATCGTAGTCTGTACGTATGTCAGATGTTAAGTTTAGTTCCTCAATTATTTGTTCTTTCTCCTGTCGTCTCCTATAATTTCGTGTAGAGATTAAAACAACTTGCACATATCTTTCTCATTCTTGCATTCGTGTCCATAAAAACTGGTTGATGAAATGGATCCTTCATCAAATTTTATAGTAAGCTCAATGCTCGTACCCTCAGCACGTTTGTATGCCCAAAACATCTTGCACATATCTTTCTCATTGGATAGTGTTAGCATGTAGTGTTCTTTTGGACCAGGCACATCGACTGGTATTTTGACATGCAAGGCATAAATTTTTTTGCTTGCAGACTCCCTAACTTCTATTAAAGTCAAATCAAACAAATCAATCTTTTGTGATTTTGTCATTGAAAGAAGTGTAGATGTAGGTTCCACAAAAGAAAATAGTAGCAGAAATCGTTCCATAATTTGTATTTGTAGGTTGAAAATATATGTTGGTAGAAATTGTTTGAGTGTTGTCAACTTTACTCCGGTGGAATTTATAGGCTACATACCGAACTCGCTGTTGGATTTACACATGGTTCTAAGATTCGACAGATTCCCCCTAAATTATTGAGATAGAAGGCCAAACTCGCGTTTAGACAAACGCGAGTTCCACTGACATGTCAGTTGTACTAATATAACTCGTGTTTGGCAGGACGCGAGTTCCACTAACATGTCAGTTTTACTGACATGTTAGGAATCCTACAAAACTTGGCAGAAAATACTGTTGGCCATACGCGAGTTCAGCAAACGTGTCAGACACATCAACTCATATTAAAATGGATTAATCATCAAAATAATCAAACATGAGTAACATTTTCTAACAGATGATCCTTGATGCATATCTCGGTGTTGTATTTCAATCCTCCAACACTGTTAAGATAAAGATTCTGAGGCGAGCCATGTATAAAACATTGAAGGACACAATATCGGAGAAGGTTCCACATGCTTCCTAGAAGAAATTAGAGTCATTGAAGTATCGATGTCCTACGTCATTAGAACTATTGTATTTCACAATATTCGATGTTGAGGACAATGCTGTTGTGGATTTGATGATCGATACCTATACTCAGTTTTCAATGGGATAACCACTAGAGCTCTTTGCAACATTTTCTAAATGTCATGTCGGAGGCCATAATTTAGGTCCAAATTGGCTACGAGCAAATCTTGACTTCAACCCAAATGCTCATAGTCCAACATTAAATTTGTGACATGGCTTCAACCTACTAAATGTGAGCAACGACGAAGCTTCACCGTCTTCTACTTTGAGGCCAAGGCATTCTTGCATGGCCAAGTTCAACTTCGACTTGAACATGCCACCAACCCAACACTCAACGTACAATCCATACAGTGTAGGTCTAGAGGCGTCATCATCTATGGGGCTGTCTTACCATGAAGAGTTCAACCTATTTGATGATTTCTCAACCGGACGACACTCAACTTATATCCCTATTGAGCAGAACATAGATGATTTCTCATCTATGGGGAGACATTCAAGCCTTGTTGTTGTCGACCAAGATAGGCCTCGTCAGCAGTCCCGTGATCGGGTGACGCCTACAAAACCTATTAATGTACATGTTGTTGATGAAGTAGAACTATTCCAGTTTGAAAGGGATAATTCTAATAAAGAACCGCATATGGAGGTCGAACTCGATGGTGATAAGATGGGTTTATTTCTTAAAGAACCAGTAGACCTTGACGAGCTCGTCGATGCGGAGGATGACGCAAATGCTACTGCCGATGATGCTTCCGAGGATGATGTAGAGGAAGATAAGGAGTAAGATGTTTACCTGCCTAACTTTACTGGAGCAGTCAGTTGGTCAACGTATTACAACCCACAATCCCACTTCACAACAGTGGATAAGGAAGGCTTCAATGCTACTGAATTTCCAGAATTCCCATAGTTAGAGTAGTAAAACAAATAGAATGAGGGTGAACTGCAACATAGAATGGTCTTCAGGACTAAAAAACTCACGGAGGTTGTGATTAAGCATTACAACAAACGATGCTCAGTTACGTCCACCGTGAGGAAAACTGAGGTGGACAAATATATTACAAAATGTCCCTCCAAATACCAGGGATGTAATTGAAGTGTCTGCGTATCACAATTGAAGAGGCTGAACAACCTCTGGAAAATAACGAGATACAACGAACTTCATATATGCTTCGTGGGAAGCCTAAGCCAAGATCATCCTACCTTGGATGTACATGTGCTTTGTGATGCCATCCTTCCACTTGTGAAAGCAAATCTACGTGTAACTGTGCCGATATGTATAGCTACCATTAAATCCATTTACACTTGCACGGTTAAATATGATAAAGCATGGTTTACAAGATCTCCTGCCATCCAACAACTGTATGGGCAGTGGGAGGAATTGTAAAACGAGTTATGAACGTGGCTGAAAATGATGCAGAAATACAATCCAAGGATAATTGTACAACTAGAAACTGCACCGAGATACAACAATAACCATATCGTACCTGAGGAGTGCCAATTTTTCACCTTTCTAGTGATTTTTACAATCAATTTTCGAATCAATTGTTGGATGAATTTTACAATGGGGGAGGGGGCTTTTATAGTGCTCAAGAACTTGGATAATAAGAAAATTTGGGGAACAAAAGACTCAATTTTCATTCAAATTAATCCACTAGAATAATCTGATTATTTGATTTTCCAACATAACTAAAAATCAACTCTGATTTGGCTCGATTTTGAATGATTTTTCTCCTAATTTTTGAGCCAAGGTTTGATCACTTTCCCCTCATTTTACAGATTCAGATGGCGAGCCAAGGACCAACGGCGGTGGCGGTGGATCGGCCGAGACGAGGCGTTTCAGCCGGTACCATCAGCGGTGGCAGCCGCGGCGGGGGAGAGGTCCGGTAGCAGCAGGGGAGGGTTTAGAGGGAACCACCCCGTGCGCGTGGTGGCGCGGGTGGTTCTCCCACCCTCTATTTTTTGATTCAATCCTAGCCCTTTATTTCCCAGCCCTAGATACAACAACTCCTGTTAATTCTGCACATAAAAGAATAAAAAAAAAGGTTAATTGGGTTTGTTGGGCCAAAATGGGTTTTTATTGTGTTGGGTTTTTCTCTCTTATTTATTTTTGGGTTTTATTCAATAAATAGACTCTTTTTTATTTTAATGGGTTCTTTTAATTTTTATTGGATTTAAATATAATAAATAATAAATATATAAAAATAGAAAAAGAAAAGAAAAAATAAATAAAAGGTAAAAATTTAGTGACAACATTGTCAAGGCGACGTATTACCGACTTGCTACCTTTTTTGCAACCCTTGGAAAACAAGCAATGCACTGGATGGTAGATGGCCACAAGTTCCATCCAGAACTCTAGCAAAAATTTCAAACATACACTGCACATGCAAACACGATGGGTGTGACATGCTTCTCTCGTCACTAACATCACTTTCAAGTTTCGGAATATTCGCGACTGCTTGAAGGAATAATGCAAAACAATTACGTGGTTGATTTGTGCCAAAGAACGTGCGATTGCAGAGTATTCCAAACATTCAAGTACCCATGTGCGCATGCATTCGCTGCATGTGCATCCATTCATTTTGATGCCATGACACTCGTTGATCCAGTATACCGACTTGAAAACATATTCAAGGTATACCAGTACAAGTTTCCTCTGATCGAGAATGAACGTGATCATGATATCATTGATGATAAAACTAAGATACTCCCATATCCTTCCCTGCGCCGTAAGAAAAAAGGTCTCCCAGGTTCAACTAGGATTCACTGTGTCGAGGATATGGTTCCTTGAGAATGGACCGAACAACCTAAACGGTGCACTAGATATAGGAACACTGGACATGATACAAGAAAATGTCCTCTTAGGACCGGCCCTCAAATCAACTAATTGTACTTCTCTATATAATTTTTTACCATTATTTTTAACGATCTTTGAAGCTTCATTTTCTATTTTACGTACCATTTTTAATGCGATTTCTACACCTTTTAGGATGCCATATACGCACCACTTTTAGAACCATTGTAAACATATGCTTCACTACTACGACGTTTCTTCAGCGTTGCAATACTACTCGCTTTTCATAACTTGCTATTGGAAGGAAACGAGTTTCTTCAGCATTACAGAGTAGTCCAATCAATTTTATCTGAAAAGACACAGCAATCAATGATCAATTTGACCAAAAGCGCTTCGTTTTCTGAGATTTTAAATTTTAAATCTACCTTCCCATTCACCCACACACATATTTAACGCCATGAATTTACTCATTTCATACTCCAACTTTATGCCTTTCACTTATTGACCCATACACATGCCTATCGACTCATGTTTTCTTGTTCTTCATGAAAAAAAACATCGCTAGATAGTATTTTTAACGCGATTTTTACACCCTTTAGGATGCCTTATACGCGCCAATTTTAGCACCATTGTAAACATATGTTTCAGTACTACACGTGAAAGTTAAATAACAAGAAAAAATATCCCCCAACATACCACAAAATCCATTTAAACATGTTTATCAACCCATGTTTGCTTGTTTTTCATGCAAAAAACATAGCTACATACCATTTTTAATGGGATTTTTACACCCTTTAGGATGCTTTATATGCCGATCTTTATACCATTTTCAAGAAATGTTTCAGTACTACGATGCGAAAGCTGAAAATATGAAATATTATCCCCTAATACCCCATAAATTCACCTAAAACATGCCTATCGAAGCTTGTTGTAGCAAAAGGATACACAAAACTCACGTTTTCCCAAACGCAAGTTTCAAATTAATGCAGGCGACAAATTTGCTCTGTTTCTTGTGAATTTCTCGCCACATCAAACTGAACTTGTGTCTTGTTGGACGTGAGTTTTTTATTGAATATTAAAAGACGAAAACGGATAAGACGCACCACATCAGTTGCAACTCGCGTCTGGAACAACGCGATTTCAGAAATTGCATTGTCTAGAACGCGAGTCGCCCTTACGTGGGTCGAATAAGGGTATTTTTTTCAAATGATCTCTTAAGGGGGTAGTTTTCCAAATGATCTCTTTTGTTTTTATAAACCATATATATCTATTCATTATTCACTTAATTTGGATTAGGTTTTGCAAAGGGTCATTATAGGAAAACCATCTCAATTCAGTTTTTTCATCCACAACGTCAAGATTCGAACATCTAACTTGCTTAATGCATTTAGGGTATTATCCCGCTAGATCAACTGATTGTTGGCACTTTTGTTTTTTGTTTTGCTATATAGACTTTTGTTTATATTATGGATGAGTATTTAATATATTGTGGATTAGATGGTGATAAAAATGGTAATCTATGTTGGGGTCATTTTTATTTTCGATATGTGTTACTTTGATCATCTATTCTGAAAAAGTAACGATCTTGTCACCAATATTTTTTTGTATTTCTTGTTTTGATTACTAAGTTTTTAATTCTCATTATTTTACTAATATGACACATTAAGAAAATTTTATTAAAACTTAAATTTAACCCCTCCGACAACTTGACAAAGAGCTTTGATCTCATGACTCGCGACATGCCACTTTAGACATTATAATGGCCAGTCGTCGTTATGACCCCATTTTCCAGCCCTGCATATATCAATTCCACAGGACACAATGATGAAGATAAGAGACATGTTGTACGATATAGGGGAGCGGTTGTCGACACAATACATAACGAGGGTATTGTAGCAAAGATAAGAGTTTGGGTTAGAGTGGATAATTTGTATGGATAAATAGGGTTTAGGTTTTTTGAAAAGGGTGAAAAAAATAAACTTTTGAAAGTTTAAGCTGTCAAATTTGAAATAAAACCTTTTTAACTTGTCATATCATCAAATTAACGAGAGTTAACTCTTGAAAGAATAAAATAAGATAGGATGATAGTGTGAGTGACCAATTCGTTACTTTTTCAAAATTGGTGACTAAAATAAGACAAACTAAAAATAAAAGTGATCACCTGTGTAGTTTACCCATAAATAAATTTAAATAAATATAATTTTAAAATTTTTACCTAACTTGTGATTGGTGTAGACTTGCAATGGTAAGACGCTATGAACACCTAAGAGAGTAGGGATATGCAAAACTTGACTAGATTCGGAAAAGGTAAAATTTTCAGCTCGATTCGTCTTGACTCAACTTGAAATTTTATAAACTTAATTCGAATCGAAAAAATTCAAATAAAGTATGAGTTATAAATGAAAATTTGAATAACTCGAATAACTTAAAATTTTCAGTGGATTGATTTTTAAGTTCGTGTTGAGCCCCTCAATTTCTTGACATATATACCAATATAAAAAATATGATAAATAATTACAATTAAATTTTTATAGGAACTCAAAAACTCGACTTGACTCGAAAAATTTCAAATAAAATTTGAGTTGTAAAATATGGCGCGTCAACTTGAATAATTAAAATTTTTTACTTGACTTGATCCTATCGAACGTTCACACTTAAAAGAGATTTTGATTTCAAATTTTGAATATGACATTGATAAAAGATACATTTACGAACCTTAATTGAGAGCACGAAACAAACATAAACAAAATTAAACATCGATAAATATATTTATTTTTTTTATATACAATTTTCTTTTCGTGATTGAGTTAAAATTCTGTTGGCTTTAAATAAGGAAGGTTATTGTTTATTTTTTTTACTTCCACTCAATTTGAGCATGAGTAATTCATTTTATGGTATCATTTTTTTTAATAAAGAAATGTTACGAGTAAGGTTATCTTAGAGAGAGACAAAATAAATACCTCACACAAAAAATTCCATTTCTGAATTTACAATTTAATTGAATTGTTGAGTGTAATAATCGGATGGTATTCAATAAAATTCAGATTCTCACTTTTCATTAGATACGAGAAAGTAATTAATTAATTAACAAAGTGTATTCGTATAAGCACCATTGAAAAGAAAATGGCGGAACCCATTGATTCACTCATTTATTTTCATACCTTTAAAAAGACCTTTAAAAATATTGTTAAAAAAAACCCTTTAAAGATTCCAATGTGCAAACTCAATCCTGATTCTTATTCTTTTAAAGTAAAATCAAGTAAATAATTGCAATTGTCTAGTAAGCATTTTAATATCGTTTAAGCAGACAGGTTTCGAGTTCGAGGTCTTGTGAATGTAAAAAATTTATGCTGAGTGACTTATCCACCAAAATCAGGTGTACAATGTAGGTCGGCCCAAATTAATCAAAATAAAACCTTAAAGAATCAAGAGGACAATAAAAAGTAACAATTACAATAAAAGTGAATAAATATTCTTACTTTATGATCATTTATATAATGATACGTCTCATCATCTTATTAAAGATTACCTGAGATTTAATAGTGACGACTAAAAATGACTTTTTAGCATTAATCGTTGTTATAATTAAAATATTTTTTATATAAAATAATTTTCCTTAACTTCAAAACCAGTTTAACCCAAAAGTATTTATTCTTTAACGTATAATAAAAATATTAGTTGTGTATAGTAATTGTACATTAATGATTTACTATGAAGCACATAGGTTTCAAATTTCAAGCTTATAATTTTTTCTATCTTATTTTGTGATTATTTATATAATGCTACCATCTTATTAGATGTGATATGTGAAATTTAATCATGACAATTTAAATATTTATTTTTCGAATAATAGTGACTAATTCGGTAACACTTAAAAGTTAAATGACTCAATTGTAAATATTTTTTGACTAAATTTATATTGTCAAAAAGTTAATTAACTATTTGACATGTTTATCCTAAAAAGTTCAAATTGTCGCATATTGTCAATAACTTACATGTTTAAGTCCAAGGGTGAATTTGACATTTATCTTGAAAAACATGGTGGCAAATACTTTTTGAATAGTTTGATTTAAAATCAAGTGGTCGAATGTTTGGCATTGTAGTTAAAAAGTATTTTTAAATAAATTGTTTATTTTAGATATTATTTTTGAAAATATAAAATAATTAGTGATATAAACGAAGACAAATGCGTGATTTTATTCAAAAACTAATTTTTGACAAAAACTAAAGTTAAAATTTTAGTTTTTGAAATTCACTTTTCACCCAAATTAAACAACAATTTTAACTTGAAAAATTACATATTCTAGATTATTTGTAGGAAAATATTTTGAAACATATGATGCGCAAATATTCTATTTTATGGTTTGTGTATTATTTTATAGGTAAATTACACCGGTAACACCTGAACTTTTAAGGTGCTTTCAATATGGTCACCGAACTTTTAAAACTTTCATTATAGTTACTTAACTTTTAATTTTTTTTTTGGATAAATGAAAGCTTTATTCATCCAAGAACCTTCCCAATACAACCAAACAAACAAACCAAACGATACCTACCTCTTAATTACAATTGAATCCCCCAATTATCAACTAAAATCGAAGAAGAATAGGCAAAACTTTTACATCCAGAAACGTCCAAAGCTACATCATTCTTAATTCGTAAAAACAAAGCGGTAACCTGGCAAGGAGATTTTCCATGAATTCTATCATTCCTCTCCTGCCAAATAACGTAACTGAAGCAATTCCAAGCAATCCGAACAATCCCAGCAAACATATACTTTCCTTTAATGTGGAGCTTTACCCAATTTGTCAAGTCAATCCAACAATTACAAACAACAGTCACATTACAAGCCTGCAATATCAGTTGCCAAACCTGCAAAGAGAATTTACAAGCTCCAAACAGATGATCCTTTGTTTCAAACAGTCACTTAACTTTTAATTCGCTTTTATTGAGAGGATCACACAATGGCAAAATGGTCAAGAGGGGGTGAATTGGCTTTTTAAAATGAAAGGGTGAAAATTTAAAGATGAAAAATTGAGATACAGGGATTTTAGAGTGGTTCAATCTTAGAACAAGCTCTACATCCACTGCCTCAGCACCCTACTGATGATTTCAACAATTTACTCATTGAATTTGTTCCCTTTTCTCGGCTTAGGAGGAAACCGTTACAAACGATTAAGCTCTCTACCCCAAAGCTTAATAAAAAATCACTCTTTTACAAAGAGAAATTTGGCAAACTAAAATAGACCTCTCAAATAGGTTGATTTGTTGCCCAATTACAAATAAACACTCCCCAAACTTGAAATAAATGGATACAATAAAAATTACACAAGTGGGGTACAAAATTTGACTCTAAGAGCTCAAAGGAATTGGATTTGTACTTGATTGTTTTTCAATTGATCATTGGTTGTTGTTGTAGCTTTTAAGGCTTGTTTTTATATCCCTTCATTAATTTCTATCTGTTTGGTTAGTTGGCATCATCAATAGAGCCGTTGGGCTCTCTTTTTCACACCATTAATGCACTTCTGCAACCGTATCGATACTTGCCTCAGAATAGAAAGAGTCGTTGTGTACAAAATACAGGGGTGTATCGATACGCGAGAAGGTGTATCGGTACGGTCTTAGTGTAAAACAAGGTGCGTATCGAAATGGACAAGGTCGTACCAATACAATTTTGCTCACTTTGGCTATTGCCAAAACCTGTTTTGGTACACCATGAAGGTGTATCGATAGGGTTAACTGAATTTCAAAATCGCGTGTTCTCAATAACTGACAATGCAACGTTTGAATAATAAATAAAAGATTGGAAAATCTTAACCCCCGTATCGATACAGTGGTAGCCGTATCAGTACGATGTTCTTAAAACGTATCGTAACTGGCTTTCCTGTATTGAAACGGGTTCTTTCAGTGGCCTATTTCTTTAAGACCGTATCGAAACGCTCGAGAGCGTATCGATATGCCTGGGCGTAAATGTTAAATTTTGCTTGACAGCACTTAGAAAAATTTATGGGGTTTAAGATTTTGGCTTAGAACAATTTTGTACTTGAAAAATCCTTGTCAATTGTGAGTCTTTGAAATACTTAAAAATTTGTGTTCTTTTCAAATAAACCCTTAAACAATTTGTTATATCAAAATCAAACTTTGGTTTTACAATATCCCCTTTTTGATGTAACAAAACCAAGTTAAGATTTTAAGTCTTTTTTGAAAAACTCCCCCTTACTTTGAGATAGGTTTTTAAAACATTTTTGAAAATTTAAGCTCTTTTACTTCTCCCCATTTTTGTTAGATCAAAATCAATGATAGAGGCAATAAATAAGCAAGATTAAAGCAAAACAACATAATATTTCATTGAAGCATAAAGCAATAATCAAAGCAACATATTAATCCAAACTTAAAATCCTAACAACATAAGTATAGGTTCAAATATTAAATAGCATAGGTGCATAAAATAGAAATCCTAATATGACAGGTATGATATGCAATGAATGTCTAGGGAGTATCCTCATCGTCCCCATCCTCATCCTCTTCATCTTCATCATGGGTTTGAGTAGCTTGAGATTGTTTTCATTCCCCATGGAAAGCCGTGAGAGAGATATCCATTGATCCTTGTTGGCTCTCAATTGATTGAACTCATTCCTCCAAGGAAATAAAACGAGTGTCAATGGTCGCAAACCCTTCATTCATGATTGTCTTCAATGAGGTCATACATGTGTTTAATGTAGTGAATTGCTCATTGAGATAAGCCATGAAAGCATCCATAGCCGGTGGAGCTACCGGAGCTTGAGGAGTGGCTTGTGGAGGAGCTTCTGGTTCTTCAGGGATAACATCATGTGGAAGCTCGGCAAGACGAAGCCACTCTCCATTGAAATAGTGAAATTTGGCTCGAGTAAGGGAGCGCTCATCAATGGGATCTGTGAGGGGCTCGGCAAAGTCGTGAGAGCAATCAATCTCCAAGTTCAAAAATAGATAACTCAAAGCCGTACTGTAAGTAAATGAAGATACCAACAAAGTGTGATGGTGTTGAACGAGGTAAACAAGCTCCACAAACATAATCCGAGCAAGGTTCGGTTGCTTGTTCTCCCAAAAGCATCTAATCCAAAAATTGTCTGCTTGTCGGATAGTGAAGAACTTATCGCCGGATGGCTGAAACCACCAAGTGATCATCAAGTGTAGGTTGCAATCGTACGCGTCTAATACGATTACGGAGCCGCCAAGAACATGCCCCAAAGAGTCCTCATCTTCAATACCATCATTATCAAATCCAAAAATATTTTTCAAGTTATCGATGTCAATTCGAAATCTCTTCCCCATCAAGAAAGATTCAATGGCTATGACCTTAGAATGGTCTTGGTTAGGGATGCACCGAGCATTAGCAAAGAAAATCAAGACAAGATTACGGTATAAAATCCCGGGGATAGCCAAAAATTGAGTAAAATTCCAACGTCTCAAAAGATGAAGATATTTAAACTTGAAACGTTCAGAGTTTAAGAATGAAAGAGATGTTACTCTTTCGCGGCGAATTTTGTAGTTTTGGTATTGCTTGAAGTGATTTAAAGCCGTCAAGGTCGAAAAGCTCTTTTGGTAAACAACGCTAAGGTTGGGATGAGCTGAATTGTCTTCGGTTGAAGACTCGCCAACCTCGGTTGTTCTAGCTCTCTTTTTCGGTGCCATAGATAATTTGAAAAAACAATTTTAAGGCAGAAAACAATGTATGCATAAATCATCATAATCGATCCAATAATTGAAGGTATTGTTTAAAAATCTATAGTTTAAAACACATACAAGTATAAAATATAATTTTGGTAATAAGAATTTCGAAAAATAGTTTAGAAAAATATACAGTGTAATTTTATATTCGAACCAAAAAAAATTCAATTTTGAATTTTTTTTATAAAAACTTTGAAACCCCGTGTTGTATATAAACTAAAAACGCAAAAATTGTTTGAAAACAGTATAGAAATTAAAACGTAAATGAAAAGGAGAAAGAAAAAGAATTTATACCTTGATGAGAGGATTATGGATGAATGAAGATGAATAATGCACAATCTTGATGAAAAGAACCTTTTGATGTTGTGTGGAGTAAAAAACCCTCAAAAACTTTGATGAATTGATTAGAAAAACTCAAGGATTTAGGGTGTTTATATAGGAAAAATGGCTAGGGTTTTGGTTGAAAAGTTTTGGTTAAAGTTGAAAACCCTTTAATGACTATTTTAATGGTAGATGGCTTTGTGTATCAATACGCCACGTGGTGTATCGAAACAGGTGTACCGATAGGCCAAGAAGGTGTACCGAAACACGAGTCTCGTATCGGTATAGGCTCGATTGTACCGAAACACGTTCTTGAACCCGTATCAATACGAATAGAATCGTATCGATACACTTGTACTGAGAAATGCACTCTGGGTGGATATTCAAACAGGTGTATGGAAACACCTTCACTCGTTTCGATACAAGTGTGCCAGAAAATACATTTTGGGCCATAAGTTACTCAAAAGTTCAATTTTATTCGAACCGAAATACATGTAAATGATATGTGAACATCATTTATGATCTAAAATGGATGCATACTCCCCCTAGAAACAAGAATAGATATATTAAGAGGCAAAATCACATAAGCAAGGCAATCAAATAAATTCAAGCAAGTTTTTATCCTTAAAGGGCTCTAAAGGGTCAAGAAAGACTAGTTAGACCCAACTCTTTCCTAAGAGACCAAAAACGCTCTTTATCTAACAGTTTGGTAAATATGTCCACTAATTGATTTAAGGTGTCAACATACTTTAGAACTACATCATTTTCAAGACATGATCTCTAATGAACTGATGCCTTATTTCTATGTGTTTGGTTCTAGAATGTTGGATGGGATTCTTAGTGAGACAAATGAAACTAGTGTTGTCACACTTAAGGGGTACGGTAACTACATCAACTCCATAATCTAAGAGTTGTTGCGTCATCCAAAAGACTTGAGCACAACAACTCCCGGCCGATATGTACTCTGCTTTGGTGGTAGATAAAGCTAAACTATTTTGTTTCTCAGAGAACCAAGATATAAGCATACTACCTAGGAATTGGCATGTTCCGAAGGTACTCTTTCTATCTATTTTACATCCCCCATAATCCGCATCCGAGAAAGCATGAAGATCAATGAAGGAATCTCTAAGATACTAAAGACCTAAACTAGATGTATCTCTAAGGTATCTAAAGATTCTCTTAATGGCTATAAGGTGCGATTCTCTAAGACTAGCCTGAAACCTAGCACACAAGCAAACACTAAACATAATATCGGGTCTACTTGCGGTAAGGTAAAGCCAATCATAGAACGATAAAGCTTAGAATCGACACACTTACCTCCTTCATCTTTGTCAAGCTTTATGGATGAGTTCATTGGTGTGGCTTGAGGCTTTACATTCTCCAAGCCAAACTTCTTGAGCATATCCTTGATGTACTTAGCTTGATTGATAAAGATGCCATATTTCCTTTATTTGATTTGGAGCCCCAAAAAGAATGAGAGCTCTCCCATCATGCTCATCTCAAACTCACCTTGCATCAACTTAGCAAACTCTTGACAAAACAACTTATTAGTAAAACCAAAAATTATATCATCAACATATATTTGAAACACTAAGATGTCTTTGCAACTTCTTTTAATGAAAAGTGTAGTATCCACCTTGCCTTTTTCAAAACCTTTTTTAATCAAAAAGTTTGAAAGCCTTTCATACCAAGCTCTAGGAGCTTGTTTTAAACCATATAAAGCTTTAGCAAGTTTGAAAACATGATTTGGAAATTTTGGATCTTTAAAACTGGGTGGTTTCTCTACATACACTTCTTTATTAATAAAACCATTTAGAAAAGCACTTTTTACGTCCATTTGAAAAAGCTTGAATTCATGAAAGCGTGTAAATGTAAAAAACATCTTAATAGCTTCCATTCTAGCTACGAGTATATATGTTTCATCAAAATCAATTCCCTTTTCTTGAGTGTAACCTTGAGAAACAAGTCTAGCCTTGTTTCTCACTATGTTACCACTCTCATCTAGTTTGTTTCTATAAACCCATTTAGTTCCTATTGTAGACTTATTACTAGGCCTATCAACTAATACTTTACTTCTCTCAAATTGATTTAGTTCATCTTGCATGGCCAATATCCAATAGTCATCTTTTAATGCTTTTTTGATATTCTTAGGCTCAATGCATGAAATAAATGCAACATTATTAACAAGTTTAAGAGAAGATCTAGTGGTTACCCCTTTGGATGGCTCACCCAAAATCTCACCACCTTTGACATAGTTGAACTCCCTTAGGTAGTCGACCTCCTTTTCCTCTAGAGCCATGTCCTTCAAGAGGTGGAGCTTGTGTTTCTTCTTCTTTGGTTGGAACTTCATCCACCTTTGATGTTTGTCCTCTATCAATGGCTTCAATGATTCATACATCATCATCATCACAAGAATCCTTCCTCGTAAGGAGGTTATCATCGAAGACAACATGAATAGACTCTTCAACAGCTAAAGTTATTTTATTAAATACACGATAGGCTTTAGAGTTTAAAGAATATCCTAAGAAAATAAATTCATCACTTTTTGCATCAAATTTACCTAAATTATATTTTCCATTGTTTAAAACAAAACATGTACAACCAAATGGATGAAAATAGCTAATGTTAGGCTTTTTGAATTTCAAAATCTCATAAGGTGTTTTCTTCAAAATAGGCATAATCATTACTCTATTAATAATATAACAAGCCGTATTAGTGGCTTCCGTCCAAAAATATTTAGGTAAATTGTTTTTACAAAGCATGGTTCTAGCCATTTCCTCTAAAGCACGATTTTTCCTCCCAACAACCTCATTTTGTTAAGGAGTGCGAGGAGCCAAAAAATTATGGCTTATACCATTTTCATTATAAAAATCATCAAAACCAATATTTTGAAATTTGGTTCCTTGGTCACTTCTAATATGTGAAATCTTTTGACCAAGGTCATTTTGAGTAATTTTTAAAAATGTGATGAACTTTTCTAAAGCATCATCCTTAGTACTTAAGAATAGAACCCAAGTGTATCTAGAGTAGTCATCTACTAAAACATAAGCATAAGATTTACAACCCAAGCTCATAGTCCTAATTGGGCCAAAAAGATCCATATGGATCAATTGTAATACTCTACAAGTTGAAACATCATTTATAGGTTTAAAAGAAACTCTTTTATGTTTACCCTTAGTACAAGCATCAAAAATTTTATCTTGAGAAAATTTTAGCTTAGGTAAACCTCTTACTGGATCTTGGGAATCCAATTTCTCTAAAACACTCATGCTAGCATGTCCTAGTTTCCTATGCCATAACCATGAATCATGTTCATTTTGTGCAACAAAACATACATTGGAAATGTGAATGTCATCTAAATGCACCATATAAATATTACCTATGCGATGACCTATGAACATTATTTTGTTAGTTTCAATGTTCAAGATTTTACAACCATTTACATCAAATAGAATATTAAAATCTTTATCACATAATTAAATAATACTCAATAAATTATGTTTTAAACCATTGACATAAAGCACATTATCAATATAGAAGAGTGATTACCAATAGAGCCAATCCCTTCAATATGGCCTTTGGAGTTGTCACCAAATGTCACAACTCCTATACTTTTTGGTTTTAGCTCTAAGAATCTACTCTTGTCACTGGTCATATGTCTTGAGCATCCACTACCAAGGTACCATGTATTTTGACTTGTAGCTTTGGCCTTGTGTTGGACTCGATTCCCCCAACCATTTGTTCTTGCCAAGTGGTGGAGAAGATAAATTTGGGGTGTATGGAGTGGAAGCAAAAAGATAGAAAAATATGGACAAGGATTTAGAGTGGTTCGGCTTTCTAGTCAAAGCCTACATCCACTACCTTAGCTTCCTACTAAGGATTTCACCAATTCACTAAGAATTCTTCCTCTTTTCAAGGCTTAGGAGGCAACCATTTACAACCTAGACTCAAAACCCAAGTCTAGCATCCAGAGCTCACAACTGAGCTTTGGGAACACTCTTAAACAAAAGAAAACTTAGCAAATGAAATCCCTCTCTAAAGGTTCATGTTTGCACACTAAAGCTCTCACCTAAATCCTAGAACACTTGAGCATACATTGACAATTTGACCTCACAAGTGTTTGTCTATCCAGAGAATGGAAATTTAGGCACTAAGACAAATTTGACATCATATTTTTGTTGACAATAGGATCATTAGTTGCTTCAGATGCTTCTTGAGTTTTTTTGTACTCTCAATTGAGTTTCTAGTCATTGGAGACCGTTGGGATTGAATTGGAGCCGTTGGGGCCTTTATTTCCCGCAATAAATAAAGTTCTAGAGTTGTTTGTATCGATATGCAGGTAGCCGTATCGGTACGTGTTCTTCATAAACTAGTCATTGGGCTCGTTCCAGATGATGTTTATCGATACGCGTAGGATCGTATCAGTATGGTCTGCAATTTAAAAGACCGTTGAGAAAATAGCCGTTGGGGTTTTTGCCACGTAGGAGCATCGAAACGCTAATAGGCATATCGAAACGACCCCTCTTCGTATCGATACAGGCAAGCCTTGTATCGGTACGGTATTTGGTAGTTTCAAAAAGACTGTAGCTGAAACCCTAAGGCGTATTGATACGGGGAATACCGTATCGGTACGGTTACTTAAAAAACTCAGGTTTGGCTTCTTTAAAGACATTTTAAATTATTCCAAAACCTTATAAAATCCATCAAACATATTTTCAAGTTGTTTGGACTTAAAATCATTTTTGAAATCTTTTCAATTTATTCCAAAACTATTTTTCAATTATTATATCAAAACAAATATCTTATCAATCTCCCCCTTTTTGATATAATAAAACCAACTTGAAAAATTGTTTGTGATTCTCCCTCTTAGTATTTAAAAATTTGAATAAGAGATTTTAAAATTTAAATGTATTTAAAGTTTTCCCTTATTCACTTGAAAAAAATCAAATTTTCTAACAATTTCTCTCCCTTTTTGTTAAATCAAAAAGAATATATGTAACTTTAAGTTCAAAATAACAATGGAGGTTAAAAAAATTGACAAAATTTGTTTTTGCTAAAAGTTGGCTCCCCCTTACACAAAACATCAATCAAATTTTAGTCAAATAATTTATGATAATCTAGTTGAATTTAAAAAATAAATCAAATTAAAATAAACAAAAATTCAACTAAATTTTACCATACTTGAACCAAATGGGGGATGTGAAGCCTTCCTTCTTCAAGTGTCATTCCATGTGTGTATGGAGCTCCCCTTTAATTTTGTAATTTGTTGATCATTCTCCATCACATCTAAAACAAGACAATCACAAGTGTTTTGGTATCCAAATTGCTTTGGATCTATAGGCGTTAGTAGCACACAATTTTGTCTCATTGGGAATCTATTTTTCAATTTCATCCTTTTTAGTTGAAGTAATTAGTCCTTTTGGGACCCAAATACTTCTAAAACATTTTCCTTTAACAAATTTAGGGGCACTAGATTGTCTTTGGTAAAAGTTTGATTTTCCAAAATCGTTTTTCTTTTTAAGTTCCTTGAAAATCAAATCTTTTTCTTTCTTAAGATCACCAACATCCTTTTGATGATCTTTTTCTATCATTTAAAGAAAATCTTGTAAATTTGAAACTTTAATCTCAAAATCTTTAATTTTTGCTTCAAACAGTAAATTTGTTTTTAAAAGCAAATCATTTTCGATTTTTAATTTTGAAATCATCTTTTTTATTTTTCGAAAACGAAGCTTCAAATTCAAAAAGCAATTCATCATAAGCTTCTTGTATCTCATCAAAAGTATATGAATTAGAAATAGATGAGTTATAAGCTACCTCTCCCTCATGGAGGGTCATTAAGCATAAGTGGGCTATCTCATTGTCGGCGGAGTCTTCCTCATCACTCCATGTTGTTACATATGCTTTCTTTGAAGATGATCCCTTTTTGTTGAAGCGAGGGCAATTATATTTTGTGTGTCTCGTCTCCTTGCATTCATGGATACTTTGGGGATTCTTCATCTTCTTCTTTGATTCAGGCTTGGATTTTTTAGATTTCGCTCTTCATGAATCGAGTGAATTTTTAAAGAGATGAACCATCTCTTCATCTTTACTTTCCTCTTCACTTGATTCTTTACGTTGGTATTTGGAGGATTTGAGAGCAATGACAATAACATAAATGCCTTTCTCTTTGATCTTCTTCTTCTTTTCCCTCTTCAAGGGTTCAGACATCATCTTATGAGTTATTAAGGATCTAATTAGCTCATTAAGCTTGAGCTCTTTCAAGTTCTTGGCTTCAATGATTGCCATCTTCTTGCTCTCTCATGATTCGGGAAGTGAGTAAATCAACTTCCGAATGAGTTTATCTTCTGAAATATCCTCTCCAAAGCTTTTGAGTTAGTTGACAATTATGGAGAATCAGTCGAACATCCTCTTGATGTCTTCATCCGGGTCCATCTTAAAGTTTTCATACTCAAGGTTGAGAAGACCGATCTTGGTTTCCTTTACTTCATTTGTTCCCTCGTATGTGATTTCAAGCTTGTCCCATACTTCCTTGGCACTCTCACAAGAAGAAGCTGTAGCATAAACCTCTAGACCCAATGCATAAAATAGCACTAGCAACGCCTTGGAGTTTAGCTCCATCATCTTCTTATCGTTGGCATTCCAATCCACCTTCTACGTTAAGGATCGAACGGTCTATCTTCAACAAGGTCCCAGAGTTGATAGTCTTTTACCTTGATAAAGTACACCATCCTATTATTCCAATAGGCATAATGTTCATCGTTGAATAATGGTGGTTTGTCAATGGATTGCGCCATGAACACCGGTTGATAGAATGGTTGATCGAGCTTACCGGGATCGCCTCAATAGGATGTTAATCCTCTCAATTGATCCTCGCTCTGATACCAATTGTTGGACTCGATTCCTTCAACCGTTTGTGCTTTCCAAGTGGTGGAGAAGATAAATTTTGGGTGTATGGAGTGTAAGCAAAATGATAGAAATATATGGACAAGGATTTAGAGTGGTTCGGCTTTCTAACCAAAGCCTACATCCACTACCTTATCTTCCTACTAAGGATTTCACCAATTCACTAAGAATTTTTCCCTTTTTCAAGGCTTAGGAGGAAACCTTTTACAACATAGACTCACAACCCAAGTTTAGTATCCAAAGCTCACAAACCGAGCTTTGGGAACACTCTTAAACAAGAGAAAACTTAGCAAACAAAATCCCTCTCTAAAGGTTGATGTTTGCACATTAAAGCTCTCACCCAAATCTTAGAACACTTGAGCATACATTGACAATTTGAGTTCACAAGTGTTTGTCTATCTAGATAATGGAAATTTAGGCACTAAGACAAATTTGACATCATAATGTTGTTGACAATAGGATCATTAGTTGCTTCAGATGCTTCTTGAGGTCTTTTATACTCCCAATTGAGTTTCTAGTCATTGGAGATCGTTGGGATTAAATTGGAGCAGTTGGAGCCTTTATTTCCCGTAACAAATGTAGTTCTTTAGCTATCCATATCGATACACGGGTAGTCATATCGGTACGTGTTCTTCATAAACTAGCCGTTGGGCTATTTCCAGATGATGCGAATCGATATGCGTAGGATCGTATCGGTACGGTCTGCAATTTAAAAGATCGTTGGGAAAATAACCGTTGAAGGGTTTTGGCCATTGGGTTTTTTGCCATGTAGGCATATCAAAACGCTAATAGGCGTATCGAAATGAACACTCTCTGTATCGATACGGGCAAGCCCTGTATCGGTACAATTTTTGGCAGTTTCAAAAAGACTATAGATGAAACCCTAAGGCGTATCGATACGGGGAATACCGTATCGGTATGGTTACTTGAAAAACTCAGATTTGGCTACTTTAAAGACACTTTAAGTCATTCCAAAACCTTATAAAATCCATTAAACATATTTTCAAGTTGTTTGTAATTAAAATTATTTTTGAAATCTTTTCAATTTAGTCTAAAACTATTTTTTAATTATTATATCAAAACAAATATCCTAACACCTTGTAGCAATGCTCCCCCTACAAACAAAGAATTAATTCTTGATTTTTGGTACAAAAATCATTTTGGGTACATGAACATTAGCTCCCAAAATCTTGGTTCCACTGGGAATCCAAGAAGCAATAACATGTCAATCATAAAAAGTAATTAGGTTATTGGGAACCCAAACACTTCTAATCATCTTACCTCTAGAAGGCCTTTGGAAGCATCTTTGTTTGTAACCATTAAAGTTTCTCTTTACATGGTTGGAATTTGAAGAATTTGCTTTTTCAAAATTTTGTTTCCCAACTTGGTTAAGAGAAGCTTTGAGCTCATTCACCACTTTGTGGTGATCATCATGAAACTCGGAAAGAAGATTATTTAAATCAACATTTTCTTTTTGAAAATATTTTTGATCGTCTTGTAAAACCAAAATCTTCTTTTCAAGTTTCGAGTTGGTTTTAGATATGGAATTATTTTGGTTTTTCAAATCGAAAAGCATTTTTTATTTTTCAAAACTGATTCCTTGAATTTTTTAACCAACTCATCGTAAACCTCATGTAACTCATCATAAGCTTCTTGAAGCTCATCAAAGGTAAAATCAAATGTAGATGAGTTGTGGTTTACCTTAGGATCTTCTTCAAGAGCCATGAGGCAAAGGTTGGCGACTTCTTGATCTTCCTCATCGGATAATTCCGAATCGTTCCAAGTAGCCAAATTTGCCTTGAGCTTATTCTTCTTTCTAAAGCTCTTCTTTTTTAGTTGGGGGCATTCGGTTTGAATATGCCTCGGCTTCTTGCACTCATAGTATATGAGTTGATCTTTTTCTTCTTCATTGTTTTTGTTCTTGAAGTCTCCTCTTCTATTGAACTTTCTTCCCCAGTTGGACTTTATGAACCAAGTGAATCTTTTGGCTAACATAGCCATCTCCTCATCTTCCTCCTCACTCGAATCACTTTCTTCTTGTGAAGCTTTGAGGGTGATTCCGAGTTTCTTCTTCTCTACCTCTTACTTCTCTATTCTTTTCTTTTCTCTCTTCTTTTCTTCTTCTCTTTCTTGCTTCATGATCTCGTGAGTAAGAAGAGACCCCACTAGTTCATCGAGCTTCAATGTCTTCAAGTTTTTAGCCTCGATGATGGCGGTTCTTTTCTCATCCCATAATTCAGAAAGAGAATAGAGAAGTTTCCGAACAAGCTTGTCTTCGAGAATGATCTCATTGAAGCCTTTGAGACCGTTGATGATGACGGAGAAATGATCAAACATCTTAGAGACGCTCTCATCGGGCTCTATCTTGAAATTCTCATAGCTCAAATCAAGGGTTCCAATTTTGGTCTCCTTTACATCGTTGGTTCCTTCATAGGTGATATTGAGCTTGTCCCACACCTCCTTTACGCTTGTACAAGAGGACATCTTCGCATACATGTCCGGTCTAAGTGCATAAAAGAGGATGTGCAATGCCTTGTCATTAACTTGTAGTCTCATTCGATCATCATTGGTCATCTCTACCTTTGTTTTAGGAATGAGCCTTCCTTCTTTATCCCTCTTCATTGGGATTGTTGGTCCGTCTTCCACTACATCCCAAAGGGTACAGTCATTTGATTTGATGAAGAGCCTCATCTTATTCTTCCAATAGGGATAGTTGTCCCCATTGAAGTAAGGAGGTTTGGTAATCGATTGTGACTCATAGAGGTTGTGGCTGAAGGTAGATGCCATGGCTTCACTTGTAGGTTGATCAATCTCTCCTAGAGTTGACTCAAGAGGATGTTAATCCTTCCAATGAGTCTAGCTCTAATACCAATTATTGAGAAGATCACACAATGGCAAAATGGCCAAGAGGGGGTGAATTGGCTTTTTAAAATGAAAGGGTGCAAATTTGAAGATGAAAAATTGAGACACGAGGATTTTGGAGTGGTTCAAGCTTAAAACAAGCTCTACATCCACTACCTCAACACCCTACTAAGGATTTCAACAATTCACTCACTGAATTTGTCCCCTTTTCTTAGCTTAAGAGGAAACCGTTACAAACGATTAAGCTCTCCACCCCAAAGCGTAATCAAAGATCACTCTTTTACAAAGAGAAATTTGGAAAACTAAAAAGACCTCTCAAATAGGTTGATTTGTTGCCCAATTACAAATAAACACTCCCCAAACTTGAAATAAATGGATGCAATAAAAACTACACAAATGGGGTACATATTTGACTCTAAGAGCTCAAAGGGATTGTATTTGTGCTTGATTGTTTTTCAATTGATCATTGGTTGTTGTTGTAGCCTTTTGGGCTTGCTTTTATAACCCTTTCATTAATTTCTATCCATTTGGGTAGTTGGCATCATCAATAGAGTCGTTGGGCTCTCTTTTTCCCACCATTAATGTATTTCTGCAACTGACCATGTCGGTACATGAACGACCGTATCGATACTTGTCTCAAAATAGAAAGAGTCGTTGTGTACAAAATACAGGGGCTTATCGATACGTAGCAAGGCGTATCGGTACGGCCTCAATGTAAAACAATGGGCGTATCAAAACGGGCAAGGCCGTATCGATACAATTTTGCTCATTTGGGCTATTGCCAAAACCTGTTTCGATACACCACAAAGGTGTATCGATACGGGTTAACTGATTTTCAAAATCGCATGTTCTCAATAACTGTCAAGGCAACGTTCGAATAATAAATGAAAAGATTGGAAAAATCTTAACCCCCGTATCAATACGGTGGTAGTCGTATCGGTACGTTGTTCTTAAAACATATCGAAATAGGCTTTCCTGTATCGAAACGGGTTCTTTCAATGGCCTATTTCTTTAAGACCGTATCAAAACGCTCGAGAGCATATCGATACGCTTGGGTGTAAATGTTGAATTTTGCTTGAAAACACTTAGAAAATTTTATGGAGTTTAAGTTTTGGGCTTAGAACAATTTTGTACTTGAAAAAACCTTGTCAAATTGTGAGTCTTTGAAATACTTAAAAATTTGTGTTCTTTTTCAAATAAGTCCTTAAACAATTTGTTATATCAAAATCAAACTTTGGTTTTACAACTTTCATTACGATCATTGCCGTCAACTACCGTTAAAAAGCTGACATAACATGTTAAATTTAAGGGTAAACTACACTGGTAGTCACTGAACTTTTAGGGTAAACTACACTGGTAGTCACTGAACTTTCAGGGTATTTTTACTATGGTCATCAAACTTTTAAAACTTTCATTACAATCACTCAACTTTTAATTCGCTTTCATTACTGTTAAAAAGCTGATGTGGCATCTTAATTTTAAAAATAAATGTTTTCCTACCCTATTTTCTCTCACACTCTTATTTTCTTCCATTTTCCTTTCATCCAAACATGTATATCTTTCTTTTTTCCCTCATCTCCGCCCTTCGGTTCTCATATGTAATCTTATAGCCTCTACGGGGTGAAATTGTCCTATTGCCTGCATCATTAAAAAAATCTCCCAATGCTATAATTTTCCTAATTGTTTTGGGAAAAATGATACAAAAATGAAGATTATCTATTCTGCTACTATCCTGGTGGTTAAGGTACTTAAAACTGGAGAGTAAAATTAGATACGAGTATATATAATATTGGTATGTCACTTTTTTAATGCATTGTGAGGATCTTAGATGATCATATTTCACGTCTTGTTAGAATATTTCTCGAACATGTATACTCTAAAAAAATAGAAAAACCTGACCAACTTGGATACCCTTGAAGGTGGGATGGATTTTTTTGGTAACAATAAAACAAGGTTAAATAATTGTTACAGTCCAAAAAACTCTAAGATAGCTATAGCCTTGAGAGATTTCTTAATGGTGCAGGTAGTAGGACAATTTCACCCCATAAGAGGCTATAAGATTACAGAGGAGAAAGAGATGAGTGAGAAGATGATGAAAAAGAAAGATAGACATGTTTGGATGGAAGAAAATAAGAATGGAAGAGAAAATAGGGTGGGAAAACTTTTATTTTTAAATTTAACGTGCCACATCAACTTTTTTTTACTGGTAATGAAAGCGAATTAAAAGTATCAACTTTTTTTACTGGTAATGAAAGCGAATTAAAAGTTGAGTGATTGTAATGAAAGTTTTAAAAGTTCGGTGACCATATTGAAAGCGCCCTAAAAGTTTAGTGATTACCATTTTAGTTTACCCTTAAATTTAACATGCCACGTCAGCTTTTTTAATGGTAATTGATGGCAGTGACTGTAATGAACGCGAATTAAAGTTGAGTGACTGTAATGAAAGTTTTAAAAGTTTAGTGATCATATTGAAAGCGCCCTAAAAATTTAGTGACTACTAGTGTAGTTTACCCTTATTCTATTATTTAGTTCCATGGCTTAGAATTTTTGTGTTTATAGTTTAGTATTTAGGGTATTTTTTATTCTATAGTTTAAATATGAAGTTGTAATGTTTTGCACAACTAGGAATGTAAAAACAGGTAATCAGATGGGTTTCATGTCGGGTCCTGTCAGGTCGGGTCAAATCGGATACAAGTCATTTCAGGTCAATTTGATGTTTCGACTCGATTCGGGTCGGGTGCAGGTCAGTTTCAGTTCGGGTTTATTTCAGGTCAGGTTCATTTCGGGCCAGGTTCACTTTAGGTCGGGTCAAAACGGTTCAGACCCGAATCAGTTAATTTTTGGGTTAATTCGGGCTTGGGTTCATTTCAGGTCGACTTCATTTCAAGTCAGGTTCATTTTAGGTCGGGTTAATTCAAGTTTCGAATTCGTATTAAGTTTGAGTTTGGTACAAATAATCGATAGACTTTGGGAAGGGTCATTTCGAGTGAATTATTTAATGTCTTTTACGAACACGAATCACATTAAAAAATAAATATTAGGTACTATAATGAACAAAAAATATCACCATATTTAAAATATTTGAGTAAATTATAAAAAATAAAATTAATAAGGATCGATTTCGATGAAAAATAAAATTTTAAGGTTAACATGAACAATAATATCATCATATTAAAAATATTGGACTAAATAAAAAATGAATAGGGGTCAATTTGAAGTAAAAAGAAAATTTTAGCTACTAGAATAAACAAAAATATTATTGGACTAAATTGCCAAAAATATAAATAAATATGGGACAATTTTGACTAAAAATTAAATTATATGGATTAGAATAAACAGAAATATTATTCGATTAAGTTACCAAAAATAAAAATATATATAGGTCAATTTCTGCTAAAAATAAAATTTTAGGGACTATAATGAACACAAATATCATCATATTAATAACATTGGACAATATTAGAAAATTTTAAAATAAATAGGGGTCAATTCGAATCTCTAAACCCCAAACCTCAACCCCTAAATCTTACAATCACTAATAATTAAAGTGCAAACTAAATCCCTAAACTAATCTCATAACTCCTATCAAACACTCAACTTGACACATTTACCCCTAAACCCCAAACCCTTAAATATTACAATCACTAATAATTAAAGTGCAAGTCTAATCCTCAAATCCCCTAATCCCTAAACTAATCCTATAACCCCAAACACTCAACTTGAAACATATATTATACCCATAAACCCCAGACCTCAACCCTTAAATCTTATGATCACTAATAATTAAAGTACAATCATAATCCTCTAATCCCTAAACTAATCCCATAAACCTAAACACTCAACTTGACACATTTACTCTTAAACCCCGAACCTCAACACCTAAATCTTACGATCACTAATAATTAAAGTGTAAGAATAATTCCCTAATCCTTAACCTAATCTCATAACCTCAAACACTCAACTTGACACATTTACACCTAAACCCCAAATCTCAACCCCTAAATCTTACAATCACTAATAATTAAAGTGCAAAACTAATCCCCTAATCCCTAAACTAATCCCATAACTCCAAACACTAATAATTATAATTTAATACATTAACGTCATTTTTCATCCTTGCCGAAATAAATTGGGCCTTCAAAAGCCCGTCAAACGTTTTAATTATTAAACAATTTTATGAAGGATGATCTAATTAAAAGAAAACCTAAACCTAAAGGTATAAGGAAACTAAATTGAAATTGGACTAAAATGAATCAAACTAAAACTAAAGAATAAAAAAAGACTTAAGTGTAAAGCTCCTAAACTAGTAATGGCCTAATCCACTAATAACCCCTTAAAAATAGGCGAGCAAGATTCCCTCCATTTGTTATAGCAATTGGAAATTGTTTTTTAAATATGGGCGGCTGCGGGCAGATCAACTTGAAAAATAGGCGAGCAGGTTTTTGCTTTTTAGGGATTAGAATAAAATATAAAAAATGAATAGGGGTCAATTTTAAATAAAAATTAAATTTTAGGGACTAGAATAAATTGGACTAAATTGTCAAAAATATAAATAAATACGAGGTAATTTTGACTAAAAATTAAATTGTAGGGACTAGAATAAACAAAAATATTATTAGACTAAATTACTAAAAATAAAAATTCTACTAATTCTCTCCAAAATTTTGGGTAGATTATTCCTCTAATTCCCTTCAAAATTTTGGGTGGCTTTTATCCCTCCAAAAATTTTAGACTAAGAGTAAATTAATCTCAAACCTAAAAAATGGGTGGCTTATTTCCCTCTAAAATTTTGGATGGGTTTTATCCCTCCAAAAATTTTAGACTAAGAATAAATTAATCTCAAACCTAAAAAATGGGTGGCTTATTTCCCTTCAAAATTGTCTTTTTCCTTTTTTTACCAATTGTCCTTTTCTTTTTCTACCAATTGTTTTAGTTTAATTCAATTGAGTCCCAACTTAGATTAATTTAATTGAAATTCCATATTTAGTTTTAGAATTCTTTTAATTATGTCCATAATTTATGCTTCTAGATTTTAGTTTATCTCAATTAGATCCTAAGTTTAATAAGTTAATTCAATTCATCGTCATCATCATCATTATAACATATAATAAACTTTGATTAAATGTAATTATACACAAAATTTTGATATGGATGTAAACATGTAATTGTACACATGATAATATCAACATGAAAGTTAAAACTTTAATTTAGTTTAAACTTAGTAGTTCAAACTTGACAAATAATTTATATTGAATGAGTCACTAAACATATTGAATTATTACTAAGCATTGAATTATTTAACAAAATTTCAAATTTAGTAGTGTCAAATAAATATCTAAATCTAATATTTCATTTTTTGATATTTTTAATTGATTATATATTATATATAACAAAAATATTATTTAACACTTTAAATTGATTTAAAAAATTAATATTTTACATTTACCAACACTTAATAGTTTACATTTATCAACACTTTAAATTCATCAAATCATCATAGGCTTCCTCAATTACATGTCAGGTAAATCAAGTCAGGTCAATATTAGTTCAGGTCAACAACAGGTCGGGTTCAAAACAAGTCGAGTTCAAAACAGGTCGGGTAAAATCGGATCTCTGGGTCGATTCAGTCGGGTAATATCAGTTATCTGCCAAGTTAGTCTCGGGTTCGGGTTCATTTCAGTAGGGTGTAGGTTGGGTTTCGGGTCCACAGTAACAGGTTCAATTCAGGTTCGATTACTGCAGTAACAGGTCCAACTCGGATTCGGGTCAACAACAGTCAGTTAAAGATCGGTTTCGGGTCATCGCATCCTCAGGTCAAACCAGGTTCTGACTCGAGTAGGTTTCAGTCGGGTTTTCAGGTCGGGTCAGCTTTTTACGTCCATATGCACAACTAACCTGTATATTGAAATATATAATATTTTCTTGATATACATGAGTAAATTTTATTTTGTACAACATCCCCTTAAATCCTAACTTCTAAAATCTTAAACTCTAATCATACATATTTAACCTTTAAATTTTAATCATAAACACTAATTCTTGAACATAGTCTCTAAAATCTAAATTATAATCCACAAGACCTAAAAATTAATAAACTTATATCAGCTTTAATTTGTAGACTCTCTGTATCAAAATATTTTTTTAATTATATAACTATTTTTTAGATATTACAACTGATTTTTTTGAAATTTATTGTAGTTCTCCTTTTATTGTCAGATCTATGACACTTTAAACAGTAGAAGATGAAGTCAGCATGTGTTCCACCTCACTGTTCATGGTTTTTTTTATTAAAACTTACAAATGTCGGTTTGTGATCCTACCGACTTTACCCTTTTATTAAAATACATGCATGGCAGAGACTGTCGTAATAATAATGAACTGAAGTCGACTTGTGATCCTACTACATTCACTATTATTTTAATAAAAAACCATAAACAATAAAGTCAACTTATGATCCTACCGACTTCGCTATAAAAAAAATACCAGACATTAAAAATGAAAAAATGGAATAATTTTTTTCCAACTTATAATATTGCAGCAATTACTCTAATATATACCCCTACTTTTAATCCAAAATACTTTTACTCTAATTTTGTTTTTTGAAAGAAAAAACAATACAGGTGACTTAAAACTAACAAGACACCAACCAAGCACATCTGGTTATGGAAGAAGTAAAAATCTTGCAAGAAAAACAATATTTAATTTGAAAAAACAAAGATGACACTAATTAAAGGTAGTAACTAGTAATGGCAGAAGAAAAGAATAAACTAAAGTCTTTGCATGGGACCCACTTTCAAATCTGTTGACAGAGACGGCAGAGTTTCATTTCTTCAAACACCCCCTCTTATTAATTTACTTACATATATTATTATTATTATTATTATTATTATTATTATTATTATTATTTTCTCTCTCTGTTGAATTTCTTCGTGGGGTTTCTCTATCTAGAATTCCTTTCCAAATTGTTTAGTGGAAGGGCAAAAGAAAAGATGTGAGCTTTGTTTTGTTGTTATGGCCGTTTGTGAATTCTCCCCATAGGAAAAAATAGTCTTTTCTCTCACACTTTTCAAGTTTCAATCTTAAAAGAACATGGGAGGCAGAATCTAGGGTTTGACAACACCAAGTCTAACAAGGTCTGTTCTTTTTTTCTTCTTCTAATGAGAGAGCTGTTTCTGCCTTAATCCTTGTTTGTTTTCCTTCTCTCTCTTTCTTTGTCTCATTTTAAGCTGAGTTTTCACACCACTGTTGAATCTGTTCTTGTTGTCCTTCTATGGTTTAGAAAAAGGAAATAATTGACCCTTTAAGCTAAATTTAGTTTAATTTCTGTTGAAAGAAAGTCGTTGTTAGGTCTTTGGGTGATCTCAAAATTGAATTTTGCCTGATGGGTATTTCTTTCTTCCTTTAAAGATCTTGTTTTTATAGTAAAGTTTGTTGTTTTTTATGGTATGTTTATGTTTAGTTGATCTTTGGGTTTTGGAGAATTAGGGGTTTGTTCTTGGTTTTGGGGGTAACATGGAGGAAGTTGAGGAAGCCAACAAGGCAGCAGTAGAGAGCTGCCACAAGGTTTTGAGTATTTTGTCTCAGCCACAAGATCGGATTCAATACAGGAATTTGATGTCTGAAACTGAGGAGGCTGTTTTTAGGTTCAAAAGAGTGGTTTCTCTTTTGAACACTGGTTTAGGACATGCAAGAGTGAGGAAGCAAAGGAAATTACAAACCCCTCTTCCCCAGAGCATCCTTTTGGATAACCCACACCATGAAATCTCAGCTCAAGAATTGAGTTCACATGCCAAAAATTCTCTTTATTTGGGAACCCCATCTTTGGAATTGAGCTCAAATGGGAAAAACCATCAGCAACTTGCCCAACCGGCTTGGTCGGGGCACTACTATATCCTCCAACAACAACAGCAGCAGCAGCTTCGACAGAGGTTGCAATTCCAGCAGCAGCAAATGAAACATCAAGCTGAAATGATGTTTAGGAGGAGTAATAGTGGCATTAGCTTGAATTTTGATAGCTCTAGTTGTACACCTACCATGTCATCCACTAGGTCTTTCATTTCTTCCTTGAGCATAGATGGTAGTGTTGCCAACTTGGATGGTGGGGGTGCCTTCCATTTCATCGGGGGTTCTCGGTCCTCAGATCAGGGTTCCCAACACAAGAAGAAGTGTTCTGCTAAGGGAGAAGATGGGAGTGTCAAATGTGGGAGCAGCAGTAAATGCCACTGCTCGAAAAAGAGGTTCGTTTTTATCATTTGCCCTCTTTAGCATCTCTATAGAATCATGCTGTTGATATTAGTTATCATAATTGCTTTGTTCCATGTGTGGAGCTTAATTAGTTACTCTCTGTTGGCAGGAAACATAGAGTAAAGAGATCAATCAAGGTGCCTGCAATTAGTAACAAGCTTGCTGATATTCCTCCCGATGATTATTCGTGGAGGAAATATGGGCAGAAGCCAATCAAGGGTTCTCCTCACCCTAGGTAATGATCATAATCAGACCGAGATTTCATATATTCGTATGTGAACTTTGGTGTTCCCCTGTTCTGTTTTGCTAGTGGCATTACAAATATAGGTGCATATAGGAACTTTTGGATTGAAACAGACTAGGAACGGAACTCGTGATCTTAGTGGATAAACGAAGGGCTTGTTAGGGTTCTTTGTTACAAAACAGTGACTTTATTGTGTGTAACAATGTCATTAATGTTTCAATTAGTTCAGATCTATGCCTTTACTGCATTGAGTGATTACCTTAGTCTCGAAGATATTAAAAGGGCAACTTTCGATTGTTGGAGAATTTCAACTCGTGGCGAAGTAATAACTTAGATGATACAGGGAGATTCGAGCAGGGCCAAGATGAATCATGATGCGTATATATCTTTGATGTTTAAGTGGGTTATTAGCCATGGTGTTAGTTCTACTTGCATGTTTAAAGTGTTTTGTAGCAAACTTGTTACTTTGATTTATATTTAGTGAAATCCGTCTAAAAATTTATCGACTTAGGATGCTTTTTCTTTTCAAACGATGCAGGGGGTATTATAAATGTAGCAGTATGAGAGGTTGCCCTGCAAGGAAGCATGTGGAGAGGTGCTTGGAAGAGCCATCCATGCTTATCGTTACCTATGAAGGTGAGCACAACCACCCAAGGTTACCATTGCAATTGACGACAACGTAGTTGTCTCTGGAGAAAACTTTCCTAAAATATCGCTTCCAGCTTCCGGCCTTCATTGTTCGATGGACCACCCTAATTAACAGTTGGCTTGATTTGCTCCTGTACATAGGATATATCGTAGCAGGTCCTTTTTTAATTTTCTTATATTTTCTTATATTTTCTCTTCCTTGGCAGCAGGACCAAAAGAAAATTGTAGAATTGGGGGTTTAAATTGTAAGAACTATTTCATCTTTCATTGCAATTAATGCTTGAAAGGGCATTGAACTTTTGGAATTGAATGAAAAAAGGCCATCCATGCTCTGGTTAAGTAGGGTGTTGGATATTAGTCTACACGTGAAATACGTTTGGAACCAAACCAAGAATGTTGAGAATTTGTCTCACTAGCAAAGATTAGGTTGTTTTAACATGATTTGCATATTTGCACATACACAGCTGGAAACTCTGGAATGATAAGACAGGGTGTGTTGAAAAGTGGGGTTTGAGTTTTAAAGATTGAAGAGAGAGATTCCGATGTTTAGGTTTCGTTTAGTATTGTTTTTTAAATTAGTTTTTTGGGCCAAAAATATTTTTTAAAGGTAGAAACTTAGCTTTTGAAAAAAAATATTTTTAAAAAGTGTTTAACCTAATCGCAAGATATATTAATAATTATTTTTTTAGTTTAAAAATGATATATATTTATTTATGTCAATTTTTAAATAAAATATTTTAAATTTATTATATTTTTATAAAACACATGCAATTGTTAACAATGTATTTATTAATAAAAATATTTTTTTATATTTTTATAATAATCTAAGTTGATATATTTTATATATTATCACATTAAAGAATTTGAATATCATATATATATATATATATATATAACTTATAATATCATGTCTAAAATTTTCATTTATCTTTTTAAAAATATTTTTTGACAACAATACTAAACACTTAAATTTTAAATTCAAAAATTCAGGAGCACTTTTAAAACACACTTTTCAAAAGTAATTTTTCATTACACTTTTCAAAAGTAATATTAAACTGGCCTTTAGTCTAGGTTCAACACCTTAATTTAAGGATAAATACATTATAACCGAAAATGTTATAAAATTCGAAACTTAAAATGTTACTTACACAACCAACATGCTATATTTTTTTATAATATTTTAGATTGGTAATAAATTACGAAACTTGTAATAAAACTAAAAGTTAAATTTCGAAACTTGTCGAAAAATCACCAACCTAACATTTCAATTGTGTGGTAACATTTTAATTTTTTATTTTTTAATATTTCAGTTATGTGGTTTTATTGTTTGTTTGGGTCTCACGTGAAGAATTATTGAAGTCAAGTCTTAGTGAGGTTTCAGAACAAGGCATGTGAGTTTTGTAGACTGATCAACATGGGCATTGGGCAATATGCTTCCACAACACATTGCAATGCCAAAATGGCAGTCCCTCTTCCATTGGCATTTACCAAGTTTCAAAACAAAAGAAGAGCTGTGATTTTCCCATTTTTATAGCATAACGTAAAAATTCTAAAATGCAAAAATTGCGGCTTAACTTGTATCTCTCTCATTCTCTCTCTGCAAGCTGAAACAGCTGACATACATGTTGCATGAGTTGAATATATATATATACAAAGATGACAAACTTGTTTTGAGGTGTGATAACTCAAGTGCAGTGGCTGGTTCGGCTAAAACACTTCAAATTTAAATATGTCGAATTAGACTTGTATTTTATTTGAGAAAGAAGTGTTGAAGTTATGCTTCAGCTGCTGCAAGTTTTTTAGTCAAAACAACTTTGCTTATTTTTTCTGTTTTTTAAATTAGATTTTATTGCTATTTTTAGGAATTTGTTTTATCATAAAATATGCTAGTTGATTGACTCTAGGATAAGTTTGTTGTTTTTCATGTATTTAAACAACATTTCAGTTCAATAAAAGTGTGTGCTTTCAATCAATTAAGTAAATCTTTTTTTTCTCCTGCTTAGTTTGTTTGTTCCTTCAAGTCACAGCTTAGTTTATTCTAACAAATTGGTATCAGAGCTTTCTTCTTTGGGACCTGTGACTAAATTTTTTTCTCTTATCTTGACTTTTTCTCTATGGACTCAGAAACACCTTTCATTGCACTTGCACCACCTGCTTTCGATGGTGAAAATTTTCATGTATGAATAGCAAGGATGGAGGCTCATCTAGAGGCAAATGATCTCTAGGAAGCTGTGGAGGAGGACTACGAAGTTCCTTCATTACCTGCCAACCCAACTATGACACAAATCAAGAATCACAAGGAGAAAAATTCAAAGAAATCAAAGGCAAGAGCCACATTATTTGATGTCGTCTCACTTGAGATCTTTCTCAGAATCATGACAATGAAACCAGCCTTTGAAATTTAGAATTTCTTGAAGGAGTACGAAGGAGATGAAAGAGTTAAAGGAATGACAACTCTAAATTTGATTAGAGTGTTTGAACTCCTTAAGATGAAGGAATCCGAGACAATGAAGGAGTACTTTGACAAATTGCTTGCAATTGCAAATAAAGTAAGATTACTTGGTTCTAAATTCCCTGATTCCAGATTAGTTCAAAAAGTTCTTGTAACTACTACAAAATTTGAAGCTACCATTTCTACATTAAAAAAAACACTAAAGATTTGTTAAAGCTTAGCTTGGAAGATTTGAAGAATTCTTTGTAGGCACAAGAGAAAAGAAGACTCATGAGACCTGAAGAGTCTATTGAAGGTGCATTAGCTGCAATAGCATAGTACGATCGAGCAAAAAAGGGAAAGAAAAATAAAAAGAACAAGAAATGGAATTCAGGTTTTGATTCTTTCAATACAAATGCATGAGCAAAAAATTGATTTTCCACTTGTAAACATTGCGGAAGAAAGGGTCGTCCACCTTTTAAATGTTAGAGAAAGTCAGACCACCAATGCGAAAAATGTCAGAAGATGAGGCCATCAAAATATTTGCAAAAGCAATACTCAGCAAAATACTATCACATAAGTGAATTTGCAACTGAAAAATGTTGCTCAAGTTGCCGACGAAGAAGAAGAGGAGCAATTCTTTGTTGCCTCTTGTTTTTCAGTCAGCCGTTCAAGCAAGCAGTGGCTCATTGATAGTGGTTGTACCAACCATGTAACACCCTCAACCCGGTTTAGAAGAAAACCGGAATCGAAGATGTCACTGAAAAGAAAACTAGGAAAAGCAAGAAACAAAATTTTGGAACTTTTTAAAATTTAAACATGGCAAGTTAACAAAATTCCTTTTTATCATTCTTCGACTCTTTGTTACCACAAAGTAATCTTATTTATCGTTAGAATTATCAAATTTATAACCGACTTTGAAACCATAACGATTCTTATGGTTGCTTGATCCGTATAACCATTTCTCAAATACATAAAACATAGTCATATTACCAGTTCAAATCAAAATAAGTTGATAGGCATGCATACTACAAATTTTAACCATCTTACCACCATGCTATTTAAAGCCTAAGCCACAGGTAAACGTTCGACTTATATGAATACAGGAACATAAATCTTTACTCAAGCATGTATATGACACAACCCAATATGTAATCTGTATAACAATCAACCATTCGAATTCTACCTAACATGCTTTGTCTAACAAGAACCCATTCTAAACACATACCTAATAAATGGGATGAGGTCCATTACTAGCCACTTAAAATCCATTAGTGAATTTGGATTCTATTATCTTGATTCATTCGAATTATTAGCTAAGCATACTCAAATTATAACAATCTATGAATTATATTGATACTTCCAAAACAAAGTTAACCATGCCTTGATCTTTAATCCGTTTTAGGATATAATTTACTTCAATTTCATTCGAGTCAAAGAGTCGGACCAAGATTGTTTATGTACGACATACAAGCTTTCAACAAGACTTGGAGCTTTTAGAATGTGTTATCAATTGAAGGTCTTATCAGAAAAATCGAGTAAGGATTCCTTGTTATGCTAACATGCAAGATTCTTAATCACATCTTCGTAAAATTTTGTATAAGATATCAACTTAATAAAGTGTAGATAACTCATTGATTATTATAATAGTTTAATAAAGAACAACTATGTTAAACGGTCTAGAACTATTTGAACCTACAAGATTATGCCATTAAGGTTCAGATAAATCCCACTTATTTAAGTCATGTCACGTCATGTGCCTATACTAGCAAAACATTTCAAGGATATCTTAATCCTATTATTCAATTAACAAACGAACGTAACTTGATCTTCAAGAAACCGTTAGAACTCTTTATCACATGGTTTATTTTACAATCCAATCATCCGAACAACATAACAACATTTAAACAACAAATCACCAATCAAACATTATACATACATAACTTAAACTCCAAGCAACCAATCAAGTTCTATACTAACAATATTAAATACATGTAGCATATGATATTTATAGATTATACATAACAGAAGATGCACTACATGCATCAATCGAAACATTGTGCCACCATTCTAGGAGTATGCTAACTAAATCCAAACTATACTTGGATCTTGAATAAAGACTTGTAACCTGTGACCACGATTGAAACACACAAGCTTTAATCAACCTGCAATGCATGATAATGAATGCATTAGGCTTATATAGCCTAAGTGAGGTAGTAACATCAAAATAACAAAGCATAATGAACATGATATTATATGGAAAAAATCAAAGTACACAATCATAAACCATCATTTAGATTTTTTATGATTAATCTTGACTTAATTAAGACTTTATTGAGATTCACATTCTTCCAAAATCTTATTAGGATATCTTTCAGGGTTTTTGATTGAGATTCATCAAATTTCTTATCGATCTTATCAAGGATCAAACTCTATTTTATGGAAGTCTTCTCAAGACTTGTCAAAATACTTATCAAAGCTTTAAAATTTCTTGTCAAATCCCATCAAATTACTTATCAAGGCTTATTTGAATTTATAACTTTACTCCTCGGAGTTTTACTTCAAAACTTGGTATTTTAATTCAGATCTTTTAAATCGTTTGCCTTGGAATCACTTTTGGACATAAGTTACATTGGTTCGAGTTTGAACGTATTGGCCGGTGTTACACGTAGCACAAAGCAATGACTAGTTACTGAACACAACAATCCTAACTTCTCACTATCCAATCAAACTGTCGCCAATCTCCTTATCATCTCCCCCGTTATCTCCTACTGTCGCCAATATATCACATATATAAAGGGGCGTCCCCCTAGCCGTAGCTCATGGACCGTAGTCCCGAAATATACAGTGAACTATGCCAAAGTGTCCAAGGGCTTCCATTGTATAGGGAACGTAGATGTCTTATGACACAAGTAATCTTTACTAATTCTTTTCTTAGTATCTTGTAACATAAGATGAGCCTTTTAGCTCCTTAAGGTGTATGAATTCTTATGACTTTAAAGTTTAAATTTGTTTCTTGTTTATTATGTTTTCAGGGATTAAAGTATAAAAACAAAGCAAAGCTTATGTATATAGTAATGCTTCCATTCAACAGTTATAAACATCACAATTTATCACACCATATCAAGCATAATAATGGAATTATGCATATGTACTACAAACATACTGTAACCAACGGTTCTACCAAATTGTTATGCTTGAATGCCCTTCCCTGGTTTGCTCTATTCGAGCCTTATGCACCACATGTATGATTAATGTAATCCATCCATAATCATTCAAAATTTTAAACATAATGAAATACCTGAACCACCATCCTATCTTGCTTCTCAATTTATCATTCTTTTATATACAAAACTGGTTTCATTCAATTATCAAGCTGCATTATTTAACCTTCAAGACAGCATGCATTTTATTAGCTAAAGTTGAATACATTTACAATTCAAACTGTATTTTAATGTAATTCAAAACTGCATTTTACAGTGCAGTTCCAAACTGCATACATATAAGTTGTTGTTTTTTCGTGCATTTTAAGCACCAAAACTGCATATCAAACATCAAGACTACATTCTACACTAGTTAAACAAATGTACATAACATACTGCACTAACAATGCTTTCATTTATTTACCGACTGCATGCATTTCTAGACTGGTCTTTTATTTATTAAACAAACTGTATAAATATCAAACTGCATGTGTTCCAAACAGTTTTCTGTATCTACCAAGACTGCATTATATTAGATCAAAACTGCTTATTAGTGTAATCACTCATTTTTGACCGGGTTTTAGTGTTATTATAATAGTAAAATTATATATATAAAAAAGGCAAAAATAATAATAATAATAATAATAATAATTAAAAAAAATCAAATAAAAAAAAGGGGAATTTGCGTGGAGCAGGGTGCTCCACGTCACCCACCAATCCATCTCAATTGCCTATAAATAGGCACCCCAATTGAATTGCAAGACACGCCCAAAATTGAAGAGAAATTGGCAATTCAAATTGCCATCAATTCATAGGGGCATGGCCGGCCGCAAGGCTGGCCGGGGTTGGGGGCAGTGCCCACAACCCCAGTTGGTTCGATCCAACATTCGATCGGGGTCCTATTTTAGGTCCGATCTAGTTAAATTTTTGGAGGGGTCGCGGTAGATCTCGGCGGAGTTCGTCGTTCGAGCTCCTAGTTAGGTATATTTTCTTCCCTTTTTTATTAGTGTTGTAATTTTTATAATTTAATGAAGTATCAGTTATCTTAAAATTTTAGTCTTATTTTTTATTTTGTATATTTATGTTTTAGATTAATATTTAATATGTTTTAAATTTGTGTTGTATATTAATATTTTATTATGTTAGATATGTTTTTATTTATGAGTTAGATTAATATTTATTTATGTATGTTTTAGAATAGTATTTTATTTATGTTGAGTTTGTTTTTATTTATGTGTTAGATTAATATTTATGAATATTAGTATTTTGTTTATGCTAGATATGCTTTTATTTATGAGTTAGATTAATATGTATATATGTATGTTTTAGTTTAGCATTTTATGTTAGATTAGTATTCTGTTATGTCAATATTTATTGTATTTAAATATTTTGCCATGTTTTATATTTTTGCCACTAAGATTGCATATGATATATAAATTGTCAATGCGGTGCCCTTTTATCCGAGCGTAAACGGGGCCAGTATCAGGCGTAGTGATAGTGGTTGGGCGTTTATTCTCGGATAACGGGGCCTTTAAAATTAATTCGCAATTATGACCGAATTTTAAAATAATCGTCACTCTAATCCGGAAAATCCAATATTAATAAAGCGGTAATTATTAAAGTACCAATTTTTGGGCGGTGTGGGGGTGCTAATCCTTCCCCATCCGTAACCGACTCCCGAACTCAATCTTTTGAATCTCTGGTTTTATGGTGTCCGGCCTACCTAAGTGGCCGGTGGCGACTCCATTTTTTAATACGGTTTCTTTTAAAAACCCCACGGAATAAATATTTTATATCCAAAAGAGTCACAAACACCTTTCAAAAATATTTCAAAAAAACAATCGCTTTTATTTTTAGCGATGAAAATTAAAAGGGAACATCGCTACAGATGGCGACTCCGCTGGGGACAATTTTTGTTTTTCAAAAACAAATGAGAGTCAAGCTTTCAAAATAATTACCACTTTACTAATATTGGAAGTTCCGGATTAAAGTGACTATTAAATTAACGTTCGGTCATAATTGCGCGTTTATTTTAACGCATTTAAAATATGGCATATAAACCCGTCTTTTTAAGTGGGGGGAAAACGCTAATGCTTTCGTGGAGATATCGTTCTCCCGTATGGGCCTAGCAAGTACCTTCGGGGCTCGAATACCTTATGCTTTCGTAAGGATATTGTTCCTTCGTACGGGCATAAGCGAATGGATCCCCCTGAATTGAACCCGGTTGAAAGGAGCCTATAATGGGTGATGATCGGGGGCCTTGCTACCCTTAGTAGGGGACAGCAAGGACAATTCGGGTACCTCCTAGCACCAACACTGCATGTAGAGAACATAGAAACCCACCCTGTTAGAGCCATGCGGATAACCTTAGGTGTTTTGGACTAGATAAATAGGGTCGTTTTGTTTATTTACCTTATTTAATTTGTCCTTTTATTTATGTATTTATTATTTTTATCCGGTACTAACTCATTTCTTTTTGTGTTTTATTTTATTTTTACACATATTTTTGTTGCATTATCATTGCATCCACATTACATAGAGGCGTTGATTCAAGTGGTTTGCCCGATTAGAAAATCTTTCATCATGGAAAAAAGGTGTCTTAGGAAGGACATCATCGATCCAGTCGCGTGACATCGGTCAGAGATTACTCAACAGATCCGACGTAACAATTTGCCGAACGAGCGTGTAGTGCCAAAGTATACACACGAGACCTAATGGTGGACATACAACGAGCTACAAGGTGTGTGAATAACTTAGCTACCGAAGCCACGACTCTCCGACCCTTCATAACCCCGGACATGGAAGAAGCACCAAGGTTTATCAAGTTGCTCGTGAGTCACGAGGAGGTAGGAGGTAGAGCTAGAGTTTATGTGTAGAATTTTATTAAGACTTTGTAATAGACTCTTTTTGTAATAGGGACTCCTTTTGTAATATGGATCTTTTTGTAATCTGGACCCTTTAATTCCCATGAAAGTTGTTCGAAAGGGTGATTACCAGCGGAATCAACGCCTTTATTTGCATTCATGTTGCATATCATGACATGGTGTTGATTCAAGAACAGTTCATTAAAAGGCTTTCAAAATAGAAAAAGTCCGCTTTGCGGGGGCGATAATATTACAAAGATCAAGTTAGGTTAGAGCAGCAAGACCAATCGCGAAAAGAAGACGGTGCGACAATAATAAGGCACGTCGCGACGCAGAAGATTCAATCGGGGCGCGAGAATCCTAATTTTAAGTCTTCACATTTGACCATTTTTAAATTCTCAGATTTTAATTTAACTCAAAAAAAATTAAAAATATTATTATTTTGCTTTGAAACTTCCTTTCTCATAAAACTTTCAGAAGAATAATAATAACAAAAAGAAACCTAAAAGTTTCATTTTTAAGTAAGTTAAAATTTTTGAACCAAATGATCTTTGAGAATTTTAATTTAAACCCTAAAATTTTTAAAGTACTCCCTTAGGACCGATAGAATCCATCCCTGTTTAGACGTATTATTCGTTTGCACCCAGAAAAGATCTTATCTGCATTATGCCTGCACTTGTTGATGTCATTTTTAGAAGCCACAAAAATAAAGATCATGACGTCACAAGTCCATAAAATAGAATAAGAAGAGAAGACGAAGTCATCCATCATCCTGAAGACGACGTCGAGACATGGAGCACATGTTTTGCTTCCCGGTTAAGATCTCGGAAGGAAGCTAATCACACCTGTAATTCATTATTAGTTTCTTGCAACCAGACATTTTTCTACTGATTGAAAGTCTTTTAAGGACTGTTCGAGAATCAACACCGCATTTGCATTCATGCATTGCATTGCATTGCATTACATTGTACAATCATGACATATTTTACACCTTGCATAAAATTTTTGAGGGGTAATCCAAAGAACAATTAGAGTTTTATCATGAATTGAAGACACTCAAAAATCCAGATCCGAGCAGTTAAAAGATGGGCTCGAGGAAAAAAGAGAAAACAAGAAGTTTGATGTCTTTAATGCAAGAAAACTCTGTTTGAACCCTGGGTTGGTCGTTCCTTCGAATTCCAAAGATTCTCAGATTTGCACATGATGATGGAACAAGATGCCTCAAGATTCACGCGGCCATATTCTCGCAAAAAAGATGGAGGGATGCATTAAAATTACCGATCCACTACTTCCCCGACAGTCTAGCAAGACCTACCGTGATATGATGTGCTTTGGACCTAGCACTAAGTCGTCGGTATCTCTAGGGTACGAAGATGAAACCTGATGAAAGCTTCAAGGAATGTGCTTTGAGGTGTCTGTGTTTAGTGACCCAAGTGCAACCCCCGTAGATGAAGAGGAAATTGACTTCTATGCCATCTTTTATATTTATTCTTTAATAATATGCTCGAGAAAATGAAGGTCAGCTTTGAGGACTTAATGACAGTCAGAGCGAGAAACAAACATGCACTCCGGGACCTTAGTTTAAAGACCAGACCTGCCTAGGAGCAAAAGGAAACAGAGAGATAAATGTGTATCACTTTCAAAACATTGAGGCACTTTGGGGCATGATACTAAGAAATTTGGGGTCGTTAAAAAATAAGAAGCTGGTCGATAAAGGAGTCGTGACAAAATAGCCATCCAAATGGAAAAAAAAGAGAAGAGGCAAGCCTACACTACCTTGGAAGGGGCAGAATGAGTTAGCACCGGAGATAATCCAAAGGTCCCTACGGTTTTCTCATCATTTCACAAAGAAATTCTCAACAAAAAAATCATTGTTTATTAGAATTAAAAATCACATTTCCATTTAGAAAAACATATTTACATTCTTGATTCTTTAAACATTTCATTTTTATGGGGTAGTTTTCCCATATGCATATACACACATTTTGAATGGACATATGTATATATCATTTCTATACCAGTCCTCGAATTTTGAATGCAACAAAGACATTTGCTTCAAACCCAAAGATCAACTCTAAGTTGCATATATTTAGAAGAGATTGAATGTTGTGGTGATACTTTGAAATGTGAGTATCTGCTAGTTTACTTAGGCCAACAGAGGAACAAAAGCGAGTGTTTAGACAATGGGCAATTCCCATTTTAAGAATTTATCTTCTCGTGCACTTGTCGTTTAAGATTCTTGAAACGGAAGTTGACCCTAAACCTCTACCCCTGAAGGCATTCTCGGGACATTTGTGAATATGTCAACGAATGGTGTTCTTTTACTTTACCGTAAGACACGGATGAGACCATACAGATTGGGTACGAAGATCGAAAAATCATCGAAGAAAGTGGTTGAAAACATGGATATGTCCAAATGAAAAACCAAAAAGAAGATAAATGGTAATCGGAAGGTCAAGCAATCCAGATCGAGTAAATATCAGAAGAGCTACAGAGAGGCAATTAACTCCGAGCGGAAGATCGCATCAATACCCAAAGATAGATCCGTGTTGATTCAAGGATACGTTCATAGACCCGAATAAGAAGAAAGAGATTCAATGCTAAAAACCCAGAGTGAATAAATAAAAAAAAGAAGAAAAAGAAAGAAATAAAGAATACGAATCTATGCTTCACACACGTATCAAACAATACAAGAACGAGACTTCAACTATGTGCAAGAGACACAAGGAATCCACATTTCAAGTAAACATCAGTTTTGAAAATTAGTATAGAAGCTCGAATTGAAGCCAAGTCAAGACAAGTCGGCCCGAAGATTGCCAATTTTGAAAAGGAAATGACCTCTAGGGTGAAAACCCAAAAATGGGCAAATAGAGTGATCCTGAAAATGAAGAAAAAGAGTAGTCTACCCGAGCTCACTGCATCAATATCCAGCCAAAATACATTGATCTGAAGGTACAAAAGAAGGAAGTGACCTCTAGGGTGAAAACCCAAAAATGGGCAATCTAGAGCGATCCAAGAGAAAAAAGGAAAAAGAAAAAGAGAGAAAAAAAAAAAGCAAGAATAACATTTCATCCAGGCGTGCAATCACAAGAATTCCCGAAAATATATTCGTAGTCCTTCAAGAAATCTCGATTCAGGGAGTTCTTGAGGATCAAACATTCTTGGACAAAAAAACGAACATCAAGATATAGCCGTAATGCAAGGCAAAGATACAATAAAAAGAAAGGAAATGAACTCTAGGTGAAAACCCGAAAAAGGGCAGATCTAGAGTGATCCAAAAGAAAGGAAGGAAAGAACAATGGGCATATCCAAGTTACACAAGTACAAAAATACTGTTTCACTTAACCATAAACCAAAGGCCTACATTACAAGCCCCAAAGACCATTCCGGTCATCCATAGATATCCAAGTTGAATGAGAATGTCTTGATTTCATTCCGCCTATAAGTGTTAACTTTTCTTCAAGGAACGTCAAACTTCGAAGTGCTTGATCGACACCCAAATGAGGGAAGGATGGGGCATGGTGTGAGATAGTGAGATTAAGAGAGCCACCTTAAACGGGTAGAAACTAGGTAGGGTTGTTTCTCTCAAAAGCCTATTAGACCGGAAAGAAACTATACATTGGCATATATCTCCATAATGGTCAAGATCTTCTAAATATGCGCTTCATTAGAGTTGATCTCTGCAACTTGAAACAGATGCGCTATGGTGTTTGATATTTCGGGCAAACATGTTTTAAAAAGGTTTGACATTTTCTCCCAAAGTTATGATGTTTACCATTTGTTCCAAACAATGTTTTCAAAATGTCCAAGTTGTGATTTTCGAAAAATGATCATTATCTTTTCAAACAATCATTATTTTTTGAAATATACACAAGTAAATTGCCTTTTACTTTACTTTAAAAATGAATGATGATGAGATTTAAAGCATAGGGACCGAAAGTTAGTTCCGTCGAAATGCTACGAGAAGATCAAGGAAGAGCTTAAGGGATGGAAGCATCTTGGCCCACCCCTGACTAGAAATAGATCAAGACTCTATATAATAGGCCAGAAAATTCAAAGCAAAGGAGCCCGTGGTTGAATAGGGCAACGCCAAGCCAAGAAGATGACAAGGTTCATATAAGAATAATATAAGAACCAGACGATCATTTATGATGGCGGGTGATAACTCTAAAGACAAGAAAGCCTTTCGCACAAAAAGTACACGACAAATGCTCCAATTTTAGTCGCACGAAAGTGCACTGTCGACCACTAAAATCTTCGAGAATTCAATGGGATATGTGCTTGGGGCAACACGATGAGTCAAGAAAAAGGAGCAGGCCATCTACTACCTAAGCGAAATTCAATGATTGCGAAACACGGTACCCGCCAAAGGCGAAGCTGTGTTGTGCTCTAGTTTGGGCTACCAAGCGGCTCAAACAAGACATGTTGTACCATACTACCCGGTTGATATCCAAGCTAGACCCATTAAAGTTCCTAATGGAAGCGCCAAAGACTAACGGGAAGGATGGCTCGATGGCAGATGCTCTTATCCAAATTCGACATCGTATATGTTAATCAAAAAGCCGTAAAGGGGAGTGCCGTAGCGGATTTCCTAGCTAGTCGTGCTTCGGATGACTATGAGACATTGAAATTTAGTTTCCCAGCATTTAAGACTTGATGTGCATTACAACCGAAGAAGAGATTTCGGATGATAAGTCATGGAAACTTTACTTGATGGAGCCTCCAACGCCATCGGACATGGGATAGGCGTGCTAATTTCACCGAGGACGCCTATTATCCTTCCACCACCGATTGGAATTCTTCTGCACAAACAATATAGCTGAATACGAAGCTTGCATCATGGGACTGAACTCAGCCATCGAAAGAAAGGTTAAGGAACTTCGAGTGTTCGGAGATTCGTCTCTAGTCATTTACCAATTGATCGGGGAGTGGGAAACCAGAGACCCGAAGTTGGTCAAATATCACGAATGGATCCAAGAGCTCGTCAAAGAGTTCGAAAAGGTCAGCTTCAATTACCTACCCCAAGAAGAAAATCAGATGGCAGATACATTGGCAACCTTGGCGTCCATGTTTAAAACAAACACCTGGGCAGAAATGAGACCCATTGAGATGCAGACGTTTGAAAAGCCTGCTCATTGAAGAGATTGACGGAAATCCATGGTACTATGATATCCTGCAATATGTCAAGCTTCAAAAGTATCCGAAGAAGGGCAAACGACAATGACAGTAAAAAGCTCTAAAAATGGCAACGAAATATGCCCTAGTTGGGGAGATCCTGTATAGGAAAAGTCATGATCAAACATTGCTTGAGATGTGTGGATGCCCGGGAGGCAAAAGAAATCTTAGCCAAGTACATGACGGGATCTCATGGAACGACGCCAACGGGTTGTCTATAGCTCGGAAAATTATGAGATACGGTTATTTCGGTTGACCATGGAGGGGATTGCATCGATTACGCCAGAAATGCCACAAATGTCAAATTTATGCGACAAAATTCATGCACCCCCATCGCCTCTACACACCATGAATTCTCCGTGGCTTTTCGTAGCATGGGGCATGGACGTTATCGGGCGATCCATCCGAAGGCCTCAATGGGCACCGTTTCATTTTGGTCGCCATAGACTACTTCACCAAATGGGTAGAGGCAGCGTCTTACGCCAATATCACCAGGACTACATTTTGTAAGTTCTTAAAGAAGGAAATTATTTGTCGATACGGATTGCGAGAGAGGATCATCACCGATAATGCTTCCAATCAACAACAAAATGATAAAGGACGTGTGCACTCAATTCAAAATAACACACCATAATTCCACAGTCTATCGTCCTAAAATGAATAGAGCGAAGGAAAGCGACAAACAAAAATATAAAGAAGATCATAGCGAAGACTACGGATACCTACAAGGATTGGCATGTGAAGTTGCCTTTTGCCCTTTTCGCCTATAGAACGTCCATCCGCACATCAACGGGGGCAACGCCTTACTCCTTGGTGTATGGTACCAAAGCAAGACTCCCAATTGAGGTAGAGATTCCGTCCCTCCGGTCTTAAACGGTAAAATCGGAAGAAGCTGAATGGGTACAGGCGGACTCGACCAACTAAATCTCATTGACAAAAAGACTAAAAGCCATTTGTCATGGTCGGATGTACCAAAAAGTGGATGGTGCAGGCTTACAACAAAAAGGTGCGCCAAGAGAATTCAAAGAAGGGGATCTGTACTTAAAAAAAATCCTCCTATCCGAAAGATTCACGAGGAAAATGGATGCCCAACTGGGAAGGACCATACGTCATAAAAAGGCCTTCTCGGGAGGAGCCCGATCCTAACAGAAATGGACGGGGGCGAGCTGAAAAATCCCGTAAAATTCTGATGCCGTCAAGAAATACTATCTCAAAAAAATCTCTTTAAAGTGAAAACCCGAAAGGCGCTTTTTAAAAATCCAAATCATAATTGGAGGAAAAAGAAAGGTCGAGATGGTTGAACTTGGCGGTGAAGCGGTATCGATGCCCGTAAGAAAGGAGAAAGTGAACGTCAAATAAGGACCAAAACAAGCCCACCAAGATATTGAATCTCATACATCATGAATAGTCGACATCACTAGGATTAGGAGCATGTCAATTCATTTGTCGGCATTTTTGTTTTCATCTCGCATGTATCCGCAGATCCAAAGAGACATCAAGACCATCACGGTGTAAATCCCAAATGAGAAGACAATGTTTTACATACAAAAGACACATGTTTTCAAGCTCTAGAGAGAGTTTCTATATAGGAAGAATCTACCTCTCCAAGGCTTCAGAAGCTGAAAGTTCTATATAGGAAGGACTGAAGCTCAAGGTGAAGACTCATGATTCTATATAGGAAGAACTCCCGAGTCAAAGCAATTCACCTATGACACAGGGTTATATAGGAAACCTATTGTGTCAAAAGCAAAGAGTCTTATATAGGAAAGACTCCGAGCTTCATTGTCTTAGGGCGAAGGGTTCTGTGTCGAAAAGAACCTGTAGCTCTGAGATTTCAGACGCCAAAAAGTTCTATATAGGAGGAACTGATGGCTCCAAGGTGAAGACTCGCAGTTCTATATAGGAAGAACTCTCAGTCAAAGCAATTCACCTATGACACAGGGTTATATAGGAAACCTGTTGTGTCAAAAGCAAAGAGTCTTATATAGGAAAGACTCCGAGCTTCATTGTCTTAGGGTGAAGGGTTCTGTGTCGAAAAAGAACCTGCAGCTCTGAGACTTCAGAAGTCAAGAGTTCTATATAGGAAGAACTTACGAGCCTGAAGATTCGGCCAAGGAAGAGCGGAAATGTCCAAAAGAATTCGTTTTTCCAAAGCTAAAAATCAGAGCGAAGGGTTCAATGTCGAAAGAGCCTGTAGCTCCAAGATCGGAAGGTGACGAAATTCTATATAGGAAGAACTTACGAGCCTGAAGATTCGGCCAAGGAAGAGCGGAAATGTCCAAAAGAATTCGTTTTTTCCAAAGCTAAAAATCAGAGCGAAGGGTTCAATGTCGAAAGAGCCTGTAGATCCAAGATCGGAAGGTGACGAAGTTCTATATAGGAAGAACTTACGAGCCTGAAGATTCGGCCAAGGAAGAGCGGAAATGTCCAAAAGAATTCATTTTTCCAAAGCTAAAAATTAGAGCGAAGGGTTCAATGTCGAAAGAGCCTGTAGCTCCAAGATCGGAAGGTGACGAAGTTCTATATAGGAAGAACTTACGAGCCCAAGATTCGCCAAGGAAGAGCGGAAATGTCCAAAAGAATTCGTTTTTCCAAAGCTAAAAATCAGAGCGAAGGTTCAATGTCGAAAGAGCCTGTAGCTCCAAGATCGGAAGGTGACGAAGTTCTATATAGGAAGAACTTACGAGCCTGAAGATTCGGCCAAGGAAGAGCGGAAATGTCCAAAAGAATTCGTTTTTCCAAAGCTAAAAATCAGAGCGAAGGGTTCAATGTCGAAAGAGCCTGTAGCTCCAAGATCGGAAGGTGACGAAGTTCTATATAGGAAGAACTTACGAGCCTGAAGATTCGGCCAAGGAAGAGCGGAAATGTCCAAAAGAATTCGTTTTTCCAAAGCTACAAACAGGGAAGTCTGATAAAAATTAGAGCGAAGGGTTCAATGTCGAAAGAGCCTGTAGCTCCAAGATCGGAAGGTGACGAAGTTCTATATAGGAAGAACTTACGAGCCTGAAGATTCGGTCAAGGAAGAGCGGAAATGTCCAAAAGAATTCGTTTTTCCAAAGCTACAATGAGAGCGAAGGGTTCTGTGTCGAAAAGAGCCTGTAGCTCCAAGGTCGGAAGGTGACGAAGCTCTATATAGGAAGAACTTACGAGCCTGAAGATTCAGCCAAGGAAGAGCGGAGATGTCCAAAAAAATTCGCTTTTCCAAGGCTACAAACCAAACAGGGAAGTCTGATAAAACTCCAAGATCGGAAGGTGACGAAGCTCCATATAGGAAGAACTTACGAGCCCGAAAATTCAGCCAAGGAAGAGCGGAGATGTCCAAAAGAATTCGTTTTTCCAAGGCTACAAACCGGGAAGTCTGATAAAATGAGTGCTTTTGATCTTTGCTTTGTCCTCGTTTCACAAGAACAAGCAAAGAGGGGCAACTGTAATCACTCATTTTTGACCGGGTTTTAGTGTTATTATAATAGTAAAATTATATATATAAAAAAGGCAAAAAAATAATAATAATAATAATAATTAAAAAAAATCAAAAAAAAAGGGAATTTGCGTGGAGCAGGGTGCTCCACGTCACCCACCAATCCATCTCAATTGCCTATAAATAGGCACCCCAATTGAATTGCAAGACACGCCCAAAATTGAAGAGAAATTGGCAATTCAAATTGCCATCAATTCATAGGGGCATGGCCGGCCGCAAGGCTGGCCGGGGTTGGGGGCAGTGCCCTCAACCCCAGTTGGTTCGATCCAACATTCGATCGGGGTCCTATTTTAGGTCCGATCTAGTTAAATTTTTGGAGGGGTCGCGGTAGATCTCGGCGGAGTTCGTCGTTCGAGCTCCTAGTTAGATATATTTTCTTCCCTTTTTTATTAGTGTTGTAATTTTTATAATTTAATGAAATATCAGTTATCTTAAAATTTTAGTCTTATTTTTTATTTTGTATATTTATGTTTTAGATTAATATTTAATATGTTTTAAATTTGTGTTGTATATTAATATTTTATTATGTTAGATATGTTTTTATTTATGAGTTAGATTAATATTTATTTATGTATGTTTTAGAATAGTATTTTATTTATGTTGAGTTTGTTTTTATTTATGTGTTAGATTAATATTTATGAATATTAGTATTTTGTTTATGCTAGATATGTTTTTATTTATGAGTTAGATTAATATGTATATATGTATGTTTTAGTTTAGCATTTTATGTTAGATTAGTATTACATTATGTCAATATTTATTGTATTTAAATATTTTGCCATGTTTTATATTTTTGCCACTAAGATTGCATATGATATATAAATTGTCAATGCGGTGCCCTTTTATCCGAGCGTAAACGGGGCGATGTCGAGCGTAGTGATAGTGGTTGGGCGTTTATTCTCGGATAACGGGGCCTTTAAAATTAATTCGCAATTATGACCAAATTTTAAAATAATTGTCACTCTAATCCGGAAAATCCAATATTAATAAAGCGGTAATTATTAAAGTACCAATTTTTGGGCGGTGTGGGGGTGCTAATCCTTCCCCATCCGTAACCGACTCCCGAACTCAATCTTTTGAATCTCTGGTTTTATGGTGTCCGGCCTACCTAAGTGGCCGGTGGCGACTCCATTTTTTAATACGGTTTCTTTTAAAAACCCCACGGAATAAATATTTTATATCCAAAAGAATCACAAACACCTTTCAAAAACATTTCAAAAAAACAATCGCTTTTATTTTTAGCGATGAAAATTAAAAGGGAACATCGCTACAATTAGCATAGTTACAAATTTGCATATTCAACTTTCAAAAACTGCATTCTTAAGACATTTCGATTCTGCACTCTAAGCTTTCAAATACTGCATTTTGTTTTAGTAATATAGTATTAAATTTCCAACAATGAAATAAACACAATTTCCAGCATTTCAAACTAAATTCATGGACATCAACAAAACTCCACTTATTTAAGACACTTAATCAAACTCTAGTCAAAACACAATGTTAACATGCATCCAAAAATAGGGCAGTAATATCCATTTCCTTTAACTAAACATTCCAGAGTTACTTATCCAAATTCAAACAACATACAACCAATTTCAAACTACAAATGTCATTAGCTAATATCCTGTAATCACATTTTAATCACCAATCACCTTATAACAGTTTGTCCCATTCTTTCCTTCTTTTTTTTTATACAAGTACAAAACAGTCTAGAATTGTTGTAAAACCGTCCCTCGAAATATTTCAAGATAGTCCCATCTTTTACTCTATAAAGCAGTCCCTTACATTCATTAAACCAGCCCCTGTTTTATTAGAAAACATTCTATTTTTATGTCTTCAAAATTGCCAGATTTTAAAGTATTAAAACAGTCTAATTCTTCCTTAAAACGTCCTCATCTTGCTTGCAAAATTAATCCTTCAATTAGCTTATAATATCAGCTCGCTTTTATTTCAAAAACAGTCCATAAATCGATTTCCTACCAACCAGTTGATCACAATTCAATTGAAAATATAATTAACATTACCAAGATTATAACTTCATTTCCATGCTATCACCCGACTATTAAGCTTTTGATAATCCAACATTCACTAACAACAACTAGTTTAATTCAACTAATTCACCACAATTCACAAAAGTGTAACACTCATCATATGTAACATTCGAAAGTACTAAAGTCTCTTCCATCTAGCATTCATCCCTAGTTCTTTTATAATCTAAACACATGAATCATTTAATCACGAAGGAAATTAAGATAATTACCTTGTTAATTATCTCTCCTTTCGATCCACACTTTGAATTAAGGCTAAAATCATCGAACTCCTCTCTCTCTCTATTTCTTGATCTCGGTCATGGAAAGTAGTTGGGAAGAAGAAGATGATAAGGATTTTCTCATCTATCCTCTTTAGCCTAGACACCCCCCCAAACTTGGCATTGTCTTAGTTGGACACATGTCCAAGCCCTTTGCCTATTTAGAGTTTAGCATGCAACCCAATATCTTAACACTTAAATCTCTTTAGTCCTTTTTAAAACAGCCTTTCAATTCTTTATAATTCGATTTTGGTCCTAAGCTCTCAAATGGTTATTCTAAAAAATATTTAAATTTTGTCGAACCAAATTTGAATCATACTAAAAAGGCTTAATCCATATTTGCCCCTCTAAACTTTACCTGTTTTTGCAATTTACTCCTTAAACTACATTTTGTCTACTTTTACCTATAACGTTTTCGTCGTTACGCATATTATTCCTTGCCGTTAAAAAAAATATGTCTGACCAATTAGACATCATTTTTATTTATTTTTAAATTTTAAAATAAAATAAAATAAAATAAAAATAAATAAAATAAAATAAATATATTAAAATATCCAAAACACCCTCGTCTTATCAGATGGGTAATCTTTCATTTCATGAGCTATTGCGGATGCGTAATCTTTGATTTTATTGATTCTGAGAATCAACATCTCAATAGCTCATGTAATTGCAACGAAGCTCTTAAAGGAATCAACGGCGACGATCTCAAGTGTCCGATCTCGTTACAAATAATGTCCGATCCGCTGACATTATCAACGGGGCATACCTACGATCATCGTTCGATTCTAAAATGGTTCAATTCGGGAAACACCACATGTCCCAAGACCGGCGAGAAGCTTACCAGTACGGAACTGGTTCCCAATCTTGTATTAAAAGCGATGGTCCAACAATTTTACGCTGGCAACGGCCTTGCAGTCGTCGCATCGAGCCAAAAGAAGCGCGATATCTCGAGGAAAATCAAGGCCGGGAGTTTGGCCGGAGAAGAATCGGTGAAGATGTTAGTTGCGTTTCTCGTTAACAAACTCGTTAACGGCAACGGTGAAGAGATGAACAAGGCGGTTTTTGAGATTCGGGTTCTAACGAAAATGAGCATTTTTAACAGGTCTTGTTTGGTGGAATCCGGTACGATCCCGCCTTTATTGAAGCTGTTGTTGTCTAAAGACAATAACACCCAGGAAAACACCATGGCTGCCCTTTTGAATCTTTCCAAGCATTCGAAAAACAAAGGTGCAATAGTGGAGAACCAGTAGAAATGTGGGGGTTTGGGGGAAGAGGATGAAGGGTGGGGTTTGGGGAAAGAGGTGAGGTATTTTGGTAAAATAAAATTAATTTAATAAATATTTTAATATATTAAATCGAATATTAAGAAAATAAAATAATTAGGTGACGTGGCGCGTTTTGATTGGTCATGATGAATTTTTCAACGGTATTAATTTTTTTTGGCCAATATGAGTAACGGCGAAAAGTTTAGTGGGCAAAACGTAATTTAAAGGGTAGGTTGGAAAACATATAAAGTTTAGGGGGAAAATATGAATTAAGCCTGCTAAAAGTCCTAAGTTTTGGGTATTACAAACCATATGTCTTTTGATCGTGATCTCTTCAAAGAACTAGATACTTCAGTAACTTCCAAAGTAGAAATTGGCAATGGAGATTACATCACAATCAAGGGAAAAGGCACAGTTGCAATTGAGAGCATTTCAGGTACAAAATTTATCAAAGATGTTTTATTTGTACCTAACATCAGTCAAAATTTGTTGAGTGTTGGCCAGTTAATTCAAAAGGGTTTCAAAGTTATATTTGAAACAATTGGTTTTTAATCAAAGATGCAAAAGAAAATGATGTATTCAAAGTAAACATGAGAGAACTTTGCCCTTGATCCATTGGAGGAAGAACAAGTAGTATTCTCTGCAACAAAAGTCCATGCTGAAATTTGGCACAAAAGGATTGGACATTTCAATCATGCAGCTGTTGTTAATTTACAAAGAAAGGTACTGATTCTAGGTCTCCATTGCCTTGAATTTGAAATTTCATATTGTAGAGCTTGCCACCAAGGAAAGCTGTCGAGACTTCCATTCAAGCATTTAACTTGGAGAGCTATTGAAAAGTTGAAATTGATACACACCGATGTGTTTGGACCTCACAAAACTCCATCTCTCAATGGTAGTAGGTATTATTTGATATTTATTGATGATTACTCCAGAATGTGTTGGATCTATTTTCTCAGATTCAAGTCAGAAGTTGATGTTGTATTTTGGAGATTCAAAAAGTGGATTGAGACATAAAGTGGACTCAAAATTCAAATCTTGAGATCGGATAGGCAAGGAGTACACCTCAAATCAATTTAATCTTTTTTGTGTGAAGAAACATGGATTGAACATCAACTTACTGCCCCGCACACTCCACAACAAAATAGAGTCAGCGAGAGAAAGAATCGTACCATAATGGATATGGCTAAATGTTTGATGTTTGAGAAGAATTTACCAAAGGGATATTGGACAGAGGTGTCGCACACTGCAGTCTTTCTTCTCAACAGGCTCTCTACAAAAGTAGTTGCAAATACAACTCCATACAAAACTTGGTATGGTTTTAAACCTTCTTTGAAAAATCTCAAAGTATTCGGATGTTTGTGCTTTGTTTATGTTCCTCGGATTAAGAGTGATAGATTGGATAAAAAGGAGGAAGCATGAAATTTCGTTGGCTACAGTACAACATCTAAAGCTTATAGAATTTTTCAACCAAGAACTAAGAAAATTCTGATAAGCAGAGATGTTCATTTTATGGAGAATGATGAGTGGAATTGGGTAGGAAAACAAGAAGTTATGGTTCCTGATCAAATTACAAAATTGTAACTCAAAGAAGATGAATCAATTGATGATACGCCCGTTAGAGGTATGAGATCACTTTCCGATATTGACTAGAGATGCAATTTGGATGTACTTGAACCAAAAGATTTTTAGGAAACTGAGAAGGACCCAAAATGGTACAGCAATGGAGGAGGAGCTCAATATGATTGAAAAGAATAAAACATGAAAGCTGGTAAAAAGACCGATTGATAGAAAAGTGATTGGAGTGAAGTGGGTATCTAGAACAAAGCTGAATCCCGATGGCTCAATCAACAAGCATAAAGCTAGGCTCGTTGTAAAAGGGTATGCTCAAATTTTTGGCATTGATATTTTTAACACTTTTTCTCATGTTGCCAAACTCGATACAATCAGGTTGTTGCTTGCGGTAGCTGCACAAAAGGGCTGGAAACTCTATCAACTTGATGTTAAATTAATATTCTTGAATGGTTTCTTGGAGGAAGAAATCTACATTGAACAACCTGAAGGTTTGATCGTGAAAGGGTAAGAAGATGATGTGTACTTGCTCCAGAAGGCATTGTATGGCCTGAAACAGGCTCAAAGAGCTTGATATAGCAGAATTGATGAGCATTTGATACAATTGGGCTTTAAAAGAAGTCTCAATGAAGCTACTCTCTACATCAAAGGTGATGAAATTAATTTTGTTATTGTTTCTTTATATGTTGATGATTTGCTGGTCACAGAAAACAAGGAAGAACTTGTGAATAAGTTCAAAGAAGATATGAAGCAAACTTTTGAGATGACAGATTTGGAAGAAATAACTTACTTTTTAGGAATGGAAATAAAGCAAAAAATCAAGACGTGTTCATCTGTCAGAAAAAGTATGCTAAAGAAATTCTAAAAAAATTCAGAATGGACGAATGCAAGAGTATAGATACTCCAACGTGTCAAAAGGAAAGGTTGAGCAAAAAAAGATGTATCTGAAAAAGTTGATGAAACTTTCTATAGAAGACTAATTGGTTGCTTGATGTATTTAACGACAACAAGACCTGATATCTTACATTCTGTAAGTCTGTTATCCAATTTTTTAAATTGTTCAACTGAAACACATCTTACAGTTGCTAAAAGAGTCCTTAGATATGTGAGAAGGACAATGGATTATGGAATTAGATTTTGTGCAGATCAAGATTATGCTTTGCAAGGGTATTTAGACAGTGATTGAGGAAGGTTCAATTGATGATTTGAAAAGTATTTCAGGTTACTGCTTCAAGTTTGGTTCGGGTGTGTTCTCTTGGTCTTGTAAAAATTACAATACAGTGGCACAATTTACAGCAAAAACATAATTTATTGTTGCTAATGCTGCTGTTAATCAAGCTTTTTAGTTAAGGAAAATTTTGGTGGATTTGAATCTGAAGCAAGAAGGATGCACAGAAGTGTTTGTTGATAATCAAGCTACTATTTCTATCTCTAACAATTCAGTTTTTCATGGGAAAACAAAGCATTTCAATATCAAATTATTCTCTCTTAAAAAAGTGCAAAAGGAAGGGTTAGTTGGTCTAAAGTACTGTAAAACTGAACTTCAATTGGCCGATATATTTACCAAGCATCTACCAAGAAGCAAGTTTGAGTTTTTTAGCGATAAACTTGGAGTTTGCAACAACAAAAACAAGGAGTGTTGAAGTTATTCTTCAGCTGCTGCAAGTTTTTTAGTTAAAACAACTTTGCTGATTTTTCTGTTTTTCAAATTAGATTTTATTACTATTTTAGGAATTTGTTTTATCATAAAATTTGTTAGTTGCTTGATTCTAGGATAAGTTTATTGTTTTTTCATGTATTTAAGCAACATTTCAGTTCAATAAAAGTGTGCGCTTTCAATCAATTAAGTAAATATTTCTTTTTCTCCTTACTTAATTTGTTTGTTCCTCTAAGTCACAGCAGTTCATTCCAACAAAAAGTGGCTGCAGGGAAGTTGATCATTGGAGAAGTGCCTGCCTATAAACAAGCGGGAATACCATTGGAGAAGTGCCTTGCAGTTCTGTGGAATAAGAGATAAGTTGGTTGTTCTGAAATTGTAAAGTGATAGAAGTGGAAAGCAAAATCATTTTTGTTTATTTTGATTTGTTAGAGTTTAGGAAATTTCATTTATGTATCATAAGAATATATTTCATTTTTTTTGAACTTTTTATTAATTTAGTTTATATTAGTTCAAGAATTTGGTAATTTTCTCAATTTGGTCTTGTATTTCAGATTTTTTCCTCTTTTGATGGTGTGACATTGATATTGTGCCTTGTAGAATATTGTTATCTGTCATGTACATAAGTAACTTGTACAGCTAGGAATTAGTTATTTAGTCTTCCTATTACTATAGGAGTTAGACTTTTATTTAAACTCTTATCTCTACATATAAGATAAGGCTCACCTAGAGTGGTGATAAAACTCAAACACTAATGTAACAAACCTATTATTAATAGGTTGTATCTATTGTAAGTTAAGTATAAGAAAATAAGAGAAGAACAGATTTTATTCTCTTCTAAACTACCGTTTCTCACATGGTATCAGATTGGGTTTTTTTGATCCTAAACCAGTCCAAACAACCTTCAAACGATGAATACTTCACCAATTCTGGAAATTGCAGCAAACATAGCAGTAGCCATCAACGAAAATACTTCATCAAGTTCATTGCTTGGGCAGAGGACATCGACAAAAGATCAAAGCATAGGGTTTACAATACACCAAGATAGACAGCAAATATGACTCTATTTCAATCACTCAAAGCACTTACTACTCCATATAATGTTAAGACAACAGATGGAGTTCTTTCTCAAATTGAGGGAATTGGCACAATATTCATCACCGAGAATTTCACGCTCAAAACTGTTCTTTATGTTCCTCATTTAGCATGTAACCTGCTTTCAGTTAGCAAACTTTCTGAGGAGTTTAAGTGCTTTATTAAATTTAGTTCCACTGTTCGTGAATTTTAGGCAATAGAGTCGGGGAAGGTGCTTGGCAATGCAAGGTTGTATGATTGACTCTATCTCCTAAAAGGTCACATCCCTCATCAACGACATGTCCCTTCAAGTTGCACCTTACAATTTGTCCCTAAAAAGTCATTTTCTTGCAAAATTTGACAACTTGCTAAACACACCAAAACAAACTATCCCAAATCATAATATACACCATCACATCCATTCTTTATTATACATAGTGACATTTGGGGCCCTTCTAAGGTAAAAACTATTAGTGGATTTTGATGGTTTCTTTCCTTTATTGATGATCACTCTAGGACTACTTGGACCTTCCTAATGAAGGATAAATCTGAAATTGGGCTATCTTCAGAACCTTCTACAACATGATTAAAAGTTAGTTCCAAAGTCACATCAAAATTCTCAAAACTGACAATGGGAGTGAATATTTTACTAAAGAATTAGGCTCTTACTTTAAAGATAAGGGAATTGTTCATGTGAGTTCATGTGTCGATACACCTCAGCAAAATAGAGTAGCCGAGAGAAAAAAATAGACATCTTTTAGAGGTAGCTAGATCCTTGATGTTATCTTACAATGTTCCTAAATATTTATGGGGAGATGCCTTACTTACTGGTACCTTTTTAATCAACTGAATGCCTAGTAGAGTCCTACATTTTAAAAAACCTAAAGATGTTCTACTTCAAGCCTTTCCACATTTCAAGGTTTTTTCTTCAGACCTTCCATTAAAAATATTTGGTTGTACAACCTTTGTACATGTCTATCAACAGTTTAGAACCAAACTGGATCTCAGGTCTATTAAATGCATTTTTAGGTTATTCATCTACAAAGAAGGGCTAAAAATGTTACTATCCACTTTCTAAAAAAATATTATGTTTATATGGATGTAACTTTCTTTGAACACAAGGCTTTTTTTCTCTAAATCTAAAATTCAGAGGGATATTTCTAATGATGATATATTTAAGATTTTCCAGCACACTGCTGTTGATAATTTATAGCAAAATTCAGCCTTTCAACATCCCACTACTGCTGGTCAGCTACTACCAGACCTAGCCTTCCAACAGCCCACTGCTATTGGTAATTTAGAACAAAATTCAGCTCCCAACATGTAACACCCCCTTCCCGGCCTAGTAAAGAATCGGGTCGGAAAGAGCTACCAGAAACTTATTCTGAGGTCAGAAGCTTAACCGAAGTTTGAAATCTTATTCGGAATGTCTTATTAATCTCTTTTATGACCTATCGAACTAACCTATTAATAGCTTACTCAATTTGGGGTCAATTTTAAACTTTTTTTAAATTAGGGACTAAATTATAAATTTTACCAATTAAGGGTCTTTATCAGAATTTCTTTTGCTAACCTTCAATTGAACTTGTCATTTATTATCATGCGAAATTTTGTTATTAACGGAGGTCATTTACCTATCCAATTAGACCATTTAAAGTTTAGTGACCAACCTATAAACTACTTGCAACTATAGTTTAAGTCTTTTAACAAAATTAACTAACACCGTACCGATACACTTAGGACCGTATCGGTATGCTAAGCCAAATTTCTCAATTCCAAATTCAAGGGTAACAAGCCTGTATCGATACATCTAAGCCTGTATCGATACGCATTGACCAAGGTTGACTCGTTTCGGTACAGCCTAAGGTCGCATCGATACAATTTATTTCCTAGACCTTACTGCCTAAGTCCGTATCGATACACCCCCTTTTGTATCGATACTCTTTGTTTTACCAAGTCCAAATATGCAAGGCCGTATCGATATACTTGACCCGTATCGATACGTTTGTTTTGTAATGATAGATTTTATCTGATTTTTATTTGAATTAACAGGTCAAACGATGTCCAAACTTTACCAAATTTTACCAGTAGTATTTAATCACTAAAACCTACTAGCATATCAATTTTTAGGTTCATTTGAATCCGTTTACCATGATTTTACCTTTTAGTGCCTTTAAGCCCAATTTAACTAGTTTTTTTAGTTCACAACCACACCATATTCCATTTTTAGTACTTAGACACTTTAGGGCCGTTACATACATATCAAAATAGACCAATGTAGCATGTCTAAGCCCTATGCCACCTTACTAGGAGTTCAAACGAAACGTAAGCGTACATGAAATTGGCAGAAGTGACTTGCAACTTCAACAACACGATCGAGGCTCGGATTGCTTCAAGGTCTTGAAATGCATGAGACACACACATGTAGGCTTACATAGCCTAGTGAGGTAGTTATAACAAATGCAACAAAGTTCTGTAATGTCATGTATAACATGTGAGCATGCTTGAATGACATATACATAATATTAAAATATACAATTAATACTTAGCATCAACATATACCCTTGTATGCCACACATATCAGAAATAGGCCTTAGCCTTGAGCAGTAGCTCTGAAGTCCCTTACACAATCCAACATTTTCTCCTCGCATATAGGCCGTAGCCCCGTACCGTAATCCAATCCTTTACTTAGTGAGCTCAAATAACCCTGTGGCATGCCAATTGTATCCAATGCCCAAAAGTGTCCAAGGTTACACATATCATCATAAAACTCACCTTTGTGCCCTTAGGCCATATAGAATTGCAAATTGAGCCTTGGCTCGAAATGACATATCATAACATGTTCATATCAAGTTCCACACATATCGTATTCAAGTATCATACATAAGTTCACATATAACATATTCAAATATGAAGGACTTACCACTTACCATAGAATTGACATACATTTTCTCTACTTGAGCTCTTACCAAGATGTAAGTTTCTAAGCACAAAACAAATGCAATCATGATGACACATAGCCAATCCCCATGACACAACTACACTCACCTAGTTCTCGGAGACTTAAAGGTTCACAGATAGCGATCCCTTTGCCGTTGGAAGAGTTTGGAATAGACGATGATAAAGATGACTTGCCTTCCACCACTTGAGCTAGTTCAAAATTAAGGAATTCCATTAGAATCGAAACTAATGATTCATAAACGTTTTTCAAGCTTACCAAAGCTTGTAGTCAACATCAAAAATAATAAAATTGGCTTCCTAACATATGGACTTAGCTTGAACATTCAAGGCTTAAATCTTGAAATTAAACTCTAAGAGTTGATGGAATCATCAAATTGACATAGGGGTTTTAGTTACCCAATTGTAAACTTCCAATTGATGTATCAAAATCAAACAAAAGCCAAGGATTAGATCGAGGTGCTTGCTTGAGCTTAGGGAAGAAGATGACAATGGAGGTGTGTGCTTGGCTTCTTAAGGACAAAGGTGAGATTGGGTTTCAGGAGATTCAAAAAAATGAAGAAAGCTTTTTCCTTATTCTTTTTAAGGTGACTAAGGCCCCAATCATTCTTCACCTCATCCTTAACCAATGGGAAGCTTTCCCTTAGCAAATGGTTTGCTTAACCCATTAATTAATACATTTTCTCAATCTTTTCCTACTTTTGACAATTGATAACCAATTGTCATCCTTTTTAGATCATTCTCACGTGGAGGGGTGGCAAGCAAGTAGATGAGTCATCCCCTACTTCCAATCTTTTCAATTTGGCCACTAAATTGATTTGGAAAGGGACATGTATCGATAACCTTATGGCTATATCGATACGGCTAAGCTAATTTGGGTAAGTTAGTTAAAACCAATTAGGACGTATCGATACAGGTCCTACCGTATTGATACGTCTTGCCCAGATTCAGCATTTTCAATGAAACCCCTAACTTCCATTATTTACAAAAAGGTCCAACAACCTCAATTAAGCCCAAAATAACTCACATTACATCGAAATTGGTTAAAATGATCAAGCCATTACATCGTTCAGGCATAACCAGTACAAAATTTCTGATTATAGGAACCTAATTTCAACTAGGCCGTTTTCGGGGTGTGACACAGCAGCCCACTGTTACTGGTAATTTGCAGCTTAATTTAGCCTTCCAACAGTCCACTATTGCCGAGAACATGTCTCTTTCAAGCCCTAAGTATCCCATCATTGTTTCCTCTTCTATTCCAACACCCATTCCTTCACCAAGAACCCCTCAACAAACCATAACAGTGCAGCCTGATAATAAAGAACTCAATTTATAAAAGAAGGAAAAGTCTCATTCCAGAGTCTATTATACAACCTAACATATACCAAGAACTATAGTTGGCTCATGTTGCTTCAAAAAATGATGAAGGTATCCTAATTGCAGTTCAGTTCATGTTTTACCTTCTAATGACATTAATCTACCTACTGCAAAAAGTAAAGGAGCTAGAAAATGCACTAGTCATCCCGTACAAAGGTATGTGGCATATGGGAAGTTGATGCCATCTTTTAAAGCCTTCATTGGACAACTGAATAGAATTCAAATTCCAAAGACCATCCAAGAAGCTTTGACAAATCCTAATTGGAAACAAGCAGTGGAAGAAGAGGTCAAGCCACTTGAAAAGAATGAGACATGGATTCTCACAAATTTACCACCAGGGAAGAAAATTGTTGGCTGCAAATAGATCTTCACTGTGAAGTATGACTCAAACGAAAGTGTTAAAAGATTTAAAGCTAGACTGGTAGCCAAAGGATTTGCTCAATCTTATGGCATTGACTACCAGGAGGCCTTTTCTCCAGTTGCTAAACTAAACACAGCCAGGGTTCTCCTATCCTTGACAGTAAATGAAGATTTGCCACTTCATCAATTAGATATCAAGAATGCTTTTCTAAATGGAAAGCTTGAAGAAGATGTTTACATGGATATTCCTCTGAGCTTGGATAATCTTACGAAAGATCAAAAGGTATGAAAGCTAAAAAAGTCTTTGTATGGACTGAAACAGTCACCTAGGGCATGGTTTGAGAGATTTGCCAAGGCTGTTATCAAGCATGGCTACAAATAATGCCAATCAGATCATACATTGTTTGTAAAATTATCTCTAGAAAAGAAAAGACCATCCTTATAGTTTATGTGGACGATATCATCATTATTGGGGATGATACAAAAGAAATTAGCAAATTAAAAGGGTTGTTAGCTGCTAATTTTGAAACTAAAGACCTCGGTAGCCTTAGGTATTTTTGGGCATGGAAGTAGCTCGATCACAAGTTGGAATTGTGATTTCCCAAAGAAAACATATACTGGATCTACTAAAAGAAACTAGACTGCAAGGTTGCAAACCAGCAGAAACTCTCATGGACTCAAATTTGAAATTTCGAAAGGATGGTGAAGGAATTCCAACAAATAAAGAGTAGTATCAGAAGTTAGTAGGTAAGTTAATTTATTTATCCATTACAAGACCTGATATTGCTTTCTCAGTAGCAATTGTGAGTCAGTATATGAATGATCCAAGGGAAGAAAATTTGGAAGCATTACAATGAATCTTAAGGTACCTTAAAATGACACTTGGTCATGGGCTAATATTCAAGAAAAATCAGATCAAGAAAGTTGAAGTTTATTCGGATGCTAGTTGGGCTAGAGAGTTGATAGACAGAAGGTCTACCAGTGGCTATTGTACCTTTGTATGGGGAAATTTGGTTACATGGCGAAGCAAGAAGCAAACATTGGTCTCTAGAAATAGTGCAGAAGCTGAATACCTAGCCCTTTCTCTTGGTATATGCGAAGGAATATGGCTTCAAATAGTGCTAACGAAATTGGAATTAGACTCAAATAGGCCAATTGAGCTACAAAATGACAACCAACATGCCATCACCATTGCAAAAAATCTCGTGCATCATGAAAAGACCAAACATGTTGAGATTGACAGACATTTTCATTTCAAAAAAGGTTAAAAATGGTTTAGTGGATCTTAACTATGTTCCTACTCAAAGACAACTTGCATATGTGCTCACCAAAGCACTACCAAGAGTTAACTTTGATGAGCTTGCAGCCAAGCTGGGGATTTACAACATCTACTCACCAGCTTGAGGGGGAGTGTAGAATATTGTTATCTGCCGTGTACAAAAGTAACTTGTAGAGCTAAGAGTTAGTTATTTAGTCTCTGTATTACTATAAGAGTTAGACTTTTATTTAAACTCTTATCTCTTGAATTTTATTTAAACTCTTGGTAGTGATAGAACTGAAAGACTAATATAAGATAAGGCTCACCTAGAGTAGTGATAGAACTGAAACACTAATGTAACAAACCTATTATTAATAAGTTGTATCTACTATAAGTTAAGTATGAGAAAATAAGAGAAGAACAAATTTTATTCTCTTCCAAACTACCGTTTCTCACATGCCTTATTTTTATATGGAAAAATCTTTGATACACATGGCTTTTAGATTTAGGGGTTAGGTTTTAGTTTAGGGTTTGAAGTTTAGTGGTTTAGATTGTAAGGTTTAGAATTTAAGGTTACTAACTAGTGTTTAGAATTTAAGGTATATTGTTTAAGGCTTATGGTTTAGTGTTAGGATGAGTCTACATCCACTAATTTAGCTTCCAACTAATGATTTCAACAATTTCACTAAGAAATTCTTCCCTTTTTTTATTGGCTTGGGAGGAAACTGTTACACGATCAAAGCTTTCTAGTCAAAGCTTGATCAAGTTCATTCTTTTACAAGAAATTGTTTGTAAACAAAGAAATCCTCACAAAGGAATGTGTTTTCCCAATTACAAGTACACTCAACCCAACTTAAAATAAAGAATTACAAATTTTCTCAACACAAGTGGGTTACAAAGAATTTGACTCTAATAAGCTCAAAGGTGTTGGATTTGTACTTGAATGCTTAAGACTTATTGACTTCATGTTGTTGAAGCTTTGGAGACTTGATTTTTACCCTCTTATTGATTTCTAACCGTTTGGGTAGTTGAGATCATCAATATAGCCGTTGAGTTGCTTTCTTCCCGCAATAAATGTTGTTAGGTGGCCAAGCGTATCGGTACTCAATCATCCGTATCGGTACCTGCCATAAGAAGAAAGAGACGTTGTACAAATGGGCGTATCGATACGTGGAAGGGAGTATCGGTACGAGAAGCTTATTTTAGAAAGGCGTGTCGCTATTTTTTATACAATATCGGTACCATATTTGCTCACTAAAATCTGAATAAAAAGTCCATGAAAAATTGTATCGATACACCTAAAGGTGTATCGGTACGGTATAACTGATTTTCAAACTTATAGATCCAATGAAATCTGACAAGGTAACGGTCGAATAATAAAAGCAAAAGATTTTTCAAATCTAAAGATCCTGTATCGATACGAATAAATGCGTATCGATACTCAAAGCATATTTGATTCCCAGGTATGAATGGCGTATCGATACGACAATACGCGTATCGGTACCCAATATCTATTTTGTACAAAAAGTTTTTCAGTAGCTATAAAATCGTATCGGTATGGCTAAGGTCGTATCGATACTCCTAGACCAAAATAAGCTATTTGAGTATAAAAACACTTAGAAAATATTTGGGGTTTTAGTTTTTAACTTAGAAATAATTTTGTGTTCGAATCATTGTCATCTTGTGAGCAATTTTGATTACTTAAAAATTTATTCAATTTTATAAATAAGTCCTTGAAACTCTTTGTTATATCAAAATCAAATTTAGTTTTACAATCTTCTTCTTTTTGATATAACAAAACCCAAATAATTTTTTAAGACTTTTTGAAACTAACCCCCCTTTATTTATGGCTAAAAGATGTATTTTTAAAATTTTAAACTCATTTACTTCTCCATTTTTTGTTAAATCAAAAGCAATGGGATATACAAAGCAAGATATACACAATAAAGTGCTCCAAGCATATAGGAAATAACATGGATATCATTAAATATCAAAGGCATATAATTCAAAGCAATAATGAAAATCCAACTTAAACTTAAAAACATAATCCAAAACAAATAACCATAAAGCATAAGAGTTCATAAAATAAATAACATAGGTGCATAAAATCTAATATGATATGATACAATATGAATGAGATGTAAAAGCCTAAAGAGCGTCCTCATCGTCTTTGTCCTCATCTTCATCCTTATCATCATCTTCCATAGCATTATAGAGAATGGAAGTAACTCCAGTCTCTAAGGATGTCATGTGATTGTCAAGAGTAGTGAAGCTAGAGGTCATGGTCGTATCCAAAGATGCAAACTTCCCATCAAGATAAGCCATAAGAGCATCAATGGAAGGCGGATGATGAGTGATCAAAGCTTGAGCAAGAGGAGGAACTTCCACCGGAACAGGTTGAGCATCACGAGGAAGATCCGTAATTCTAATCCATTTACCATTGTAGATGATGAACTTAGCCTTCCTAAGAGACTTGTCATCAATCGGATCAATGAGAAGCATGACAAGGTCAAAGAAACAATCTACCTCAAGCTTGTGGAACATAAAACTCAAGGCAGCACCATAAGTGAAGGATGAGACAAGAGAAGTATGGTAATTTTGAACCAAATGGACAAGGTCGGGCAAACATGATTTAAGCTAGGTTTGGACGCTTATCCTCACAAAAGAAATAAAGCCAAAAGTCGTCGACTTGGCATATGGTAGACCACTTACCACCGAATGGACGAAACCACCAAGTGATGAGAAAGTGAAGGAAGCGTCCATGAGTATCGAGCACATTGATGGAGCCACTATAACGCTTGGCGTAGTCCTCTTCATCATCCAAACTCGTATCATCCAAACCCAAAAGATCGACTATTATGGTAGAATCAAGTAAAAACTTTTTGCCCATTCAGTATGACTCTAAAGCAACTACTTCGGTTCTATCACAGTTGCAAACACAATGGGCATTTAAATAAAAAAGCAATGACAAGATTTTTATACCAAATCTCGGGGATACTCAAAAAAGGCATGAACTTCCATTGACTCATTAAATCAAGATAGAGAAAATTAAATTCTTTGAAAGTTATAAAAGGTAAAGAAACTACATTCTCTATACGAATTTTATAAGTTTGAAATTGTTTAAAGCGATCGATGGCTCAGGGAAATTGAGGCTCATTAAAACACTTTTGAAAAATCAAGAATAAGTTTGGTTTTGTACCGTTGTTTTTGGGATTGGTTTTGGAAGGTTTGGATTTGAAGAACTAGATCCAATCTCTTTTCTTATATGTTTCTTAGGAGCCATAACAAAGCCTGAAATAAAAAAAACAAAAAACAATGTATGCATAAACAACACATTCAATCCAATGATCAAGGTATTGTAAAAAAAATCTATATCGTATAGTTTAAAATCATAAAAAATTATAAAAAGAATTTTTGGTAAAATAAAAACTGAAAAATAGTGTTAAAAATATACTAGTATAATTTTATATTTGAACTAAAAATTTTCAGTTTTGAAAGATTTTTTGTAAAAACTTTGAAAACTATGTTATATACATACTAAATATATAGTTTTTGATGTAAAAAAGTAAACAAATAAATCGAAATTTAAAAGAAAGAAGTTTATACCTTGAATGAGGATTATGGATGAATGAGGAGATGATGATGCACAAAGCTTGATGATTTTGCTTAGGTATGATGAGAAAACAAAAAGGCCCAAAAGATTTTGAGTGATTGTGTAAAAAACAAAGGTATTTGAGAGGTTTA